>PPOH02000262.1:2826-100208 GCA_003708465.2 Kazachstania kunashirensis
TTTGAACACCTTATCTAGATTGTCCTCACTCATCGGAACCTTTTCCACTGTTGGAATATGTGTTCTTAAGTGAAAGAATACGTATGCCAGATCACGTGCTTCTCATGTGATCCTGGGCGCTTACCCAGACCTTCATTCTTTAGTTAGAGCTTCTTTTACAAAAAAGTATAAAAGGAGGCCATATTCCCTCTTCACTAGTTTATTTATCTACTTCTCTATTTTGGCTTTTGTACATTATATAAGAAAAGTGATAAGAAACACTTGTACTAATTTCTCTACTTTGAAATAGTGTCTTGCCTACTTTCGAACCTGCGCAAAATTTTGCAGACCCGTTTTTGTTTGCTTTTCCTCGAGACACTCGACATTTCCGTTTAGCTGAGCCGTGCCGGTAAATTGACAGCTAACGATGTATCAATATTGTAAAGAGTCGCCTAATTAGTTAGATTCGTTAATCCGTTATTCTTTTTCAATGTCGACGACAATTCTTTCTTCAAATGAAACAACATCAAGTCTTCTATTTCTTAGAAGATGGACACCACCTGCAATTGTTAATGGAACTAGAACAATTAAAATCAAACCAACAATATCCATTTTCCAAAAGAAAACATCAGCACAATATTGAATCCATGTCGTTTCATCAGGTTTCTTGAAGGCAACTGTAAGTTCCCTTCTTTATTTTTTCTGTCCAAATATTTCATATGGATAATACAACATGTCATCAAAGGTGTACACGATAACGGAGAGATGAATGCCCACATACCGAGACCCCATTTCCAATTGTCACCCACACCACCTGCAATGCGACAGCTAGTCCATGTTGTTATAACATTTGGAAGTCTCATCGAAATTAAACTCAGAAGCAGCTTTACTAAATTTTATTCTTGGCGTCATATTCTTACCAATATGGACTGGTATACAAAATAGATTTTACCAATGCTTCTGGAAGCCTTATCACAATGATTGTGAAAACAGTTGCACATGGAAGGATAAAAGGGGAAAGAATGGACTCCACATCTAGACTAGACGTTCGCTGTGCAGAACTACTGAAATAGTATATTAATAACATTTGGTAATCCTACATTTACAAAGATTTATATACGAACTTGAGAAAACTTAGTAGTGCTTATCCATAAGGGAGGATCGTTATCAATGGGACAGTCATTGTCAAGTAAATGTGCTCTACATCTAAACATACATGTGATCTGTTTTAATTGATTTACCTGAGGTTAGATAGTAGAAACCCTTAACAAAAGCTGTTTCATACTTAACCCGTCAGAACAGTAACATTTTTTATCAAAACGGAATAATACATTCTGCTGATGCTTATTATAATCAGCAATCAGTACTTGCATTATTCATATTGCTAAGTAACCAACATTGACAAGGTGCCAAATATTTCAGTACTCTGTCACTAATTTTCAGCCCGTATCGCTGTCACGTGCTGGATATGTTTTCGGTCGTATCAGTCACGTGCCACCAGAAGTATCTTCGGCCGAAAAAGAGGCATGCTTTATGCGACTTTGTTAATATTGGCAATAGAAAAAGCGCAGTCTTACCGGAGGTAAAGGAAGCATGTTGCGAAAATTTTAATTTTGATGTTTTCTTAAAAATGGAATCGCATCTTCAAGAACAGAACTTAAAGAACTACAAAGCATTTACTGTTCTCACACCCAGTACAACTTACCATTAATTAAAGAATCTAGTTGCTTGAGCAACTGGTAAGTAAACACAACATACTCGATTTTCGATTAGCTACCAAAAAAATCCCCCCCAATGCTTTGCAGACAAATTGCTGTTTTCTACTTCCTGAGCGTGTGCTTTGTATCCTCCCTAAAAGGTTCAGTGCTTGATACAGTAGTCAGCTCCAGTGAAGTTATGCAAGATTGCAACAAGAATTCCGTAGTGCCACACAATTATAATGTTGCCTCCATTGATTCGGAAGTAAAAAACAGTAGTGTTCCAGAATCTATGCCTATCCATTTGAATATCTCGGATATGAAAAGCAGCAACCCATCAAACCCCTCCGCAGTAAACAACGAGCTTTCTTACACTCATCGAAATTCTCGGGTTCCTAGCACTGATGCTGTCAGTAAACTAAAGTCGGGAAACCTGATGCTTAGGGTTATGCGTTTTCTTTATAACATACCAATCCGCGCATATGAATTTCCTGTGGCTATTCTTTCGGACTTCAATATTATCTCTCCCTGGAAAAGAAGATGTGCTAGTGATACTATCTACAGTCTACGCAGGAACAACATGGAGTGGCAGCTCAGCTTCACTGTGTGGTCAAAGTCAAGAGGTGCCCAGATCGATGAAACACCTTCCGAAAATGATCTGCGAAAGTTTGTTGAAAGTAAGATATCCTCGAATCCAAAGAGGTATATATCTTCTTCATGTATTAGAGTATCCAATGCAAGGTATTGGTATGCTGATATTCGTATTCAAAGTTTTCAGCACCCTGTTGTTAAATCTATATGGGATATTTCATGCAATGATGCGAAGCATCGTTTCACATACAAATATAAAGAAGTCTACGAAAATGAGTGATTCATGGATAATTAGGAGCCTTTTTTGATTGTTTTTTTGATTTTGAGAACATATAATAATGATAAAGGTTCACCTTGGAGGACTGCTCCTAGCATCTTGTACCTGTGCTCATTAAATATTATCAAAGCAGATAGTTCATAATCATAGGAATAGTTGCAATTGGGCCATGAAGGACTTTAGTTTTCCAACCCGGAGGACCTACCTTTGCCCATGCACACGTGACGATGTGTTATAGTCATCTTTATAGTAAGTTGTACACTTTACTTGTATATATACTAGATATGTCCTAACTTTCTCAAACAATCTCTATTAGGAGTATATTTGTTCTTCTTGTTTTTATTAATAAATGTTTATCATTTTAAGGTTGCTTTAAAAACATTTAAACATCTTGCTGAAAAAACTGCTATCCTATTAAGAAATTTTTCTGTTCCGTTTACTTTAATTGGCTTCTCTCTAATTTCTTTATAGTAATCAGTACCTCTTGTTCTACACTGGCATATATTTCTTTTTAGATTATAGAGATTTCATTAGGCTATCAAGAGGCAACAACAAATACCACAGAAATTCTTGGATTGGTTATGTTATAATGTCAAGAGTCACCATTAGCAGTTCATTTATTTTTTTTTTCACAAATGATGTATCTTCGGTATATTCCTGATCTAGAGCTGTATATATCACATATCCTAAGCAATTGTCACATTATTCTCATTATTTCTATCTGTAATGTTTTCATCCCTATTTGGGTCCACAAAAAATCCGGTTTCCAATCACTATTGTAGACTCGTCATTCGGTTGAAAACTTCCAAACTTAACTAGAGCATCTGTTAATATATAGAGAAGATCCAAACGTTTTTTTTTAAAATGCTCCTGATAAAATAAGGTCACCCCATATCCTACAACAGCGTGAAAAGAGCAGCAAGCATATATAATATTAAAATTGTCCTTCACTTGTTTTAAATATTTGTCAACTATAGTTATTGCAGGTGAAAAATTGCTGACAGATTTCACCAAGATACTTCTTGTTGTCTTCTCGAGTCTTTCCCTCTGTCTGGGAATAATTGGTTATAAACTTGCTTCCTGGTTAAACGCAGTTGCAAAATCAAAAATATTGATGAATAATTGGTTCTCTTGTCAGGCTTCCAGTCATCTGTTTCCATACTAACATAGTATGGGACATTTTTTCTTTTAAACTTTTTTTTTCACTTCATTGACACATTCCCTTCGGTAAATAGAGTATATTAATGAATGGGAAGAAGAATCTCTGTTCTCATAGTTAATATACAATTCCCTTTAAGTTCTTTTTTCAAGTAGTTGATCACTGTCCCTGATAATTTTACGAGTATATCGGAAGAAATATTTCTATATTCTCCAAGAGGACTATCTGTTCAGAGATCGAACCTCTCTTTTAATCAAGGGTAGATCCCAACTCAAAATTGAGATGCCTCCTAAAGCTGTAGCCAACAGAAAGCGTTCAAGGCTCGTTAGCTGCTGGCAATTTATTGATTTTCTTTTGTCAATCATGTTAAGAACGTTCATCGGTTCCTTTTTCTTAGCCAGCATTTTTTTTCACAGTACTATTCTCCTTGTAGATAGGCCAAGGGATCAACAGATCCAAATATAGCAACATGGTCTTTTTAAAATGGTTTTTAGACTTTCCTGCACCACGTGTTCGCATTTCTTCGACGTCTTTAAATAGTATTTTCATTTCATATATCTTTTTCTTTTAAGCAAACTTCACAGTAACTTTCTGTGAATTTCATCTGGAAAATATGCGAATAATTATGCTTTGTCCTTTTTGTACAACCATTTGTAATTTCTATATCTACGTCAGAATTATGTAACAGAGTAAGCTGGTCGATAGAATGATTATCAATAATATGATTATCAATGGAGTAGTTAATAGAATAATTATTTAAAACATGCTTTTCATCGCCAAGACCTAAAGTTTTCTGTCTTTTTTTTCAGAACTCATATGGTTATAAGCCTTATCCTCTCCGAACTCCTCCGTATTTTCGATTTCGATACTTTCTATTTCTTCACTCTCTGAATCACTCATCTCTTTGTTGTTCTTAGGTTGTTGTCATTACTAAATATATATTGCTTCAGGTGTAACATTTTTTTCAACATCTGATTTTTAACATTTTGTTTATTAAAAGGTTTATCTTTTTGAATTTTCGGTAAGTCACTTAAACATAAATTACTTTATATATTATGTTATTCTCATGCAAAATAATGCAACTTCGCTAAACATTTATAGAATGCTTTGTAATACCATACCAATAGCCCACGATAGGTTGTAGCTTACAATTCAAACGTTCAAGAATTGGTACAGGGTCTACTTGCTTGTAACAACAAGATATGTTAAATGTTTTTAGAAGCAAACCATAAAATGACAAAACTTATTGAAAAAATAGGAATAGCAAATACACTTCTAATTGAGGGTGGTTCAGGGAATAGTTAGAGCTATATACCTAGCATATATTCATTGTCTCTTTTTGAAGTAGAGTAGCACTAAAGATAAGTTGTCACGTGCACGCAGGCAAAATTAGGGCCTTCCCAAGATTTTAAGGCACGTCCTGATGGGCCCTTTTGGACTTAGGGTGGGCCTTTCTGGGGCGGGCCTTTTTTGAAAATCAAAGCCCGCCCTAGCCTAGTCATAGTTGGCATCTTTGAGAGCTGAGCTGGATCTTCAGTCTTTTAAAACTATACATATGACAGATCACGTGCCATTGTCACGTGATCCAGGATCCTTATTTAGACAAAACTATACTTTTGTTACCGCTTCTTTTACAAAATGGTATGAAAGTAGGCCTGATTTCCCTCTTTGTTTAGTTTAAAATTCTATTTTATATTTCTATCTATCTATCGTGTATTATATAGAAAAGAGACAAGAAACACTAATATTAATTCCTGTACTTTGAAATAGTGTCTTACCCAGTTTCGAACCTCCGCTCACATTCTTCGTAATATTAAAAATATAAAATGGGCATTACAAAATGGTATGCTATGGACATAATCTACTATTAAACTTAGATAGAAATATATAGGAAGAACTGTAACGGAAAGTGATAAACTGATGGAACCCAGATGTTTCAGGAATGTAAAGATATGTAATAACGTATTTACTAGGATATGATAATAATAATAAGCAATGGTACCTAAAAAACTCATAGCGGCATTAGAGGATTGCTTCATACCATTATTTTTGGTTTGAACGTTAATATTGCTAGTAGATGAGACCTTTGAAGTGGCATCGTAGTTTTGAACGGAGCCAGATGTAGTTGTTGCAACCTTAGATTTAACGGTAGCAATCTTACTAGAGGTAACTTGTGTCGTGGTTCCTCACAAGAAGTGACGGTATCGATTTCAGTTTGCTTAGTAGTAGCAATAGCAGTAGAGACACCGTGAAGATTACCATCACATGAAGTGGCAGTAGCTGTTGTTAATGAGTGCCACTTAATTTAACAGTGTCTGTTAAAGTACTTTGAGTTGCTGTGGAAGTTAGGTTGCTTGCAACGGAAGATGTTAAATCGGAAACAGCATATGTTGCGACGGATAAAATGGCAGAGGATTAAACAGTTGCTGCGTTAGAGGTGGCAGAAGAGGCAACAGCGGTCACGGCGGTGGAACTAGAGACGACATAAGAAACTTCAGCAGTGGTAGAAGTAGCAGAAACAGCAGCTGAAGATGGTGTGAAGAAAAAGCTACATCATGAGAGGGTGTAGAAGCTTCACTAGAAGATGCAACAACTGAAGTGGTGGCAGCCCTTGAAGAGGAAATGACTAAGAAGTAACAGATAAACTCATATTGAAAAACGATGGAGAGTTATAACTAGCAAATAAGTATAAATGTACAAAAATCTTTATAATTCAAAGTGTGTTGATTAAATTAGTTATAACTATTATATACAGGAAAGAAGTACTTAAGTAAATATTGTAAAATAAAAAGAGGGTTTTATTTATGCCTCGAGAAAAATATCGCACATTACTTTAGCACATAATTATTTTTTAATTAGATGGTTATCAATCAGATCGTCTAACTGTTGCATTTGTACCAACCAGTTAGACCAGAACAATCTTCATCATAACAGCCTTTAAATTGACCATTACATTCAGCAGTCATTGCATCTCTATTTGCACCAATCAACAATGTCCCCTTCAATGTTCCACCATGAGTCATTGTGATACAATAGATATTACAATCCCATTCACCCTCCAATTTACGAAGGACAGCATCGATTGCACCTGCGATCGTTTTTGGTTCAGCCGTAGTTGCACAGTCTCCATTACTTGCCCAATATCTGTAGTATAATCCTCCTTGTTGACCGTGAATTTCTGAGCACTGTTTTGCTGAGGCAAGTTGTTTAATCTTGAATGCAATGTCCCATATGTCATCAAAGAATTGAACAGCACCTTTAACCCATGTTGCACACATGGATGTCCTTTCTTTCCTGTAAAGTATCGAGCAATAAGTTTTCAGTATTCTTGTAAGTAATATTAAACCAATCGAAATCCGCATCACGGTTTTCAATTCCACCTTCGGCAAATGATTCATAGGCTAAAAGATCAATATCGGTATGAGCATTGGCTATACTATTCCCTTGTAAATCGGCCAAAATTGCTAATGTTTCATTGCCTCCCAGACTATCGGGCGAAACCAGAGTTAGCGTAACTTTGGGCAACAAGAAGAACATAAATACCTGAGATAAAGAAAGCAAGTGGAAACGGCAAAAACTTGAAAACATAGTACAGTGGCGAAAGCAAAACAGCTGAAACAAAGCTTACAATAACTATCTCTAAAACGTCGGTCATGAAGTATTAAAATATTTTAAGCAAATGGGAGAAGGAACTAATAATATAATTTTATTAATTAATATAATTCGTAAACAAAAAGAACATAATGTAAGAATATAGGATTAACAAATTCTAAGATTAAGTAATATTAATAAATATAAATTAGTATGCACTATGTTACAGTGTTACCACCTATTTATATGTTCTGAATATCAAGCAACGACATATTTCTTTGAGAGTGCGAGCTCTACATTTATACCAATAAACTAAACATTAAAAACATGCATGTACAGAACGTACTCTCTTATTTAGACTGTTGCTGGACAAAGTGTGTGCGGACAACATAGCCCCTCAACATGTCCTCTCAACATTCACAGAGTATACCACACTTTTGTTTATGTAACCATGGCAAAACCATTGTTCTCAAGTTATCGTAGGAGCACTTAAATGACTTTCCATTTTAGGAAATAGTTACAGTTTTTTCCGAGATTGAAACTGGCTGCCATTTCCAGCAGCCATATTTTTGTAGAGAAAATTTTGCGGAAAAGTTGCAACGTTATGTGTGGTTTGAAAAATGCTACTGGTTGCATCGAGAGTGCTACTGTTTGCATTTAAAGTTATTAGGAAACTCTGCCAGCTTATTTAACAACCCAAAGGTTTTTTTTAATGGCAACAATTTAGAGGTTTGGTTTTGAGAGATTCAAAGTTTTCCAAATTTTCATGTTTTTTTTGTGTGCGATCGTTTTAGGCCTTCTGACGTTAATAGAACCTTAAATTAACTCTTTCATTTTAAACGAAAATAATTGGTACTCGTTGAACTGAGAACAAGCGCTTCAGTCTTTAAATGTTTTTTTCGTTTAAAAAATATCAAACAAATTGGACTGAAACAGATATAAATGTGATATTGTATCAGCCGTACACAAATGTATAAAAGACAGGATAACATAATATATTGTTATCGTGCACATTACGTTTACTTCATCGCATTGAGGTTTTATTTTTATTCCTTTTGGACTTTCTTAATTACAAACCAAGGAATTTTATATCTTTATAGAATAATAATTTGTTGTTAGGCTTCTAGGTTTTAGGAGAAGCATACAAAGTAACGTAAGAGTTTAATAAGTGAAAAATGAGGATCTCTTCATTTAAGTACCAACCTTTTGGTGCGCTGATGATTGGTCTTATACTAGTGACCTTAACTAATGCCGAGATATCAAAAGATGCTATAACCCAAAGTACAAACGCTAGAAATATCGTTAAAGTAGACAAGAGATATATTAGATCTTGGGTGGGCTATTCGGCTGACGGGGCAATTGCTGTCTTTCTTGGTACTTTCGGCGTAGGAATAGGTGTATGGTCGGGTACATGTGGTACAGCTATAGCCAGTTCTTTTGGATGGGGGAAGATGGATGATGAAGATTATGACATGCAATCTTGTGCTGTTGGAGCCGGTGTACTTGCTGCAATGGCATTTAGTTGGGGTGTTATCAATAGTAATAACAATAACGGTTGGATATACAACAGTGGGTCAGCTAGCTCTGGAACCTTAGGCGTCTGGCGTATTATGAGGACCAACTACTACATAAGATTACTCCTGTTCATTATCTTAATAGTGTACATCCAGAAATGGCGAATGACTTAGGCATTGCAGTATCCAATTTGACAGTTATGTGTATTCGAACGATACTGGTAGCCTGGAGCATGTTGTTTATCACTTTACGCTAAGTACTAAAACCCATGACCATACTGTATTCAGCGAAGTGGAAAGTCTAGATGACGCTCTGGATACATTAAGCCGATTTAACGGTACTGAAGTTTAGAGTAATGTCAATGTAATGGACCTGGGGACAAACAAAAACGGTACGCTACATCAATTTCAAGAGATAACATTTAATATTGGGATAATTCAGAAGACCATTCATGCATCAATTGTCAACACTTCGGTGCTACTTTAGAATATTTTTAAGCAATAATAAAAGTTGCTAAATTGTAGTAGGATGCTTGTTGTACTGTATACCATGCAAATTTTTAAATGCCCAAACGCTTGATTTCCCTTTTTTTTTGATGTTGTTCAGGATACCTTAATTTTCTATATAAAGGTTGCAAAAAAAGGGTATATTCTAGTAACTTGCTGGATACTCATTAACATTTTCGGCTCGAGATACCTTACTTATAGCTAAAATATCCATTTGAGTTTTTCTTATTCTGTAAGTTTTTATTTCTATTCATTCTGTAAGTTTTATTAGTAACTTATGTAAAGATTTATACATTATAAAGTTTTTTACAAAATTTTCCAATGCTAACTTATGTTAAAAGAACGATGACCAGTCAAGATAACATCAAGTTCATCTCCCAATCTTTATATACTGAAAACCAATCATCTCCTGGAATCTCATTATCTCTTCTTTTCCAAACTTCAGACATTACTTGCCTAGCTCCCCAATAGGATCCCATTCCTGTTTGTGCTAATTTTGTTGCCCATGTTTTGAATTCATTTTGGTCCTCCTTAGAGGTACTAGCACAACCAGCAATAAATCCTTGCCATATCAGAGGTACCATTCTGACGTTTTTGGATTCTACCAAATCGTTTAACTTATTTAAGTGGTTAAGGACTTTGTGAACATAATACTGTAAAAGCTCATTATTTAAATCCCTTCCCATGGAAAAATAATAAATAATCAAACCATTGTAGAAACTCATTGTATGATGATATAAACCTTCGATTGTACTATCGACAAAACATTTTTCTCCATCAATTTCTGATTGATCGCAGCACTTCCATTCAGGGCTCCAGCGCAATAATTTTTTCTCAAACTTCTGACATACCTCTACAAATTCTCTAGGTATTGGAATATATTTATCATTATAATATCTAATATGGCGCACAATTCTTACGCAATCAGAAAATAGTAGGATAAGAGAATTTGGTAACCCGTATAAAGTTTCAATATCTACGATATTCATACTAATATCTAGAGCAGATCTAGATTGGTGGAAGCTTTCACTCGATATATTCTTAAAAATGGGTGGGGATATGTGATTGGTATTGTTAATATCCGTATTTTCATCATTCTGATTCTGATACATGGAATTTTCGACAGACTCTATCTCGATTTTTCCATCTTTTGTATTCAGGGCTTCCTTATACAAACCTTGTTCGGGTGATAATGATGTGGCCCTGATTGATATAATATTTTTTTGTGGTAATGCACTGTTGGCTTTTTGGGCATTAGTAGAAAATACAATTTCTTCGGATGATACCTTATCTAATGATGTACTGTCTTGAATTAATTTTAAAAATGAAAATATTCTATGAAGGGTTTTTGCCTTTTCGGATAACTTTGGTCTGTGAAACATCCTAGATTTAATGAATTTCTCTCCAAGCTCTAAGTGTTGTTGGCAATCAGACATAGTACCCCATACAACATCAATGGAGTTCATGGACAGAATAGCTGTTAAGACATCTTTGTACCTTTCATTCTGTACTGTTCGTGAAAGGCATGATTTTAAGAACCCGGCAGCTTGTGCACGGAATTCAATACCTAAATTTAAAAAGAATGTTTGTGCTTTTGAGTTCTTTGGCACTTTGCCTTTTAAATTAAAGCATGATACTGCCAACAATGAATTTAGCAAAGAGTTTCTCGAGTTTGATGTATGACCCAGCCCTGCTAGGTCGCCTAGTGCAGCCAAGGCTCTTGGAAAATATAGTGTTTTCCAAGGATTCTTGTTGGGCAAAGGTACAACTGTCATCAGATCCGCTACATTATTAAAGTAGTGACTTAATAAGAATCTGGTAAGTCCGTGGACCATTAAACCAGTTGTCGAGATATCAATAGACTGGTTGATCAATTTTATAGCTTCCAAAGTTTCCTTATCAGGGATATGAGATGGCATGATTTCCATTACCGTTTTGGGCATACCTTTATCCGTATTTGTTAGATTTATATCTATAGTATTCAATATATGATTCTCTTCGATATTATTTACATCATCTCTGAATGGTTCTAATTCTATCTCAGAAGCCTTTTGAAATAATGACTGCAAAGCATTGTGAACGGTTATGTCGTTTTGCTCCTTTGACGATAACAGTCCTTCCGGTGATGATAATGGGAGCTCTTTTCGTAGATTTTGTCTCAGAATGCCAGTTGGATTGTCCGAGGCTTCAAAATAAGATGAAGAGATTGGTGTACCTTGTGATGCAAAAGCTGATAATAAGACATCTTCTCTGAGTTCTTTTGATATCCATTCAAACCCAGGAAAATCGATTATATCACCATAACCTATTGAACTTGGATGTTTCATATCCTCAATTGAATTTGAATTAGCTGTACTTTCTGTACTTTTCTCTTTACTACATGAAATCGTAGCATTTGAGGCTTCGTAAATCTCTGGACTTATTACATTTTCTGTTGTTTCTTTGGTAATAATTTTATCATCTATTTGTTTATTTGTATTAGATTTTTTTTTTGGTTTTCTTTTCTTGGAATTAGTTTCTGTCTCGATATTATTAATCGCTCTAAATACACCAAATTTCTTAATAATCCATGTCTTACCATCAGCAATTTTTTCTGGTGGTGGTGCATGTAACGTCGATAGTTCATCATCCATATCCTCATGAAAAACGTATTCTTCTTTATATTTAACAAAATCTACGTTTCTTCTTTGAAATTGTTTTTCATCATTTACATTAGAAAATTGATTGCTATTATTAGCAGTAGTAGTACTATTACTATTATTTCTTGTATTATTTGAAATCTGTACACCATACGGATCGAAGTTAACTAAATTCGACCAACGTAATTTAATATCATAACCACCACATTCTAACCCTGATTTAGCACATCTGTCACAACCAGGCCGCCGAAGGTCACATTTCACTTTACGTGATCTGCAAGTCCAACATCCAGTGAACGTTTTAGCCCTTTTCGGTTTCTTCTTTTCAACTTGTTTCTTATTTACTTGCATCCTTTACTCAGATAATATAACAGCTATATCCACGACTAACTCTACCAACCTCAATCAATTTTAATTATCAGATTAATAAAAGTTTTACGTCACTTTGACATACCATCGCTGTCTCCTAACGTAAGAGGTCACATTCTAACCATTTTTCAAATTTCATTTTTGGCTGAAAATTTTCGATTCCCAAAATTTTTTTTACCCGTTTTATGCTGTATGAGGCAACTGAGAGAGACGATATGTATAATGTAGATCATGAATATGTCAAGTTCGATTACCATATCAAGTGATATTTGTTTGGATTCTTGGTCGGTGAGACAGTATTGTATCAGTTGTTTTTGTGCATACACAATTGACTGGCAAAGTAATTCCACCCCCCCCCCTTTGTATTTTTGTTTTGTTTTGTATGTTTTTTTGACTGAATTTTTCAGCTCATCGCAAAATTCTTAAGAGGAAAGAAACGAAGCCATAAATAGTGTTTCTCCTGCTATAACCCAAAGGTAGCGTTGTACTGCATCGATTTCGAATATTGTGGTGTTTGATGTGTGGTATACTACTGTACAATGGTCTGCAGACCCGTTTGGAGGACAAGTTTCTAGAATTCTACGAAGGTGATACTATTTCGAAGCCATGTGATAATCAATTGGTAAATCATATTGTTCCGTATATTGCTGCTAGGGGCCCGAATTATTCCTCATATACAGCATTGGAAAATTTTAAGACATGTTGGTTTTCATCTGTACTGTCCTTAAGAAAACCTTTTACAAAACAATCTGTGAATATCGATAATAAATTTGTTCTGCAATTTAATGGCGAATTATATAATAATGAAATTTTGGATAATGATACACAATACATTACAAACTTATTAAATAATATCATTGATACGGAATCTAAATCTGATCACTTTGATGATCTTCAACATTCAAACAACATTATAAATGTGTTGAAAAAATTAGACGGAGAATTTGCTTTCACATTATTCGATTTACAGTATAATAAATTATATTTTGGAAGAGATCCCATAGGTAGGAGAAGTTTAAGTTATATATTCGACGATAATTCACAGGAATTGTATATTGCAAGTGTCACTGGTACAACAGATGTTCCATTTCTAAACTGTATAGGCGGAACAATTTATATTTTTGATACAATAACAAGAACTTTAACTGATACACATAAAATTAATGAAATATACAAAGTCACAGACAAAGAAGACAGCGACTTTAATATGTTTGATATGCAAATTGATTCATTATACAATATTTTATTCGAATCTGTGAAAAAAAGAATAACAACAATCCATCCAGCGCACATCGAGAATTCACCAATTTCAATCTTATTTTCTGGTGGTCTGGATTGTTCAGTGATAGCAGCGTTAATATCTGAACAACTAAGATATTTGGAAATTGAGTCAAAGACTATTGAGTTGTTGAATGTAGGCTTTGAAAACCCAAGAACGGGTTTAAAACCAAAAGATACTCCGGATCGTAAACTAGCCAGAACAAGTTCAAATATCTTACAAAATCTGTATCCAGAAATTGATATAAAATTGATTGAAGTCGATGTACCATATGATGATTATTTACGGGAAAGACCAAAAGTCATCGATTTAATGCATCCTAAGAATACAGAAATGGACTTATCAATTGCGATTGCTTTTTATTTTGCATCAAAAGGGAAAGGTTTTATAATAGATGAAAATAAAAATACTAGAATCCCATACCAACGTAAAGGTATAGTATTATTTAGTGGATTGGGTGCAGACGAACTTTACGGTGGTTACCATAAATTTGCAAATAAGACTCCAGCTGAATTAGTTGATGAATTGACTAAACAAATCAATAATATTCATGACAGAAATTTGAATCGTGATGATAAAGTCATCGCCAATAATGGTGTTGAAGTTAGATACCCATTTCTCGATGAAGATGTAGTTCAATATTCTACATCAGAAATTCCAATTAATTATAAAATTAATAAACTAATTCTTAGAAAATTAGCATTTACAAAGTTAAATTTAGGTATTATTACAGAGGAACCAAAACGTGCAATTCAGTTTGGTGCTAAAAGTGCCAAGATGACAAAAGATGGCAATAAGAATGGTACAGATCTGCTTAATTGAAATGAACTCTTACACGAATCATCTAAATATTACATGAAGAACCTAAATACTACAGCTGTTACGCTTCTTTTAATCACTGTCATGTAATTTTTTACAAAATAGAAACCAGAAAATAAAATTTTTGATCCTTTGTAAAACAATGTTATCTAGATTAAATACTGCTAATTATCTATTAATTAATATCATGAGCATCTCATTCTGCCAACTCTCCTTCTAACTCGATATTTTTAATATCTTCTAGTTAGTAATTTTAATATATATTACTTGAATAACTATCATTGTCCACGAATTGAAAATTTAATACTAAGTGAAAAAAATGGTTTCTTTCAGTACGAATGAATAATACCTATATTTTAGAACCAAAAGAAGTCAGTGATGTCACAAAAGAGTATGTATTGTACTATATTTAGGCTTTCATGATGGAGTTCTCTTTAATTTCTGCCTACTAACATTTTTTTCTAGTCGATCTAACTAAATTGAACCCAGAGCAATTGGCTGCTGTGAAGCAACAATTTGATCAAGAATTGAACCACTTCTCACAGTCCTTTCAAGCATTAATAGTAGCAAAGAATAAATTCACAGAATGCATTGATGACATAAAATCTATTTCTAACACTGAGAACGAAGATCAAAAGTTACTAATACCTGCTTCTGCATCTTTATATATCCCAGGTAAGATTAAAGACAATAAGAAATTTATGGTTGATATAGGTACAGGTTATTATGTAGAGAAGGATGCAAAGGATGCAATTGATTTTTACCAAAAGAAGATCGAAAAGTTGAACAAAGAATCTGTACAAATTCAAAACATAATAAAGGATAAATCACAATCTTCCACGGCCATTGAATCACAAATTAGACAAGCAGCAATCAAACAACACGAAGCTGCTAAGACTGTAGTCCCAGCAAAATAATACAAGCCCAATATGATAAATAAATATGTATAATTTACAATACACACACATACTATGAATTCTTATATTGTTACTGAAAAAGGAAATTCTTCCCTTTTCTGGTAAATATGTGCCGGAAGGGATACCCTGGCATTGTATGAAAAATTTTCAAAATTTTCAAAATTCAAGCGATGAGCTAAAATTCATTTAAACTATATATATATATATTAAACATTTATAATCAAAGCATTTTAATAAAGTAAATAGAACTGAGATCGATCAGAAAACTTTGCAAAATTAATATGGCAAAAAAATATAAATCTAAATCAAGATCAAAAAGCACCAAAAGAGCTCTGAATGCATTGGAAATTGCAAAGAAAGAACTCGATGGAGGTGCATCTGATAGTGATGATGGCCAATATAATTCCCGTCGTAATGGCACAGTAGTGAACTTGTTAAAAAGAGTTGAAAGAAATGATGGTAGTGATTCTGAAGACTTGTCTAATGACTCTTTTGAAGATGAAGAATTAGATTCAGATGAAGCCTTAGGTCCTGATGATGACTTTGGAGTTATGGGTCCTAAATTATCTCAAGCAGTTCGTGATGGAAAAACATCATACAGTAATGAAGAAATTGATGTTGACAATATTAATGATGGAGGCTATACATCCATTGAAGAAGATGACTTAATGTCATTATCTCAAGTATGGGATATGGATAATAAAAACACTACTAGACAAGTTGATTCAGATGACGATGGCAGACCACAATTAAAGTTACAAGACTCTGAAGTTTCTTCAGATGAATCGGAATCATCCAGTGAAAACGAATCGGAAGATGATTCAGAAGATGACAATAAAAATTTATTCGATGAAATATCTGAAGATGAACACGATGTTGAGCTAAAAACAATTGCATCTAATTTGTTAAAGGATACAGCTAAACACACTTCTAAGAGATTGGCCACATATGGTGCTGGTGACGAAAATGAATACATTCTACCATCTGTAGCTAGAAACCAGGGCACCCAAAAATTAAGTTTGTCAGATATGATGAATATTGTGGATGACAAAGAAGTTACTGAAAAGGCTACACTATTAAAGGGTAAAGATACTATCACAGCAATTCCTTTGCCACAAAGAATACAGCAAAGAAATGAACGTCAAGCAGCATACGAAATATCCAAAGATGAAGTTAACAGATGGTCAGATATAGTTAAGCAAAATAGAAGAGCAGAACATCTTTCATTTCCTTTAAATCAAAAGGTTGAACATAATCATGCATCTGTGTTTACGAAAACTACAAATGAAAATGTTCAAAGTAAATTACAAGAGAAAGTTAATGAAGTTTTAGAGGATTCAAATTTAGTTGATCCCCAAAAGGAGTCCACTTTTGAAGATTTAGGTACAGCAAAAATGACACCTGAAGAAATGAAAAAGAGAACAATAGAAATGAGATTAATGAGAGAACTTATGTTTCGTGAAGAAAGAAAATCTAAAAGAATAAAGAAGATTAAATCTAAAGCTTATCATAGAATAAAGAAGAAAGAAATTGAAAGAAATAGAGATCTTGCTGGTGTGTCAGATGAAAGTGACACTGAAAGAGATATTGCCAGAGCAAAGGAAAGAATGAGTCTAAAGCATAAAACTACTTCAAAATGGGCAAAAGATATGATTAAACATGGTATGACGAATGATGCTGAAACCCGAGAAGAAATGGAGGAAATGTTAAGACAAGGTGAAAGATTAAAGGCTAAAATACTTGATAGAAACTCAGATGAAGAAGATGAAAATAAGAATTTAAGTGATTTGGAAAGAGAGGATGTAGATGAGGTCGATGATATTAAAGTTAAGGATAAATTAGGTAAGACTGGCGTAATGAATATGGCATTCATGAGAAATGCAGACGCTAGAGAAAAAGAGGCTAATTTACAAGCTATTTCAAAGCTTAGAGCAATGGAACAAGACGGTGACATAATCGACTCTGATGATGATGTGAATGGTAATCCAGATGAAACCCTTCAACTCAATAAAGGCAGAAGAGTATACACGCCTAGTAATTTGGTTGCTAAAGAAGAAATGGAGAAAGTACAAGGAATTATTGAAGAAGAAAAAGAAATAGATGATTCTAGGAACTTGGTAAATAGATTAAAGAACTCAAATAAAAAAAGAGTTAAATCAGACAACAGAAAAGACGAAATTGACAATGAAAAAAGTGAAGATGAAACCAAAGAACCAGAAAATCCGTGGCTTCTTGATAGTGATGATGAAAACAATAAATATATTAAACGTTCTTCTAAAATCACAGTTATTGATAAAGATAGTTCAAAAGAAACCAAAAGTCTACAAAAAATGGAAAAGAACTTGGCTAAACAAAATAAAAAGAAGACTAGTGACTCGCGTGATGATATGGAATTATTACTTGATTCAGAATCATCTAACAAATTAAATATAATTGATCCATACGGTGGTTCTGATTCAGAAACTGGACATGAATTTATGTTTAAACAGCAAGATGTCATTGCAGATGCGTTCGCAGGAGACAATGTTGTTGCAGAATTCGAGCAAGAAAAGAAGAGAACAATTGACGATGAAGACGATAAAGAAGAAGATGTAACTTTGCCAGGCTGGGGTGACTGGGCTGGTGCCGGTGCTCAACCAAAGAAGAAGAGAAAATTTATTAAAAAGATCAAGGGTGTGGTTGAAAAGAATAAGAGAAAAGATAAGCACCTTAAGGACGTCATTATTAATGAAAGAGTTAATAAAAAGAATTTGAAGTACCAGTCCTCTGATGTCCCATTCCCATTCGAAAACAGAGAACAATACGAAAGATCTTTACGTCTACCATTGGGTCAACAATGGACTTCAAGAAAATCTCATCAAAACTTAATTAAACCTAGGATCATGACAAAACCAGGTGAGGTTATTGATCCATTAAAGGCTCCATTTAAATAGTTTACCTGACTTATATAATAAAATAGCATGAAATAATACATATTTTTGAGTTCACAAAGTTTAACTTTTTTTAGATGAAACCGCTTTAATTATTTTCGATTTTTATTTTTTCTATATATACATTACATTTCCTAAAGATCATTATAAGGCTTCTAATCTATCATTAATTTCTTGTGAAGTTAATTTTCTAAATCTTGGACCTTTATCCTTTGGAATACCAGTATAACCTAAAAGATCTTCATTTGTTTCACCAACTACTGCAATTTCGATGGTATCTCCATTAAATTCACCTTCAATGGACTCTTTTAATGTCAGTAAAGCAATGTGAATAGCATCTTCTAGTTCTAATTCATCATTCCATCTTTTTTCTAAGAAGGTTTTTGCAGCTGTAGAACCTTTCCCTATAGCAGTTGCCTTCCATGGGAAATAAGAACCTGAAGGATCGACTTGGTATAATGAGAAACCCTTGTGATCATCATAACCAGCTACAAGGAGGGATACACCGAATGGTCTAACACCCCCAGATTGTGTAGCTTCTTGCATAACTTCTGCAATTTCTGCTACCAGTGATTTTGTTGGTGGGTATTCATTATATATTCTTTTGTGGTGGGTGTGTGCAACTTTTCTTGATTTATCAATCAATACTCTATAATCTGGACCCATACCAGAGTATACAGCGCCGATATCAGGAGTAATTAATTCTATTTTAGAAAGAGTTTCTGTCAAAGCTAATGGGGAAGATGATTTCTTTTCAGTGGCAATAACAACACCATTGGTAGCTTTAATACCTAGAGATGTTACACCTTGCTTAACAGCTGTTAAAGCATAATCAATTTGACCCAATTTCCCAGTTGGAGAAAAAGTTGTTAAAGAGAAAGAGTATCTGTCAGCCATTACACGATATTATATTAGTTTAAATGCAGAATTCTTCGACTATACACTTCCAATTAATTGCATTCTACAATGCCCCTAGCTATAAAAATATCTTATATGTATAATATTTTTCAGTACAAAATTTTGCCACCTTGTAAAAGAATCGAGGGCCGGCTGGCAAAAAAAATATTATGGCAGGGTGATTATACACAAATATAAAGGTTAAGCTACTATCAAAGAGAGTGTGTATAAAGAAAATAAAAACTTCATTAGTATTAGATTATTAAGTTATATAAATATTCAAAATATATAATTTCATCATGGTATGAGGGGTAATTATTGCTTTAATATGACTTGTTGTGGTTGCTTACTTAAGAAAGTCTTGAATTGTTGTACTTTATCGATTTTATTCGTTTCCCCTAAGCTCTCGTATGCTTTGATGAAATCATTTGCAATAATTTGTAATGATAAAGAATCAAAATTCCACACTAAACCGTTTTTTAGTGTAAGAATGCTCGAAGAAAGATTAGGCTTTAAGTAAATTGTTTCTATAATGTTGTTGAATAAGATATCGATAGAGAATGGTTCGACAGTAGTCCAAACGTCAATGAGATTCAGTAAATCAGATGTCTTATATTGTTGCGATTTTAAAAATGCTTTGAAACGGGAGAAGGTCTTCAATTTTAGTTGAAATTTTTTAATGATTTCGGTTCTATCTAATTGAGAATCAGATACCCTACCATCAAATAATAAATGCGATGCATCAACTAGATTTTGTAACATTTGATCCAAAATGTGTTGATTAACTTCTCTGGTTTGCATATTGGTTGAAGATATACCTAATATCTTAGAGTTGACATTATAGAAGGTTAAAATTTCAGTAAAACTTGAAAATGTTGATAATTGATTTGCAAATTGCAAAGTATTTTGTGGTAATATCTGAAGATCCAAAGAATGGCTGGTGAAGCTCTTTAAGAAGAGAGCAAATGTATAATAATCACCAACCTTAGTACTATTATCATTACTCTTGTTTTGTTCGTAAAGCTGGATAGCTTCATCAATCTTTAAATTGTCAATTAGGTATTCATATTTAATTTCGGTTGATTGTTCCTTGGTCAGTGAAGACTTGAATCTTTGTAAAAGAGATTCGAAATCCTCATTTGCACCAGCTCTAATAGCTGATTTTAAAAGTATATTTAAATTTATTACAGGACATTGCTCATTAAATTTTAAAATACTCTCGAAGTTCTTCGCTTCAAATAATTTTTCATAAATTATATCAATGGACTCCTTGAATTCAGCCTGAATCGTGATACTTTTGAAGTTTTCAGGGAACCTCAAGGTTGAGATAAATTGAGGTGAAAGTTTGACATGATTTAGGTTGCGAAGAATTTTTGACAAAGATTTATCTCTCAAATAATTTAAGATAAACTTTTGGAAAAAAAACTGCTTTTCAAAGGAAAGTGTTTGAATTTGGTTATTGGGAGCTAAAAAAAGGGTTTGTTCTATATCTTTGGGAGCAATTTTACTAATAATTAAGTTAGATAAATACTTTAATTCGTTAGTATCATTTATGTTTACAAAACTGTAACCTTTTTCAATGATAGATTTGTTAATGTATTTGTTTTTAATTAGCTCTTTATATGTATCATAATCAAAGCAGTAGTCCTGGTTAGATAATTTTTCAAAGTCCTTAATTCCTGTAGTTGGTGCGTTTCTTATTTGAGAACCTAAAGAGAGTGGGTATGACTTATCCCAATCACCTGGATGATTAAAATATTCAATATATTCTTCTGAAAGGTTTGATAATTTAACAGCTTGTGATACAAAAGGTTTTACGCTATTTGGATCTAAATTCAATCTTTTAAAATTCGTAGCCATTTTCTCAAAGCCTGTCATTAAATCTTTTTTAAACTTAGAAAATTTAGTGTTTTCATTAAGGTTATTTTCCTCAGTTGAAACATATGTATCAAAATCAAATATTCTGGATATTAAAATTGCTTGGATTTCTAAGTAGATTGGATAAGAATCAGCTGTTTTTGGTGCATTCCATAATGCTTCTAAGATTGTGATTAAACCATTGTATTTAAAGGCCTGATCTTGTGATTTATCAGAATTAAATTCTAAATTTTTGCAGATAGTTTCAAAGCATTTCATATCGATTAGAGGTTGCAATATAGCTGAATCTTTCGTAGCATCAGTGATGGCGTTCAAGAAGAGCAAATTGTCATCTTTGTCATTCTTGGTAATGTTTTCATCAGCTAATAGATTACCATGAGATTCTATCATTCTTAGTAAATATACAGAAGAACACTTCGCGGAGACTAGAAATTTAAAAATAAATGGATAAAGGTTGATATCAAAATTAAAAGATTTGATCACAGATTCTTCTAGTAGTTTGAAAACTACTTCTTGATCATTTAATTGTAATGCGTAATTCAATAAAGAGTTCAAAATCATTTCTGTGTGAATTGGATAAAGCAAGTAATTCGAGAGATGTGAAGTACGTAGTGAATTCATTGACTTTGACTTGTTAGAGAAAATTCTTTGCATTGGGAAGATATAAGCATATATTTTTTTTGTTAATTCCCAATCGTGGAATGAGTTTGACATTAATTGTAAATAGAAATCATAAGAAAATTCTGGAACCCATCTTAGTTTTTTGAAACTTAACCATAAAGAGTAGGCTTTTTGTGCATCTAGTTTACTTAATGAGATTAAGTAATTGGATAAGATTAGTTGTATATTTTCCGTCATACCATCTTTTAGTTTAATTTCATTAATTAAATTTTCGAAAATTTTATTCGAAAGAGTAACTTCACCGGTTTCTAAGAAACTAGAAATGAAAATAGAATAAATTTCGAATTGATGATCTCTTACTGATTGACTTGATTCTAAAGGTAGTAATAATAAAAATTCTTGATATAATTTTTTTAATAAATTCAGGTCATTTTTCAATTTTGCTAAATTAATCAATGAAATGAAGTAAAAAGAATCTTTCTCATAAATTGCTGATGAATCTATGATTGGGATTTGAAAAATTCAAGATTTGGAATTAACACAGTTGATTGGTTTTGTTTATTAAAATATTTGAATGGAGAACCAGAGAATAGATTTAAAGCTAGTAAATAGTAATTAACAACATCCTTTGATAGAGCATTATTTTTTAAAACTGTGTGAAATAATTCTGAACCGATTTTGAAAAAATCTAAACCATTTTGATTATTTGATTCGAACGCAACAATTGAATTTTTAAAAATTTGTGATAGTATGCAATTATAAATTTTTGTAGTTGGTTTTAATTTACTATTAATTAAATCATGATAACAGTTTAATAAAGAAAACATTTTTTCATCTAAATTTTTATTATTAATATCGAATGATCTTTTATCAAATGAATCTAGAATTTTTTCATAAATTTCTAATGGTACAACAATATTATTACGTCTTAAAGATTGATATAATGCATTGATTCTTGAATACTGCTTTGTCTCATAACATTGGTTAATTTGATCTAAGTGTGTTTTCAAATAAGTTGAAGGATTTAATGATTCTTCTGTATCATCTTCCCAGATATTTAAATCACTTTCTAAAGGTTGATTTATATGATTCCTTTCTAGAGATTCGTTATTATTTCCGTTTTTATTATTTTGAATATTTGATATATCTTGATTTAAATTATTAGTAGCATTTGTTGGATTCGTAATTGTTGAATAATATTTTTTTGAAAGTGTTTGATTTATTATTGTTTCATTATTGTAATGGTGGTTTGAGGCATAGTTATTATAATCTGAGAGATGGTAATTTGTAATATTATTTGAAGGTGAGGAAATAATATGATGATTTTGGTTTTGGTTATTATAATGATTTAAATAATCATCGTTTAATACATCGTCTAGTGTATTGAAATTTGTATTTGCACCAATTACCGGATGTGGTTGTAAACGTGGTAAATTTGATTGATTTGGTGATTGTTCTAAATTTACTAAACCATGATTTTGTCTTAAATATTGATAATAAGAGCTATCAAAAAATGTTTGCGAAGTTTTTTGATTGGATGAAGCTGATCTATGACAACCTTTTGCAAAATTTTTATATTTTAAAGATTTTAATGTAATTATTCTATTATTTGTTGGATGCATCTTTAATATTGAAAATTAATAAAAAAATTGATAAATAAATGAAATAAGAGAAGAAATAATGAAATGCTAAATTTTTGAAACCATAAAGTTACTTATTTTTTTTTATAATCGTAAAATCTGAATGTATTCTTTTTCTTTTGGTTCTTATAAGTTTTGACAGATAACTTTTTTTTTTCAATACAAAGAATAGTGGATAACTAGTTTAAAGGATCTTTGTTAGAAAATATAATATTGTGGTTCCTATTTAAAAACTAAAATAAAAAAAATAATTGTCGTTGGAACAAAGTGAAAAAATTTTCTGTTTAAACTTAGTTTTAATACGTTAGATAAACTTGAATAAATAATAATGTATGAACTTATCTATATATTTTTTTCCCTTCGTGACAACAACTAATTAGTGTCAAATCTGCTAACAGTTTTTGTCAGTTGTCCACTTCTTATTCCCGAATCGGTTGATATGCAGTTAACTGTCCTCAGAAATCACTGCACTTTCAATCTCAACTGAACTTTTGAATCAATGGGATATGACAACTCGAGTTCGAATAGTCTGCCCATCCTCGTTGTGCAATTTGGTTGGTCAGTTTACTTGATTAACGACTTTGTTTTATGGGTTGCAATTTCTCACTGCTGACAAAAAGAGTCACAGCCAGTTTAGCATGCTCGCACGCTGCAAGGATTTCTGTGGATTCGCACGGTAAGTTCATTCTGGCCATCCGCGAGGCATGTTGCTGTTGCTAACAAACAAGAACAAATTGTCCGATGGTGTTTCCACCAATCACAGCTCTAGTTTGGTTTGCCCGCGCACCGATGGGTGGTTCTTCTGGGGAGATGCACACGGACGCACAATACAACCGCTGCCTATGGGGTTAGCTGTTACATTTAAGCTTTTTTTTATTTTTGGGCATGTGACATGTGCGACAATTCGAATCCTGTCAGGGGCAAAACATTTCAATTAATTTTTCTCTAACGGTGGATGGATGTATATATTTTGTACGTTTATATAGTTATATATGCAAAAATGTGTATTTCTTGATTTATATAAGAAAAAAAAAATACTTTTAGCTAATATAGCAATTTTCTTATTTTTTTTCATTATTTCTTAATTTCATAAGATCTTCTGAATTTTTCATCAACATTTGTTAAATAATAAACACCTTCTTGTAATAAATCAATTGAACCAACTGGTGTAAAATTCTTCTTTAAATGAGCATTTTCTCTTAATTCAATGGCTTTTTCGTAAGCTTCTGGTGTTTCAGTCTTTCTACTCGTCAATTTTTCTTGTATATTTAAATTTTTGGCAATATGACTAATATCACCTTTAACTTTACAAGAAAATAATGATGCTGCTAAACCGGAACCATATGAAAATAAACCAATTCTTTTGTCTTGTAATGCATCAGAACCAACATAAAAAATTAATGATGCTAATGATGAATAAACAGAACCAGTATACATATTACCAGTATTGGTTGGAACAATTAAAGATTGTGCAACTCTTTCCTTATGATATGGTTTTGCAACATTAACAAAAATTTTCTCTAAAGCTTTATTTGTTAAAGATTCTTCATAATCTTCATTAGCTAAAGATGCATCAACTTCTGGAAATAATGATGGATTAGCCTTGAAATCATTGTATAATAATCTACCATATGATTTTGTAACTAATTTACAAGTTGGAACATGAAAAACATTATAATCAAAATGTTCTAAAACATTAACAGTTTCATTATTTAATGGTTTTTTAGCTAAACCTTTTGCGATTGCCTTTTTGGAATAACTTTTATAAACTTGATCTAATGCTTTAACGTAACAAGTTAAAGAAAAATGACCATCAACGTATGGATATTCACTGGTAAAATCTGGTTTATAGAAATCATAAGCATGTTCCATAAAAGAACCTCTAACTGAATCGAAAACAATTGGAGCATCTGGACCGATCCATAAAGCAACAGTACCTGCACCACCTGTTGGTCTTGCGGCACCTTTATCATAAATAGCAATATCACCACATACTACAATAGCGTCTCTACCATCCCAATTTGATGATTCGATCCAATTTAATGAATTAAAAACGGCATTGGTACCACCATAACATGCATTAAGAGTATCGATACCTTCAATATCTGTATTATCACCAAATAATTGCATTAAAATAGATTTAACAGACTTTGATTTATCTAATAAAGTTTCTGTACCAACTTCTAATCTACCAATATTATTTGTATCAATGTTAAAATTTTTCAATAATTTTGAACAAGCTGTTAATGACATTGAATAAATATCTTCACGATCATTAACGAAACCCATATTTGTTTGACCTAAACCGATTGTATATTTACCAGTTGAAACACCATCAAATTTTTCTAATTCAGCTTGATTAACACATTGAGATGGAATATAAATTTCGATACCTTTGATACCGATGTTAGTTGGTCTTGGAGGGTGACTTTCGATCTTCTGTTTCTTTAATTCAGTCATTATAATATTTTTAATTATAGGTTATAGGTAAGAAAGGGGAAAATATATCAATATATGTATATGTAATCAAATTAAGTAAAAAAGAGAAAAACAAACAAAAAAATTAAAAAGTTACTTTCCGATATACAACAATTGGTATTAAAACTATATTGGATACTATAATGTTGAACCCCTTATATAAAGATTCAATCTACTTTAGAGTTGTAAGAGTTGGTATCTCTCAATTGAAAAGAAAAAAAAAAAAAAAAAAAAAAAAAAAAAAGAATAAAAAAAAAAAGAGACAGTAGACTAAGAGAGAAGGAAAAAAAAAGAACATCACTTCAAGTCTGCACCGCACTACAATAAAAATGGGCAGCTTTCATGAGAGAAATAAAGGAAAATCCGTTAGAGAACTATTATTTTTACAAGCAAAGATTAGTATTAACGAGGCAATCCATTGACTGCATTTCGCAGGATGTAACGCAGCGGTTTAGTCGGACATCTCTGATGATATAGAACATTTTAGTGTGGTTATAGTATAGCCACTATACCAGAACACTGAAAACCGCAGCAGTTTGTTGAACTTTTGCACCGAAAACACCATCGACATAGAAAACTCGATAGTAAATTACGTACAATTTAAACGATAGAATGTCAACTATTGTTTTTGTAAACGAGAAAAATATGGAAAAAAAAGTTAGGCAACATCGGTGTTTACCATGTGTCGTGTTGTACGGACACCGCTCGACTCAATAAGTGAGGTGGACACATCGCAGCTGCCCATGGGAAGAAGGGTCGTGCTGGCATGTGCTGCCGATACCTGCGAGTGGTTGTAATTGCTGGAGGTGTTGGGGGAGACTGATGGGGCAATGTGCCGCTTTTATTGAAAAGTCATTCTTCGTGGGCGGTTGTTTGTCCAAAGAGGAAATTGTCATCTTGTCATCTTGTCATCTTGCCAGTGATTATTATTACTATAAAAAACACGTTTTCTTGTATAAGTATAATTGATTTTTATTTTCACCTTTAACCAGTTGGTTTGCAGTTTGTTTATTCCCAGTGCACAATTTGCTCTCTACAGTAATGTTACGAAAATGAATTGTTTAAAACAAATTATTAAAAAAAGGTGCATCACGTGATGGATGTAAGGGTGAAAACACAAAAAACAAGAAAAATAAAATAGACCTCGGCGGCACGTGGAATATTTAGTATAATATTTAGCATATAAAATACAAGAGTTAACGATTTCCAAAATAAACTCTTCTGAATTGGTTCAGCAGTTTCTATAATCGAGAAGACTGAAACCTAAAAAGTGCTTTAAAACGTTTGAAGTTTTTATTAGAAAACACACAGCGATTCTACTTGCTAAGAAAGAAAAAAAAAAAGAAAAGAAAAAGCAAAATAGAGAAGAGCTTTTTTCCTTCTGTTTAACCGTTTTTAAAAAAGGAAACGAAGAATGAGTAAGATTAAGATCTCTAACGATATTAACATATCGATACCTAAACAGAATACTGTTGTAATGAGTGGGATTGTATCTGAACCCGATGAGGCTATTAAAACTATTCATCAGAGATCACTAGAATCATTGCCACCTGAAATTTTATTCAATATATTAAGTTATTTAGATGAACCAGATTTATTCATTTTACAAAAAATTTCAATAACTTTCAATAATTTAATTAATGATGAAGAACTATGGAAAAATTTATTTATTTCAAGATATAATACAATTAATTTCCCTTCTTATTCAAAATCGATCGATTATCATACTGAATATATTCAAAGAAGAGACTCATTAAATTTTTGGAAACACAATAGAATAATAAAGACAAAATATATTATTTCACCACTAAGAACAAATCAATTTCAACAAAATGAAAACTTCATTGAAAATTTAGTTTTCGATTATCCACGCTGCGCTTGTTATAATGATGGTACAATAACTTTAGTTCATTTACAGAATAAAAGATCAAAACAAAGATTAACTTATATACCATGTACAACACCACAAGGCTGTTCAACAATGGATTTTAATATCAATGCAGCAGTATTTGGCAGATTTGATGGCAGAGTTTTCGGTAAATTATTAAGTAATAAATCTTATTTAACACCTGTAACAGAATTTAATGCAGCACATTCATCATGTGTTACAGCAATAACATCATCATCAAATGATTCAATAAAAGAATATCAATGTGTTAGTGGTTCAGAAAATGGTGAAATTATTTGGTGGCAAGAAACAAAAAAAATTACACAATTAAAAATTTCAAATTCAGTAATTTGGAAACTTTATTATTGGAAAAATTGGACAATTGCAATAGATCATCAGAGAATTTATATTATTAAAGATATGACAGTAGTAAATTCAATACCATTACCATTAGAATGTATAAGATCTAATAATAATAATACCCAACAAAATAATGAAAGTAATATTTTACAATTTATTAACGTGGATTTTGGTTCGACTACTTTAATTATGGCAAGTATATCAACACTTTATACAATATCCTTTAATTTGGATAAAGATTTTGGTTCAATAAAATCCTTAGATATCAAAAATTATTTTCCAAATATAAATACAACCATATCAAATCTTTATATCGATGAAACTACAGCATTAAAAGAACAAGATAGTTCATTAGCAGGCAATGATGGTTGTTTTATTGCATTATTAACATCAAATAATGATATAGTCGTTATTAATATTAGAAATTCAGGAAGTACAATTAAAATTCAGAACACTTTAAGTTTTGATGAAAAAATTTATACCTTAAGAATAACAAACTTGTTACTATTAGTAGCAATATCAAATCAAATCCATATAGTTGACTCATCAAATGGAACGCCAATTAAAATATTTCAAAAAACTGATAAATATCCACAATTTCTTAAATTATCGCAAAATAAACTAATCACCGGCAGTGGGAACACTTTGCATTTCCTAGAATTCATATCAAATAAAAATTCGAATTCTGATGTAGTTGGAAGTAATAAATCATATTCATCAAGTAAGAATCGTAGTAATAAATGGAATGAAACAATGAACTCACAATTGGAGACATTTGAAGAAGAACAAACATATTTACAAGAACAACAACTTGAAAATGATAGATTATTACGAACATATGGTGGTGATATAAGTGCACTTGATCAATCAAACGAACATTTAATTATGTCAACAACGGAGGATGAAGATATTCATCTAAGGATTGCATTACTAGAATCACAAACTAGCGCATCAACTCAAAACAATGAGATGGAAGTAAGCAGGGATGAAGAAGAGCAATTAAGAAGAGCCATCGAAGAATCTCAACTTTTATTTGATATGACCAATCAGAAAATTATACATCTGAGAATGAAAACACTGTTTTGGAAACTGAAGATGATGACGAAGAATTTAGAAGAATAGTCGAACTTTCTAGATTAGATCACGAACAAAATGATAGAATAAATAATCCACGAAGAATTTTACCATTGTCAGACGACACTATACCAATAATGAACACTCAATCCACCCCTACATCTAATTCAGGCGGGGCAAACTCAACTAGCATGGAAACAAGTCATAATGGTCAGTTGACTGAAGACGAAGAATTACAATTAGCATTAGCATTATCTCTGAGTGAAATGAATTAAAATTAAATAAGATGATTTAAGAATATGTGATATTAATTCTTTTTTGTATTAACAATTATATAGTAAGTACGCTCTCAAAAGACAAAGACCTTATCATTACTTTTTGATTTTTGGAAACCATTATTCCAACCCAATTCTTTACCGTATTTTAGAACTAATTCATTCATTTCCAATGGTCCACAAACCAATAATTTATGATGTGCATCATATCTTGGTAAATATTTTTTCATAATATCTTTTGTTACATAGCCCTTTTCACCATCCCAATTTTTTGGAGGATGATGTAAAACATAATGGATATGAAAATTAGAATGTTTTTTGGCCATATTGTCTAATTCATTTTTCAATAAAATATCATCAACAGTTTCGTTTGCATAAATTAATGAAATTTTTCTCAAATGATATGGATTCGTTACAATCTCATGTAATACTTGTAATACAGGTGTAATACCTGAACCACCTGCAACTATACCCAATTGGGTTAGTATTTCGTCTTCATTACCATTTTCGTAATTTTCAATTTCTCTTTGCAATGGGAACAAATCACTTTTAGGATTTGGATTACCGAAAGTTCCCCTGAAGTCTACGAACTCGCCAACATTCAAGGTAGTGAAATATTTTGACACATTACCATTTGGATATGATTTAACCATAATTTGCAATTTTCCGCTCAATTTTTTTTTGGGATAAATGGGTGTATAGTATCTAATAAATTCTTCATTACCAATCATTACTCTAACTTGAATATGATGCCCTAAAGGTATTTTTAACGAATTATGAGAATTTTTTAAGTTGAATGTGTAAATTGATGTATCTCTTGAAATTTGTCTAATTTTTGCTAACTCAAGTGCAGCCCATTTCACTTTATCTAAAGTTCTAGTACTCTTTACCAGATAACTTTTCCTTGATAACAGGTATGAGAAAATATATAAAGAAACAACTAAAATAGGGACTACTATAAGGATCCATTGTATTTTTCCAAATATTAAACCTGTGAGCGGAAGCATTACTACGATAATGACTCTTAAAGGCAATAGATAATGTCCATAGATACTGTTGATATTGTCGAATCTCCGAAGCCAGTTTGGGAGAGCCATAAAAAGTGTTGAAAGAAAAGAACCGAAAAAAAGGGATAACTTTGACCTAGTTCACTTTTTTTTAGAATGCTGTGAAACTCCTGCCTGCCTCATTGAATACTCTCTTCCTCCAGGATGAACTTCTTTTCAATCTGGTTATTACTTGCTATTCTTATATAAAAAGGATTCACATCGCATCCCAAAATTACGCCCAATAAACACATATCCGCGGATCGTTCAGCATTAAAACAGCGAATTACATGTTTCAAACTATTCGAATATCTGCTTGGCCCTTTCCAACAAGAAATTATCCCGTAGGAAACCAGTTGCTTACCAAGCAATATTCCCATTTTCAAGGCACATCAAATGCGTAAATCCGAAAAAAAAAAATAATTTTCTCGAGGACTTGTATCCGCGGCTATAGTCTTACATAATATTATTATTATATTAAAAAAAAAAATTAGAATTAGAGTTAAGTACTTACAGAAGATAGTTATGTGTGCTACCTGAAATTCACTATTTATGCGACTACAATGTAGTGTGTGGATGGGCATTAGACATCGACAATACCGTTACGGATTGCCCATTCTTTGTTCATTAGGAAGATATTGTTGGGATCTTGGTTTTTTCTGATTTCTTTGAATTTTAACAAGTTTTCACCGTACCAGTCTTTCACACGCTTACCAATACCTCTGCCTTCAAAATCAGCATATTCGGATTCTTCCATGCTCTCACCCGATGTAAGGGTTGTAGACCCTAAGAAGTTCTTAGCCCAATGTGGTTTACCACCGGCTACTGTCATAGTATCCTCAAATAATGTGTACCATTTATGTATGCTGGTATTGTAACCAAATGGTCTATAAATTGTCGCATTGATATACAATGTTAATTGACTATTTGTTACATTACTCAATGGGGTGTATCTACATTCTGTTGGTGTGTTATCTAAATATGGACGTAAAATATTACCATAAACTGTACCTGGACTTGTTACAGTTCTCTGCTTTGTCTCTAATGGTTCCGATGGTAATGTTGTATTAGAACAACGTATTTCCATTGGAACATGAACATAAAATTCTTTATTTTGACAAGCTTGAGAAATTGAATGATCTAATGAACGTAATATTTCTGGACCATTCTCTAATGGACAACCCCATTCATTAACAAATTGTGAAAATAAACAATCCATATTGAAACCTTGAACAGATGGTGTGATTACAGTATTTTCATGTCCTGGACTACCAAGCTTACCATATTGCCTGTTAAATACAAATCTTTCAACGTATGGAGTTAAAGGTGTATAAATTTTACACGAAATCCAAAGTAATGTTTCATAGCATAGTCTACCCATGGTAGTGCCCCACCAACTTTGATTTGGCTTCGTTGCAGCTTCTTCACTCTTTTCACCTCTCCAAAGAACACATTTTCTTGTATATGGATACCACCAGACTCTAATAAATTCAGAAGATGTCCATAGGTTGTCCCAACTTGATAACAATTCTTCAAAGGAAATGACTTCTTCCTTAGATTTAATGTTGAAAGCGGGAACAACACGAATTGTGGCTCTAACTATAATACCAATTTTACCTAGAGATAATAAAGCAGCCCTAAAAACTTCAGGATTATTATAAGAATCCAGAAATAATACCTCACCTCTACCATTAACGATAGTTAGATTAACAATGTTGGTCGATACGAGACCATGATATGGCGAGGAACCATGTGTGCCTGTTGAAATAATACCTGCAAGACTTTGTTCAGAAATTGAACCTAAATTTTGTACCGCATAATTTCTTGAAGCAACATATTCATTTATTTGAAAAATACGAATACCAGCTTCCACAGTAACATCTGCAAAATGTAAATCTGGGTATTCCTGAATACCTATGACATTACTTAGTTTATCCAAATTCATTAACCATTCATTTGTTATACACATATTACTTGGAGAGTGTCCAGACCCTACGACGACAATAGTCCTTCCTAATGACCTTGCATTTTTTATAACACTAATAACCTCTTCGACAGATGTTGGCTGAAAATATAATTGTGGCTTGCAAGAATAAATACCTGCCCAATTCTTAAATTTATAACCCTTAGTTGTTATATTGCTTAATTCTTCCAAAACCATTGCGGAATCAAAAACACCCAAGGGTAACAATGATCAATTTCTCTGTATAAACAATATAATTCACAAAAACTACTGATTCGTGAAACAAAGAATATGTTAGTAACCCTTAGCACCACTCTCCTCTACAGAAGCTGTATTTATTAGAAATGCATATCCTTCTTTTTTAATTTTCGACTGAAAAAGTTTTCGGTCTTGCTTACGAAAATTCCTAGTTTAAGATCCTTTCGATCAAATCAGCAAAACAAATGATATAAAGTGGTGGTGACAAAACTAGATTTGATATAGAATAAACGCAAGATCTAACCAAGGCACCCTATGTTGACTATGAATAGATGATAACGGAGGATTTTGTTGCCGCAATTCGATTATTTAAGGAGTATGGGAGTCAATTGATCATTGACAATGATAGAATCGATGTAATTTATTCACGAAATGCATCTTTAGTGGATTTATGTATCTCAAACATTGCTAGAAAGATCATTTCAAAGGATAGCTCGCTGACAGAATTACTTGGAATTCTTAAATCTATTCCTAACACCTATCTTGCTAGCCGAGTTTGGTTAAGGATATTAGATATTGGGAATATCGATTTTAGAACCTATTGGTTTTTTTTCCAATGGCTTGATTTTGATATTGATATTCAACCTAAGATATTCAAATCAACAGTCATAAATAGGTCAGCAATATTTGAAACTATCCGTTTGTTTAATGGGCTTGACCCATTAAAGAGACAGAAACTGGCGATAAAACTGTTTATAGATTATCCTTTACAAGGCATCGAAAAGCTGAGTCAATTAAATAATTTGGTAGAGTTAACCTATACACATCCAATTCAGGAACAATTACAAGAATCTATTAGATTATGGATCAGTTATATTAAATTGAATCCTGATCCCTGGAAAAATCTTAAGTTTCTAAATCTTCCTCATTTGAAAAGTGCAAAATTAGTATACGATGTATTGTGTTGCTTGCCTTCCTTAAAGTATATCATAGTTGGTCTATCTACAAGCAGTGTAAATGATATCCCAATTTTAAAAAATTCTTTAGAATTCATACCAATAGAAAATAGAAAGAGCGAAATGTCATGCATAGAAGGGTTATTGGTAGATTGCCCCATAAAGGTTTTCCTCCAGTTTCACAAAGCTTTTTTTACAGACATGAGTTGGGAAAGAAACTGTTTCTTGTACAAAGTTGCAAAACCTGTAAATACTTCGGCATATAATTGCAGGTCCAAAAAGAAACCATTGAAACGATTAAAACAACCTCGATTGAGAAATTCATCGTCAATAATGTCGATATCTGATGCACTTCAAAGGTTTTAACGAGCTCTGCATTTTCTATTTTTATATTTGATATCAATTGCGAATAGTTGGATATGTATACATATTTTATTTATATATTATATAGAAAGGAATAAAATGAAATAAATTAGAAAATAAAAAGACGTAAACAAAGTACTTCCTTTTCCCAAGAAGTACAACCAGTATCTCACTCTTTTTTTTTTAGATTTTTGTTTTGTTTTACTTAGAATTCTTCATCACCATAAGAATCTGAACCAACTTCGATGTAATCTCTTTCTAGAGCAGCCAAATCTTCTCTGGCTTCAGTAAATTCACCTTCTTCCATACCTTCACCGACATACCAGTGAACAAAAGCACGTTTGGCGTACATCAAATCGAATTTAGCATCAATTCTCTTCCAGGCATCAGCAATAGCAGTTGTGTTAGATAGCATACAGACAGCTCTATCAACTTGAGCTAATTGAGAATCTGGAGTAGCAGTTGGTGGTTCATAACAAATACCAATCTTGAAACCCGTTGGACACCAATCAACCATTTGAACAGTCTTCTTGTTTTTAACCTGGGTCACAGCAGCTTGAACGTCTCTTGTAACAACATCACCTCTATATAGTAAACAAGTAGCCATATACTTACCAGTTGTAGGATCACATTTAACCATTTGGTTACCTGGTTCGAAACATGCATTTGTAATTTCTGAAACGGAGTTTGCTTCATGATGAGCCTTATTATTTGATAAAATTGGAGCATATGATACTAATGGGAAATGAATTCTTGGGTATGGAACTAAATTAGTTTGAAATTCATTCAGATCAACATTCAATGAACCATCAAATCTTAATGATGCTGTTACAGACGATACCACTTGAGCGATTAGGTTATTTAAATTAGAGAAACTTGGTCTAGCAATGTTTAAGTTCTTTTTACACATGTCATAGATAGCTTCATTATCCACCATAAATGTACAATCAGCGTGTTCTAGAGTCGTATGAGTTGTTAAAACAGTATTATATGGTTCAACAACAGATGTAGACACTTGTGGAGCTGGATAAACAGCGAATTCTAATTTAGATTTTTTACCATAATCAATAGATAATTGTTCTAATAATAAAGAACCTAAACCAGAACCAGTACCACCACCTAAAGAATGCGTAAACAAGAAACCTTGTAAACCGTCACATTGATCGGCCATTCTTCTAATTCTATCAAGGATATCATCTAGTAATTCTCTACCAACTGTGTAATGACCACGAGCATAATTATTTGCAGCGTCTTCTTTACCACTAATCAATTGTTCTGGATGGAAAAAATCTTTATAAGCACCATTTCTAACTTCATCGATAACATTTGGCTCTAAATCAACATAGACTGCTCTTGGAACGTACTTACCTGAACCTGTTTCATAAAAAAAAGTTGAAAATCCTTCTTCCCCGCCTTTTGGCCTTGTTAAACCATCTTGTAAATAACCATCTGGCTTAATACCGTGTTCTAATGAATATAATTCCCAACAGGCATTACCAATTTGACAACCTGCTTGACCCACTGTATTATATTATTTACTATTATTCTCGAAAAGAGTATAATAATATAGTAAAAAAAATTGTTAGTAAATCTGACAGGCTAATAACATTGAATAGAAAAATCTATTAAATATGTAGCATATTCCAATTCCTCGAGTATAATAAAATAAAAAATTCCATCATCTTGTGTTTCGCGTCTCCACCCCCATCGAACATCAATAAGGGTATAATTATTGCAATTAAATACAGGAAAAGGGACATTGCATCATATATCAAATTAGATAGGAGCTTTAACATACCGTTGATACTGATAACTTCTCTCATTGCGTGATTGTTGCTATCTTTATCCTTTTGTTCGACGTGTATCAGTTTGTGTATTTTTTATTTATTATTTTTAAATTTTCTTAAAACTATTGATGTTTATTTTGACGATTTTCGTGAAGAGAAATACACTAAAAAAAACAAAATATATATGCGGTGCATTGATTTAATTACCTTTTTAGGAATAACATAAACATTAAAGGCAGTTTAGTTTTAAACTAAATATATCAAATAATATAATTAGATAAATTTAATTGTATAGTCATTATAAAGTAAAAGTATCGTTACGTTTAGTTTGTGGATGGAGATAGCCATAGAACCAGTAAACTTAAAGCAGTGGTGAAAACGATGGAAATCATTAGATTAAATTTGTAAGTTTCGTCGTATTGAGTATCGGTGACAATGGCATCCCATCTAGATCTTTCGGTAACCTTTAAGTAAATTGGTGTCTCGTTTGGCTTGACACCTACTGGTAAGTTATCTTGGTACATTTCTTCGATAAATTGATCGATTTTTGCGATATGAATGTTTATTTTTAAGTAATTTGGATCTTCAACAGTTAATCTCTTTCTAATATCTCTTAAGTAATACTCGAAGATATCGACACAACCTTTATAGGTTCTTGATTTAAGAATTAAATCACAAGTAGTACCTTTTCTGATTTTGACATTTTGTTTCAAAACTTTTTCATTATTAAATAATAATGATAAAGTTGCAATTGCCATAACTTGTGGAATTGCACAAAATTGGAAACTTGATTGTTCCTTGATAGAACTTAAATAAGACAAAACATCTTCAACGTGTTCTAAAGCATTTAAAACTAGATGATTAATACAAAAGACACCATTTTTAGTATTTTCTGGTTGTTTAAAATCAATTAATTTATCCGCATATTGAGACCAAATTTCTTTTGGCCAAAATGATCTACCTGCATCTAAATCTTCAGCATAATCTCTAATAATATTTGTCTTTTGTAAGAAAAGACCCATACTTTCGTATAATTCAGGATTTTCGATTAATTTTGGTGAAATAAAATTTGCAGTAACTAATAAATCAGTTAAACCGTCACCTACTAAGCCTGCGACATAATGACAATACATATCATAATCTTTAATTGTCTGAACACCATTTAAATTAAAGTCTTCATCTAGGATATAATCTGCCATGCCATTACCCATCTCTTTTGTAATTTTAATAATAGTATCCCTATAGTCTTTCTTTAATTTATGAAATTCGTTTAAAATCGATGAAAAATCTGTTAAAACAGCTCTATCCTTTTCATTTGGATCATTACCATTAAAAGACCAATCTTTTAATAATAATTTTTTGTGAAATTCACGTAATAATGGTACTTTAATATTATGTTCAATTGTCATATCATCTTCAACAGTATCCAATGCACGTAAAATTAAATAAAATAACATAATTGCATTACGCAATTCTGGATGTAATTCCATAATAACTGTTGCAAATGATCTTGATGTCAAATTTAATAATTCGTAACATTTTTTCAAATCTGGCGTCTCTGTTGTATCGTATGCTGTAAATAAAGGTTTTCTATAAAATTTTAGAATGATAGCGGCTCTCAATTCCAGAGGATGTACCAAGAATTGTGCTAATTTTCCCATTTTTTTTTTTCTTCTTTACTATTTAAAAAAATACAGTTAAGTAAAATGGCAGATTAAGACTGATTCACAAAATCTGAATATAATTGATATTTACAATTGCTATTAATGAATTGCAATTCCCAAAACACAAAACAAAACAAAGCAAAAAAAAAAATAAAAGATTATCTAAAATACATTATCCTTGTACATATTATTTATATAATAAAAATGACTTTTCACTGTATAACAAGGCGATATTAACAGGATCTGTGCGTTCAAGGGCTGAACTGAACTGAACTGACGGCAGCCAAAAAGAGATTTTTAAACGAGAAATGTACGTAAGAGACGATATACCCGTGTGCCGTGCAAAAGCATGTTGTCACGTGGATATCACGGGATTCAGCAGCGTGCACGCGGTGTCCAGCACGTGACCACGCAACACCTCGAGCTCGTCGGGTGCGAACTTACCCAGCACGTAGTTCGCTACCACCCGCGGGTCATGTGACTCCGGTCTGCCCACACCAATGGCCAGTTTGTAATGCGGTACACCGGGACACATACGCAGGATGTCCTTGAGTCCATTGTGTCCACGGGGGCTTGTTCCGGATGCCCGCAGTTGTACTTTCCCTAGGGGCAAGCTCAGCTCGTCGTGGAGAACGATGTGTGTCACCGCACCGCCGTCCGCACGTGACAGAGCGTTCCATACGGGTCTAATTGTGTGGCCGCTCACGTTCATGAACTGGCCGTCGCATCGGAGAAACACGGATCCTCCGTGGGATTGTTCCGTGGCAAGAGTGGTTTTAGTTTTAGTGTTGTTGTTATTGTTTTTGCCGCCGAGCTTCTCTTTTTGTTTCTTGATGTCCAAGTTTACGTGTTTCAGGTGGCAATAATGGACAAACTTTGATGATTTGCAAGGACGGTAAGCAATGGGTTCGTTGCTTGTTAGTCGTTGTTTCAGCATGTCCAGTAGTATGATACCGACATTATGGCGCGTGTTTCTGTATTGTGGTTCGGGATTGCCTAATCCAGTGAGACAGGTATACTGTCTAACACACGATCGTAACATTCAACTTAGTACACTGGTGGTCGAGGAACTTGAACTGATCTGATTTGATTGCAATGTATATTGAACATTTATTTATTTTATTTGTTTATTTTATTCGGTCTTTTTAAAAAAGAAAAATAAAGAAAAAATAAACCGAATTTTGAATTAAATTGAATTGAATTGGCTCGACTTGACATGAAATTTTTTGTTTGGGTTGAAGGACAGCAAGAAGAGTAATTGCATTGTTCGATGTTGCAAATTGTTAGAATACAAAAATTGCATACAAGATCATGTTTATTACGAAAATTCCAAAAACTTAAAAAACCTACTGAAATTAATATACAATCAGCAGCAGCATTACCATTATCAAAAGATGATATTTCCACTATAAATAAAATGTTCATGGAAAGAACAAATGGTTTGGAACCAGAGTTCGAAATCAAACAATTATCTGAGATACGAAAAGAATTTAATACTCGTTACATTGCTAGATATTTAGAACCATCAAGAAAATGGTATCAATATGAATGGATGGACAAAAATAAACCAAAACATTTCACGAATACATTAATTAATGATAGAAAACATAACAATATCGATTTAAATCAATTTCAAGAATTTACTCCAATTAATTTAATGAAAAATACTTTAGCAATTGGTGATATGGTGATTTTAAGTAATAATCAAACAGAATTATCAATGTGTGTGGCATTACCAGAATCGACAAAGGATCCACGTTATACATTCATTTCAATTAAAGGTGAAATGATTTTTAAATCAAAAAAATCTGTCATTTTACGTATACCTTATAATTTACCAGAAAATGTTAGTAGATTAGTTAAAAGAGAATCATTGCATGGTTTTACACCAATTGGCGAACTTAAAAATTCAAAAGATGAAACTTTTATTATACCATTATTAGCGAAACAATTATTTACAAGTCCATTAGCATCAGAAATAACGCAACTTGCTTGGAATAAATTACCCATCATTGTGAAAAAATTAAAACTATTACATCGTTATTTAAATAATTCATATGGACCAAAACAAATACCTTTCTTTCAATTATGTCAAATGGTAGAACAATTAGACTTAGATAAAGCTTGTAACGAAAAGGAAAGCATATCTTATATCACTGATTTAATAAATTGCATATCACAAAAACCAATAAATTCTGTAAATAGTACAATCTTATTGGCAACATATTGGGCCATACAAGAACAACAAGGTTTTAATTTATGGGGTAAAATTCATACAAGTTCTGCATTATTAACACCAATATCTGTTACAATCTTACCTTTGAAATCAAAACATTATTATTATTCCCAAATACTTTCACAAATGAGAGAAAAAAATTATAGTGAAATAAATCAATTCGTATCTTTAGTCAATAATGAAAATTTTGAAGAAGTTAAAACAAAATTTAGCCATTATTTAGATTTATTGAGAGATTATGCCGCAGGAAATTTTCATAATAATCCACAAGTTATAGCTTTAATTTCAAATATGTTTAGAAAAATTGGGAAGTATAAGAATTCAGATATATCAAAAGATATTTGTCAAGAATTAATAGAGACAATTAATGGAAGTGAAGATTTAGTTAATCCTTTTCATTACAACCAAGATTTAAATTTACCAATATCCTCGACGCTGGCAAGAAACAATCAAATTCTATACGATATAGTCAACCCTACCGAAATTTCATCTAAATCTGATGGCCAGAATAATAAAAGGAAGGATTTTAGTGATTTGAGAGTATACTGTATTGATTCAAAGGATGCACATGAAATCGATGATGGTGTTTCCATCAAAGTACTTGGAGATAACAAATGCAGAATATATATCCATGTTGCAGATCCGGCATCATTATTTCCTGAATCTCACAATGAAAATGTAACCAACGTGATCAATGATGAAGTGCTAAAAGTTGCTTTTGAAAAATCATTTACCTCTTATTTACCAGATAATGTGGAGCCCATGTTTCCGCAGTCATTTAGTAAATTTTCAGATTTAGGTAAGGATGGTATCAAAAGTAAAACAATAACGTTATCGGTAGAAGTTTCACTAAATACGATAACGAGTAAGTTAGATCTTTTAGAAAATACCTTTGAAATAGATTTGGGTTATGTTTCAAATTTTCCAAAAGCAACTTATAATGATGTTGATAAAATTTTGGATGGCTCAAAAAGTACAACAATTGAAATTCAGAATGATTTAGTGAAGTTACATGAAATTGCTGCAATCTTGAGGAGAAACAGAATACATAACGATGACGCTGTCATTTTTGGAGAAGGATTTAACAAAGGTTTGGTAAAACTAACCAAATCTGATAAAAAAAGCAATTCTAGTATTTCGTTTTATGATCAATCAGAGACACCATCTTCAATCTTAGTTAGTGAATTTATGATTCTAGCTAATACTTTATGTGGAGGATATTTCAAGAAAAATAGGATACCTGGTATATTTAGATGTTATAATCATTTAGCGATGAGTCCACTTGCAGAACGAGAATATAAGGCCCTTAGAAGTAAAATAAAGAGGGGACATTTCCAAACTCTGCAAGATATAGCACGTCTATCGTCATTTTTGAATTCTAGTTTCTACTCTGGTGTTCCTTTGAACCATGCCATGATCGGTGCAGAACAGTACCTTACAGTTACATCTCCATTAAGGCGATTTCCTGACCTAGTAAATCATTTGCAATTACACAGATATTTATCGAACAAAAAGTTACTCTTTTCTCAAGATAGAATAGATACTATGATATGGCATATTCAATCTCGAGCTGATATACTGAAGTCAAGTGCTCGTTCTGTCAATACGTATTGGACACTGAAACATTTAGCAGACGAGATAAAGCAGGATATGAAAAAAACATTCGATGTGATTGTTCTATCAGTACCAGCGGAGGGCACGGTGAACTGTATTCTTACGGACTATTCATTTTCTCGTGGTGTCTTAAAACTAAAGAAGGACAAAAAGTTCCCCCTAATTGGAGATACAATTAAGAATTGTAAGATTGTAAAAATTCTACCTATCGAGGGTGAATTAATGTTAGAAGAATAATCCTTTTATATATCTGTAAATATTATATTAGCATAAGTAAAAGGTATTCGATTTTATCCTACCATCTCAAGAGAAGTACTCTTTCGAACTTTTAATTTTTCCAGTTAGGCAACTTGTTACGTAGTTTATATAGCTGAATGAATGAATTACAAACTATGTTAACATTGTACGACTTTTTTATCAAAATCTTAAAATTGGATTTTGAAGACTTTTATTTTTTTAACTTTTGTTTGCATTCATACAGTTTCACCTAACATTACCGAACTACTAAATAAATATTCGTTGACAATTATAAAACGACAAATAGTTGATAAGAACAATTATTTGGCAATTATTCAAGTAATTAAAACATTAGGGCCTATAATCATCTTTACGGGATCACAATGGTCCTATTTGTATATATGCACTCTCGACCTACCTAGTTCTGACTGCACGAAAAGCTCGATGCTTTAAAAAGAAAGTTTCAGATCTGCAAAATGAAAAATTTTTATGTAACTCATAAGCAGAAATGTGAGCAGAGGGAAGATTAAGACATATCATAACCATGACCAAAGACGAATCTTTGCCAGGAGAAAACACCGAGGAATCAACTAATGAAAAGGTTGAAAGGATAGAGGTTAATGTTGGGTCTAATGAAACTCAAGCCAAAAAGAGTAAGAAGAAGAAAGGTAAGAAAGGCAAAGCAAATCTGACTCCCGAACAGATTGCCAAAATTCGTGAAGAGAGAGCAGCCCAACGTGAAGCTAAGAAAGAGGCACTACTTGCTCAAGGTATGGATAAAGATTGTCCAGTAGAATTACAATTCATCAAGCGTCCTATGTTACAAATTCATGACACAGAACCAGTTACTGGCTTCAAATTTAGTTTAATGACATATAATTGTCTAGCGCAAGCATTAATTAGAAGGAAACTATTTCCAGATAGTGGAGAAGCATTGAAGTGGTCGAGAAGATCCAAGGTTTTGTTGAATGAATTTAAACATTACAACCCAGATGTTGTATGTCTTCAAGAAGTTGATCATATCCAATTCCAAAGTTACTGGAAGGAGGAATTCGAAAAATTAGGCTACGAATCTCAATTTCATAGAAAACCATCAAAGAATCATGGGATTGCCATCGTGTGGAAGCGTGATTTATTCAAGATGTCAGATAAAATGTTAATTGATTATGACAAAGAAGCTTCTGGAGATATCCCACCTCGTACTACAACTAACAATGCTGGGTTAATACTGGCATTAAAATTTAGTGATAAGGTTCTTAAATTATTTCCAAACACAACCAAAACTGGTATTTTAATAGGTACTACCCATCTCTTCTGGCATCCTTTCGGGACATATGAAAGAACAAGACAATGTTACGTCGTTCTAAATAAAATGAAAGAATTTTTACATAGAATTAATGTTTTACAGAACAACAATGACGGCAACACAAAACATTGGTTCCCATTCTTCTGTGGTGATTTTAACTCTCAACCATTTGACACACCTTATCTTTCTATGACGTCTAAACCTATTAGTTATAGCGGAAGGGCCAAAACTGTAATTGAATGTAGTACATCTTATACTTTTTCCAAGTTAAGAGAGGGAGGTAGTGAAGCGGAAGAAGAAGAAGGTGGTAACATTGAAAAATTTGGTAAAGACCAACCGCAAACTCCTGTACCAAATACTTTCGTTCCTTCTCCCGAACAGGCAGAGTTAGTGACTAACATGGAAAAATTACATAATTCATTAGACATGAGAGCTATATCATTATATGCAGTTGGATACAATAGGGTTCATCCTGAGAATTCAGGTTTAGATAATTCTAGAGGTGAACCAGAAATTTCTAATTGGGCTCATACATGGAACGGTTTGTTAGATTATCTATTTTACATTGATTCATGGGACTTTTTGGATAAAGTTCTTGTCGATGAGTTGGAAAACTTCGAAAACGAACATTCCTTCAGAATTAGAGGATTATTACGTATGCCTCCAAAATCAGAAATGGAAAAATTTGGACATGGACAGCCACATACCGGGGAATATGCTAGTGATCATCTATCAATGATTTGTGATGTAGAACTTCTATTATAAAATGAAACATCAAAACGTTGTAATTTTATATTTCTAGATCTTTTATAAAAATTTATAGATTTATTTCGTACTTAGGTTTTTTTACGTGCGAACTTGACATTTTATCAATAACTAACTCGGATTCATCAGAAGCCTTTGAATATAGTTTATTCCATAGTTTCATATACTTATGTAGTTGTTGGGTATCGTGATCTTCTGAGTTCGCAGAGGTAAGGATATTTTGACGAACATTTGCAACTTTCTGTAATGTATCATCTTCATCTATATTTTTAGATGCATCTTCGTTCTCATCTGGTGCTTCAACCTGTAGTATATAATCATGGAGGATCTTAAAATGTCTCTGTAAGCCGGGGTTCTTATACTCAGAGGGTCTATAGCCATTTTTCAAATTAAGATGACTAATAATGTTCTCAGTAACCTTATTTAAATTCGAGTAACTTGTCGAAGAATCAAGGGTTTCATAGCTAGCCAATGTGGGTGCCTTTCTTACCTCATCGATAAAAGGAAGCTTCCAAAAATAAAACCCTTCATTACTATCATTTTCTTGCGAAGGTGATAATATATACAATGTTGGATTTGAATTTGTTTTAATCTTACCCCAGAGAAGCATACATTTATCCTTTGCTCGCATTGTTCTATATAATGAGGCAAACGTTTTTATCGATCCTTCAAATTGTTTCTCGTCTGGAACAACAAAAGTTGTTTTGTCGATATTGTTGTAATATTTCAGGCATAGTTCGTTGGACCTAAAGCCAATAATTTTTAAAAATGCATCATAATCTAAATTTTCTTCTTTGAATTTGAACATCTTGTCATCTAACATTCCTAAATTCAAATCTCCAATTGCAAATATTTTCAATAACTTCTCAGGAGCAATAGTTTCTCCAGTAACTGGATTAAGATATTTTCTACTTGAGTGTGCTTCGTATCGGATGTTTTTGTCCTCATAGACTAGTTTGTAACGTGTTCCAGGTTTTTCATGGCTCAATATATTATATCCTCTCATACCTACCACAAATTTTTTATCTTGGTCAAGAATTAAAGGACAAGTAAATAATGTCCTTTTAAGTTCTTTCCTTTGTAGTACCCGTGATTTAATAATAGAGACTGAAATTGGTGTCACGTTTGGACCGTCAAATTCAGCTTTGTATGGCTTAGCATCTATTTTTAAAATATCTGAATAAAATGATGAATCGAATGGCTTTTCCTCACTTCCTATAAAGAAAGGAACAAAATTCACATATTGATCATCCAAATCATCCACGATCCTTCTCAATCTTTTTTTGCCTTCTCGATCATTAGATTCTGTTGGTTTGTCATTATCAGTAAATAGAAAAATACGTGTATTATTATATGACTTTTGATTTGGGATATCATCTAAAGATCTATCTTGGAGAAAGGTAAATAGATTTTCAAGTGAAGACATTTTTTTGGCCTCGTAGTTAAAAAAGGAGTATGGATCAAGACGTCCCTTTTTGAAATCATCCAGTAAATCGTTCAGTTTCTTCATGTGCCTTATATTAATATCTCTTAAAGGAAGTAATTCATAAATCCCATTTTTAGAATCTTCATTATCACAGTAGTGAATATAGCAACCTATACCTGTTCCTGGTCTTACGATTACCAACTGTGCCATTAATTCCTTTAATGTTTCTAGAATTTCAACCAATTGAACATTTCCTCCTAGTTCCTCCATCTTCTGAAACATTCCTGATGAGAGTTCTATTGTAAACAATATAGCTTCGTGAATATCAAATTTCTGATATGATTCATTTTCACTATCATGTGTTGCACCGACCAATTCCGTAATATTTTTCACTTCACTAGACATTCCAAACTTGTTTATGAATCATACAAGTCACCTAAAAACTTAATTAAAAATTATGAGTGTTATGTTGCTTGATTCTGTTACTAAAATTGCCCTAATGAGTCGTTTTGATCTTTATTTTCTGTCAAGGGACTCGCGAGTGTTTCAAATTGCTCATCGAAAAATTAATTCATGATGATACATATAGATGAAGCTCATCTCAGAGAAAATACATAGGAAATTGCGATTTTAACACGCAATGAACAACTCTGAGTTGCTAGACACACTTTCTCAGATTAATAAGGGCATTAGGAAAGAAAACAGATCTCTGAAGAACAGATTACAGAGTATTTATTATGATAATCTGTTTCTTGAAAATGAAGTGATCAAATACTTTAATGGGTACCCATTAATTCCAAATGAGAGATGTGGTATATGGTATTGTGATCCCAAAAAATTCGTGCAGACAAGTTATTTCAAAAGTACGGATGGTCATACGAGTCAATGGGATTTTAGTACAAGAAGACTAAATTTCCATTTATTTCCAACCTTGAAAGAACATGGTGGAATCATAATTGTGGATAGTACCAGACGTGGTAAAAAGATTCCAGATGCTTTAAGTAAAACGATTCCGATATGGTGTGCTGTGATCAATTATCTAATGTTGGAATCTGCTGGTAAAGACTTCAACACTGATGAAATATTATTCGTACCTCCTGAAACGGTTTCCAAGACTGAGTATTCTTCTATTATCAAGAAATTACCACTCTTGATTGAAAAAGCTAGAAAGTTAGGAATATTTAATGGTAAGGAATTATATAATTCCTTTGAAGGAAAAATTTTACGACCAATATGGGTATTCCCCGGTTCTTCTATTCTGCAGACATCTACAGATTTATTTACTGGAGAGGTACTAGAAAATAGTTGGCAAGTTCCAAAAGGTGAAAATATCATTCCTCTAATTCTATGTACTGTCAGTTATCAAGCACAGGATGGCATGGATAAGAGATATGGGTTTACATACGTACAGGGGGCAGCGGATGACCATGAGTTATGGTCGTGTGGATTAACGCCAAAAATGTTTTGGGATAATTATCAATATCTGACTGATTTGACACAAACTGATGAAGAAATGACACAGTTTGTAGAGCAGTTGGTCTTGTCGAAACAGTTACAAAGCACATCAGTGAAAGATAAACTTGACGGTGCATTTGAAAGTCTAGATGAGATTACTAAAGAGTTTTCACTGGGCAAAATTATGGATAACATAACAATACATGATAAATTATATAAAATGTTACACGAACAATACAAATTCGTCGTTATTTTGAGTGATAACGTGGAATTAAAACTCCCGAATGACCAAACCAATGATTTAATCAATATATATAAATTACAAAGTGGAAGTAAGAAATCTTCCAAAGAATTAAGAGCAAAACTTCCTGAGATTTGCAAAGAGATAAAAGACAGACTACATACAGACAAGAGGATACTGGTATGTTGTAACTCAGGGACAGACATGTCAATCGGGATCCTATTGACTGTCCTGTCGAGGTATTATACTGAGAACTGGGAATACGTTCCCGAGGACACACAGTTGGTTACCAAGACCGTCATTACAAAACACTTATCCAAACTGATCGCCCGTTTACATGGTCGTAATGTAAATCCATCGAGAGCCACTCTTAAAAGCGTCAACAGCTTCCTTATGTAGCATCTTTATACAACCCATTCTTACAAATATCATTTCTTTACATATAATATTTCATATATATGTCAGTTCTTTATATCAGTCCGAAAGCGAAGTGCGACGCATCATTTTGACAGATGGAATTTGGGATAGAATTTTGGGTTGGAACTATGCTTGAAGATGTGATCCATTTTATACAAAAAAACTAGCAAGAGTTTTAGCTAAGAATGGCAGGCTGGGGAGCTATGATAGGGAGTAGTTGTTCCAGAGTGAGTGCTCGTAGATTCGCTACTATATCCAATGTTGGATCAGCTGTTTCTTTAGGATGTTTGGTGAAAGGGAAACAGAGATTCCATTCCAGTTATCAGATAGCAAGTGTTGTTGAAACTGTCCCAGTGAAGGATACTATAAAAGTGTCGAAGAAATATGCGGAATTTTCAATTTACCTAGATGAAATGTGGCATATTAAAACGATTAAGAATAAAAGCAGTTATATTAAGAAATTAAGTCAGGCATATGAAGAATTTCAAAGTCTTCTTTCTCAAACTAATGAGTTAGATGCTTTGAAAATACATGATATGAATGTTTTTTTGGATATTTTCCTGAGATTAGGTCAATTAAAAAAAGCACATATTGTGCTTAATGATCTTATTGATCATGATAGCAGTTTGATTCATGGCGATAGTAGAGATATTGATACAGTAAGGAATTATTTACGAGTTCGTTGTGGTTCGTTTTCTGAAATGTGGTATAGTGACAGATCATATAACATTATTGATACTTCATTTGTTTATAATATTATGGAGTATTGTTTAACAAATAAATTTTCATTTTGGGATAAAGAAATTTGTTACGCTTTAGGTTACATGAATAGCATGGAAATATTTGAAAAATTTATCAACAAAAAATGGGGGATATCCTTGAGAAATGAGGTTATTGCTAGTGATATCGACAATTGTCCGAGCGTTGAAATCATTTCTGCAATAGTGAAGAGCATTTGTTATATATATGAAGGTGGTATAATAGAAATTAATAAATTTTTGAATATTTTAGTTAAAAGGTACCCTAATGTTAAATTAGATATAAATTTTTGGAGAACATTAATACTTGAGGGGAATCGTGTCAACAGGACTACCAAATTTAAGAACAAAAATGGTAATGAATTGGATAATTGGAAATCTATGAAGGAATGGTATGAGATAAGAAATAGAATTATACCGTTTGACTATTCGACTGTAAAAGAATTGTACGAAATTGTTGAACGAACAAAAAATTTAAAAGATGCTGTTGATATTTATTGTAGTTGTTTTACAAAGTTTTATAAACAACGAAACAAAATCAGTGCGAATGATTGGGCCATAATTAGTAAATATCAAAAATTTATTATTCGAAGATTAGTTAACAAGAAGAAATTTAATAAGACTAATGATTTCATTGCTAAATGGTCAATTGACTCGAACAATGAAAATATGTTGCGTGAGTTTGCCAATTATCTGAAAATTGTGAAGAAAAATAGGAAAGTTGGCAAAAGTTATGATGAAATGATTGAGGATGATATGATTCTTGGTCCATTATGGTAAAAAATACAAGAGCAAAGCCCGCAAAGCACCTTCACATACACCTGTAAATAAGGTAAATATATAATATACATATTCAAATAATTTCTAAGTCATTTATGAATACAAATCTTGAGAAACTCCACCAGCCATATCTGAACCATGCCATTTGTGACTGATGAGCATTTAACATTGTTGCAAAAGTGAAAATGTATTTTGGAAAAGGGCTAAAAAACGTAAGAGTTTTGTGCGTAACTAAATCTGGTGTCGTTGAATTTCCCCGTATCAGATATTCGGATATACTTTTTGGTAAATATAATTTAATATTTGATGATACTTCTAATAAATCTTTCAAACTATTGAAGATTAATTTTGTCAATTCGATATAAAAAGCTGAATATTTTTTGAAAATATTTTTTCCATAGCTATTCAATAATAATAGTGTGATATTATTATGCAATGATTTAAAATTATGAGCCAATGAACTACAAGCTTTATGATTAATATGATCTGATACACCGAAATCATCGAATGTTAGAATAAAGTTATTGATTGATGAATTTTTTGTATCGATGATTGAATCCAATTGATTCAACATTAAATCTTGACCCCATTTTTGTTTCATACCATCTATATGATCGAATAAATGAATATCGAATTTCTGATCCTTCAATAACAATGAAATTGAATCATTCAACTCTTTTGCCCTTATATTTCCCAAACCGTCTGCATTACCATTTGAGAAGCACACAATATTAAATTGTAAATTATCGATTGATTGCAATTGTGATAAAGTCGGCGCAAAAAACATCACTTCATCATCTGGATGTGCAATCAGCAAATTCACAACATTCACCCGAAACCTCCCGGTCATCTCTATAAAACCGTTAGCAACATCGTTGTCTGTTCGTTGAATCCTACTAGACAGCACAATATACAACAACCATAGATATATATTCAATTTGAGCAATCGGAAAACAACAAATGGCAACATAGATACGATACGATAACACTCCCTACCTTCTGTCTCGAACAATTTTTAATTTCTAGATCTACATACAAATAGAGATTATATAATTTCCAGGGCGGTATTGCTTTTTTAATTTTTTTTGGTAATTCCAGATCACGTGAGTTACGTACACTACGATATACAACAGCCGTGTGACGTACAGAGTGACATACCCCACATGCGTGCTGCAGCTTCTGCCACACGGCCAATCAGGTGAAAGTGTGGAGTTAACGACACAGGGCGGATGGGGCTCAACTACATACACAGGTTGAAGAGTAGTTATAAAGAAGTTTTCCCTTGTGGCAAAGAGGAAATATTATTTTGTTTGGGTGGCAAAGGTTAGTTTGAGTTCAGGAGATTGTGTTAGTCGTGTTTATTTTTACAACGAATTATATACAGTGTATCCAATCATAGCTGTGCGTTAAGTTAATTCTTCTTTTTTTGGAGATCACAAGAGTTAGTTTCCTCTCGACGAAATTGTAGTTATTTCTACTTTTAAGATAGTTTTTCAATCAAAACGAAATAATATTCCCTTTTTCACTATACTATATTGTTATTATACTCTATATTATATTATATTAGCTCATCGAGACGGTTAGTCAAAAGAATATTAAATACAAAAAAAACATTACCCGATAAACATTTGAAATAGATAATAGGATATGAATACAACTAGTTATGGTACTAGTAGGGAAAGTAGTACTATTTCTTCAAGCAGTAATGGTGCTATGAAAGTATCAATGAATAATAATGCTTCGAATTTTAGAGTCGCTCAAGCTTGCGATAGATGTAGATCCAAAAAGACTAGATGCGATGGTAAGAGACCACAATGTTCACAATGTGCAGCAGTGGGATTTGAATGTAAAATTAGTGATAAATTAATTAGAAAAGCTTTCCCAAGAGGTTATACAGAAAGTTTGGAAGAAAGAGTTAGAGAATTAGAAGCAGAAAATAGAAGATTATTAGCATTATGTGATTTAAAAGAACAACAAATTTTTATTGTAACAAAATATTCAAATGATAATTCTGATTCAAATGCAAATTCAAAATTGAATAATCATCAAAGTAATTCTGTTTCAAATTCCATTAATAATAAACCAACTTTATTAAACGTTTCACAAACAAATTTATTATTACTATCCGAACAAACGAATCCAAATTTAATACAACCAAAATCTTTTAATAATAATATTCATCAGCATCATACTAATAATAGTATTCAAAGCATGGAATCATCACCATATTCAATGAAATCAATTACAGATACAGATCAAACTTCAAATAATATTTCACCTATTAATCCATTAGATGTAATAGATATTAAATTACATACAGTTAATACCCAAACAACAAATCATATTTGTAATGGTAGTTGTTGCAATAATCATCAGTCGTCGTCAATAAAATCAAAATTAGGTTTAACAAATGATTCACATTCAGAACAAACGAACTTACATACAAAACCCGTTGCAACAACAAATTTAAATGATCCAACAACAATATCTTTTGAACAAGAAGAAGCGCCCGGTTTAACAGCTGCAAAAGCATTAAAATCAATTAAAAATCATGAAAATTCAACACAATTAGCAACTTTAGTATCATTATCAACACCAAGATCAACTGAAGAAATTTTATTCATACCACAATTAATGGCAAAAATCAAACAAGCTTTTGGTTTTACATCAAAACAATGTTTATATACAGTAACATTATTATCATCGATGAAAAATTCATTACCAAATCCAAATTATTCAAAAAATAAAAATAATAATACAGATTTCTTAGTATTAGAGACAAAAAATATGAATTTTATTAAAGAAAATAATTTATGGGATATAAATGATTTAAATCATTTTTTTAAAGAAATATTAAGATTTGATATTTTAAATACAAATTCAAAAGTTACAAAGAAAACAGATTTAAATTTTTATTTAAATTTTGAGGAAATTGATGATTTAATTGACTTATATTTTAAACATTGGTCAAATTTAATACCCGTTTTAAATAAAGAAGAATTTTTTCTGAATTATAAGGAATTTAAGAACGGTATCGATGAAGTAAATAAAAAAATTCCACTAAATGATAAAATAATAAAATTTAACTATAAATTTTTTGCATCACTTTTGGTTCTTATTTGTCAAATGGGTATCCTTATTAAAATTAAGAATCAAAAGAATAAGAGTAATAATTTACACAATTTATGTTCATATTACCACAAGGTAATTTATAATATTCCAAGAAATCCATATTTCGTCTTTTCAACAACTTCCATTAAATCCTTACAGTTATTATCTCTAGTATTATACTATCGTTTAAATACCGGTGATGTTTTAGAAATTTATTCTTTACGTGGTAGAATTATTTCAATGTCTCAACAATTAAGATTACACCGTTGCCCAAGTGCTGTTTTAGTAGGTTCAGGTACTACCATGAACAAATTCGAACAGAGCAATAGAAGAATTTTATTTTGGACAATTTATTATTTAGATGTTTTTGCTTCATTACAATTAGGTGTTCCAAGATTAATAAAAGATCATGAAATTGAATGTGCCCTTCCAGTCGATTCAACATCAGAAATTCGAAATTCAGAATTACCTGATTCTGATCCCTTAACCATTAAACGTGGTTCATCTCCTAATGCTGTTAAATTAGAAGGATCAGTTTCTCAATTTTCTTTGGCCATTATCAGGTTTGCAAAAGTAATGGGTAACATTCTTGATATTATCTTTAAAAGAAATATGTCTGAATCTATTACAAAACAAATTGCATTAATACATGAGAATGCTCTGGATAATTGGAGATATAGACTACCAACTAAATATCAGTTTAAACTAGATGTTACAGGAACCATTGATTTAAACAATGTTGAACAAAACAATGAAAACCTATTGTTAATTATATTATATTTTTTAGCAAAATCAATTATCCACTTACCTGTTTTTGCAAGTAAACCAATTATGATCGATAATTTAACTGAACCCAAAAATGATATACTGAATCGTTCCTCATCTGCTTTTGTATCATTACAACAAGCTATCAATACTATGTTATCTGCTTTCAATGGTATGCATGATCAATATTTACCATTGCCAATAGATTCTTCCAGAACGTTAACAACATATTCTTTAATGAGTGTACAAGGTTCTTTAGATTATATTAAAGGTGGATCACTTTATGTTGATAACAAGAACTTACTAATGGATATTATTCAAACTATTGAAAATGATAGAAAATTAGATTTACCGGGTGTAATTTCATGGCATAGTTTAAAGTTATTAGATTTAACTGTAAATCTATACTTACAAGGAGCTAATGTAAAACCTGACAAAATCGAAAAGTTTTTGCAAAAGAAATTAAATTACTATAGCAAATTGATGGGTAAACCATTGACCAAAAATATTGAAAAACGTCTAACGAAGAAAGTTGAGAAGATTAAGTCTTATAATGAGGAAAACAACATATTAGATAATATTCCAGAAAAAAGTGCTGAAGTAGAATCACTTGATGAAGAGCCAAATAAAAAGAAAATCAAGATTGAAGATGCATCAAATACTATGTTAGAATCAAAGGATAATAAATTGAAGACAACTTCTACAGATGCTTTTGCTGAAGCATTACAGTTAGATCCAATATTAAATTCTAATCATTATCAGATCAGTAATATTGAACTGAACAATTATTTCGTTAATAATACAAACTCGGCTAATGAAAATCCTGCAGTTTCGAATTTGGCAAATAATCCAGTAAACAAAGATTCAAATAACAAAGCACCTAATGTCAATGCAGTTACAACTACAACTGGTTCATGCAATAGTCTCAACAATTCATTCAGTGCTATTGATAAATTTTTCAGAATACCAAGTAATAGTGACTTTTTAACTAACCTCCAACATATAACAAATAGTACTAATAATATTCCATCAACAACTATTAATAACATCAATAATAACGACAATAATACTATTTTAAGAGCAGCAAAAGTTTCTAACAACAATTTATCCACTATGATGATGTTTTTGAATAACGATTTTTCATTCTCCTCAGGAAATTTCAACAATCTGTTTAATTCAAACGGACAAAATAATACGAATAACGATGAGAATAAGAATACCAATGTTTATGAAAATGGGACTTCGGTTGTGAATAATAACAACGATGCTCATGGCGATTATCAAACATGGAGTGGACAACAATCAAATAAGTTCAACGCGAACTACGATTTTATTGTGGACGGATCCTTAGGGTTAGCACCTTTATTAGCCGATGAAAATACACCAAAAGAATCACTAAAACAAGAAGGTCGCGTCGATTTTACAAATGACAACATAACAAGGTTCTATCATAATGAGAACTTCCAGGATCTACAAGGACGTTACACAGCTGATGAATTACAAAACGAAAGAGTTGGAAATTTAAGCAATAATGTAAACAATGAAAATGAATTAATGCTTGATATCCCACGTAGATTTACATATAATGGCGTCAGCATGCAAAATAATGAAAACTCCCATAGACCAATGATGAGAAGGAAGAGAAACAGCGAGGCTGTTAACGACTTATACAACTGGCAAAATTCTAAATAAACATTTTATATAACCCCCCCTATAATTTAATTTATTCAATTCAACTAAATACATTTGTTGATATTTCTTGAGACTCTTATTTCTATTTTTTTATTTAGTAATTTCACTCAAAACACATCCCTCAAAATTATTAGGGAGAATGGTTACATCCCAGTGTAATTATATAACTTACTAAATATTTGTAAAAATAGTCTTCCAAAGTGCTTTTCTTTTTCTGGTGTTGTTCTCTCTGTTTACATAATTATTAAAAATTTTAGTCATCTTTACATAATATTCAATTCGACTCAGATAATGTTGCACAACGCCAAAATAAACTCACGCGTTCCTCTAGCAACGGACATTCATCTATCCCAAAAAGGAATAGATGATTCTTCAAGATTTGAAAAGGTTCCTAGATTAATAGAACAAAGTGGTGCTGTTCCTATAGAAACAATAAATCATCACATTTATTTATTGACGCGTTTTACTCAGATATACTCGTAGCTAACTGCAAATATTGAACCCATACGAGACGCGTAATATAACTGTCAATGAGGGGCCAGTGCCTTTTCGTTGATTTACAATGTTGTCTGGACAACAAGTGTAAGCCATTTAACATATGATATTGTTTTAACATACGATATTGTTTACTGTTGAGGTGCAAAACTTTCAACTTATATTCAGCAAAGTAAACATATATAAACGATGGATAATGTTACCGAAGTTTAAGCATTGGTTATGTTTTAATCTTTCTTATTCATTTAATTCTTTTTCCATAAAAACAATAACAACCAGAGTTTTATAGATGAATATATTTTCAAAATGGTAAATTTATATTTTCTCAAATCAAAAAGCAAAGCTAAAGAAGTAAATGAGTCAGCAAATTCTTCTTCTGAAGAAATTGTTAAAGAATCATTTTATATCGACAAAGAAAAAATTGAAAACAATAGTGAAGATATCTCTTTTGATCCAGATATTAAAGATACCTCAGATTCAGATTCAAATTTCTCAAAGAAAGATGAAGTAGAAACTAAAACTGAAGAGGCTTCTTCTTCATCCTCTGATGTAAATTCCACAAAGTTATCCAAATGGCAAAATCCTGATTATTTTAACTCTTGTTGGCAAGAGTATATATTCATTATGTCGTGTATGTTGGCAAATTTATTAAATCAAGCAGGTCAAACACAAGTCTTATCAACAATGAATGTTATTTCTGATGCTTTCAACTCCGATAATAATATAAAGCCATGGCTTATGTCATCTTTCCCTTTGGTTTCTGGTTCATTAATTTTAGTCACTGGTAGAATTGGTGATATTTATGGTTTAAGAATGACTTCAATCTGGGGTTGCGTCATTATGACAATCTGGTCGTTAATTTGTGGGTTCGCTGGTTACACTCACAATGGTGCCTTCTTCATTATCTGTAGAGCATTCCAAGGTTTAGGTATTGCATTTGTCTTACCAAATATTATGGGTCTAGTTGGTAACATTTACCAAGTTGGCAGTTTAAGAAAAAATATTGTTATTAGTCTTATCGGTTGTATGGCACCAGCTGGTGCTACTTTTGGTGGTTTATGGGGTGGTTTGATTGTTTATGAAGATCCCAAACAGTGGCCATGGATTTTCTATGCATATGCAATTGCTTCATTTTTAAACTTGTTAATGTTATTATTTTCTGCTCCAAAAACTGTTCCAACTAACGTAAATAATTTCAAAATGGATTGGATTGGATCCGTTATTGGTGTTCTAGGTTTAATCTTATTTAATTTCGTTTGGAACCAAGGTCCAATCGTTGGCTGGGAAAAGGCTTACATCATTGTTCTATTAATTATCTCAACTCTTTTATTAATTGCATTCTTCACTTATGAAATCAGATGGGCCAAATATCCATTATTACCAAGAGAAGTGACACAAAACCGTCATATTATCACAATCCTAACCTCCTTGTTCTTTGGTTGGGGTTCATTTGGTATCTGGACTTTCTACTACTATTCGTTTAATTTGAATTTAAGACATTTCAGTCCATTATGGGCCGGTAGTACACATTTCGTATTTATTATCTTCGGTACTATAGCTGCTTTTGTTGTTGCTCTATTTATGAAGAAGATTGGTCCTTCAGTTATTTTCTGCCTGTCATCAATCGGGTTTACATGTGGTTGTTTAATCTTTAGTCTAACTCCACCAAGTCAAACTTACTGGCGTAATAGTCTGGGTATGCAAGTCGTTCTTGCTATGGGTATGGATTTTTCTTTCCCAGGTTCTTCAATCATCTTAAGTGATTTATTACCCATGGAATATCAAGGTATGGCTGGTTCATTAGTCAACACCATCGTTAATTATGCCTCATCATTATTCTTAGGTATGGGTACTACAGTTGAAATGCAAATCAATAAGGATGGTAAACACACATTAAAGGGTTACAGATCTGCCTTATACCTAGGTATTGGATTAGGATCCATTGGTTTCCTTTTCTCATTTTCTTATATGGCTGAAGATTTATGGAGAAGACATAGATTACGCATGAAGAAAAGAGCCAATGCACAAGTTGATCTAAGTTGAATCTAATTGATAAATTTATGACTATTATGACTTTTTTATATTTAATTTTTATGGTTTGTTTTGGGTAGTAAGAAAAAAGTTGATACACCGACTTTACTTATATATGTATTTCTTTAATAGTAATAGAAAAGTTTTTTATCACATCGATGGAGAGAAAGATTTATTTCCCCAAAATTTGAAATAGTCATGTGTATGATTTTTGCTTGATTCACTCTTATTATCAATTCATATGAACCAAAATATAAATATAGCAATGAAGTTGGATATTTAAAAATCAGTAATAAGGCCAGTATTTTCTGGCTTAAACCATTCGTTTCTAAGAACTTCCCAAGTGTATTTTGTCAAATAGTTGGCTCTACTCTCGGTGGTTGCAACGGCCTCAATATATACTTTTAATTTTGGTTCAGTACCAGAACCACGCATTGTGAATCGAATAAACTCGTCATCCTTTGAATTTTCCGGCTTGGCTGTAATAGTTATCATTTGAGACTGTGGATCTACCGGTAAGTCAGGTTTGTTATCAGACGTATCTGACTGAAACCCTGTTGTTAAATCTCTAAAAGTTAAAATATGTAATTGTTCACCGATTTTATGCGGATAGTTCGCTTCAGGTTCATAATCATATCTAATATAATTAAAAATGACTTCAGTTAATGATAAATCTTTTAGCTTATAATATCCATTATATTGTTTAAAGAAACCATATTTTTTATACCCTTCTTGAATAATATCAAGTGAGGACTTGCTACTGTTTAATAACCAATAAGTATATGCTTGTAAGAAAACAATCGATGCGCTAATACCATCCTTATCATGTTCCATTTGAGGGAACATATATCCAATAGCTTCCTCATAGCCAAACGGGACATAGTAATGTTCCTTTTCCAAGTCCAGTGTTCGGTTACCTATCCATTTGAAACCTGTTAACGTATCCTCATAATGGAAATCCTCAATTTCTGCCATTTTGCGAATCATTTGGGAAGAGACAGTTGAATTAACCATGGCAAGGCGATGTTTATCTCTAAAGTTCTTGTCCATTTTCTGGTACTTCTGAAGTTCGTAGTAGGCAAACAAAAAACCAATTTCATCACCAGAAATTTGTTTCCATGTTCCCTTAATTGCTTCTTTTACAGCGACAGAAAACCTATCTGCATCGGGATCATTTGCTACCACTAAATATATACCTTCCTTTTCTGCAAGCACAATAGCCAAATCAAGTGCACCCTTCTCTTCAGGGTTTGGAAAGTTAACTGTTGGAAAAAGTGGATCAGGTTTTGTTTGTTCCTTGACACATAGATAGTCAATACCTTCCGTCAAGTTTAATAATGTAGATGCAATCTTTTGAAAAATTTCATAACCTACCCCATGCATTGGCGTATAGACAAACCATGGTTTTTTGTTCCTATGTGGCAACTCTGGTACAATTTCTTTATCAATTAATGAATTATCAAGAGATTTTAAATATTTCTCAGTCATGGAATCTTTAACATATTCTAATTTTCCTGATTTCTCGCTGCTAGTTAGAAATCCTTCCCATTGCCATTCATCTACCCACGGTTCCAAATTGTTTTCAATTGATTTTGCAATATTTTCGTCATGGGGTGGAATAATCTGACAACCGTTTGCATTATATACTTTATAACCGTTATCCATTTTTGGATTATGACTTGCCGTTATCATCACACCAGCGGCAGCACCAATATGATCAACACTAAATGGAACTAGTGGTGTATGAACTAAAGAATCTCCAGGATTAAGCGAATATACTTTAAAACCAGCCTTTAAGAATATTGCTGTAGTAACAGTTGCAAATTCCTTAGAATGAAGTCTATGATCGTGTCCAACTACAAAAGTTAAGTTATCAGGACTGATTCTCTTTAAGTATTCAGCCAAACCTTGTGATGTTTGAAGAACAACCAACGAATTCATTCTATCAAACCCCGCTTCCATTCTGGATCTTAATCCAGCAGTACCGAAAACTATTCTTTTATCAAATCTCATATGTAATTCTTCCCAATCCTTATTGTCACACAATTTCATAACCTCATTTCTTGTCTCATCGTTTCTATCCAGCTTGAGCCACTGAGCAATATTCTCCCTCAATTCCTCAGGAATCTTATCCAAAGAATATGTAACTTCACTAGACATAATTGTATATCAATGTAATGATCTATCTTTTCAACTTATGAGATATTTGCAAATTATTTATTGTAACCCTTAGATATGGAGTTCCATTTGACACTTTTTTCAAGCTCTTCGAGATCGGATAGAAGAAAATGTACGGAATTTAAAAGTTATTAAGGAAATATGCATTAATTATATATCAAAATATATACTGGGTTAACTATCTAACATGTTCAAGAGTTCCTCATCCATACCAGAATCGCTATCGCTGTCGACAACATCATTGTCAATTTGGTCCACATCTGAATTAGCGGTATAGTTAACAGTATGAAGTTTCTTGCTGGATGACATTTCTGCCTCATCAGCTGTTGCAGATCTTTTTCTATTATCTTCTACCTCCTCATCATCTTCATCATCGGAGGAGATATCTTCTTCTTCATCATCATCATCATTTAGCCAAGAGGCACCATCCGCAAATAGATTTGGTGAATTGGAACCATTGGAAGCTGATGCATCCAGGGCGAACTCATCATACTCTTCTTTATTAGGTTCTTCATTAACTTCTTTTATTCTTTTCTGTTCTTCTAATTTTTCTTTAAAATGTGCCAACTCCGACTCAGTGACTGGCTGATCAACAATCAATGCGAATGGTAGTTCATCAACACGTTTCCAAGAAACCAGACATTCGAATACCCAATCTGGATGGACAACTTTAATATCTGGATTGAAACTTTTAGCAAGTCTGGCTTTATACGTACCGGGCGTTTTTGTTACAACATGTGTTGTATTTTCATCTATATCTGAAGTTGTAGTACCACCAAATTTATTTGTCCACACGACAATATCAGCTTTTTGTATATTTGTATTCAACGGTATCAAACCAGAGAAAACAAAACTACAATCTTGAAAAACTTTTCTCTCCATTTCAGGTAAAATATGTTTTATATCTACTTTTGAATCATCATCTGAATTTTCTTCTAAAGCCTCATAATAGGTTTCATGAATCTTGGCTAGTGTATCCTTTAAATAATACAATTCATCGTCATCATCTATCAGTAATTTCTGATTGTGTAAATGTTGCTGCAGTGTCGCTAATGGCCTATTCTTTTGTTGTACCTCTAATGAAGCAGAATATTCCAATTTTTTAGTCCATTCTTCTTTCGTTTCATTCGAGGCAGGTTCTTCATTAATTGGGACATTTTGATGATTGAATTCCTCCTCTTGTCTTTTCACTTCTTGATCAATTTTTTCTTGTAATTTTTTCTCAGTATCCATTATGTCAGTTAATAATTCATCAGTTTCTTTAACTTTTTCTCTTGATCGCCTACCCATTTGTAACATAGTTGTTTGTTGTTTGGGTAAGAAATTTGAATTAATATCACCTACACCAACAAAAAAATTATAGGGTATAACTTTAATTAAATTTGGCGACCAATTCCAAACATCACCTCTATCATCTATTATTACAACCATTGATTGATCTGATGGGAATAATCTTTGCAAAGATTTTTGTGTCATTGAACCATTTTCATCTCTTGACAGTATTCTATCACCAAATAAACTTCCATCTGGATCAATAATTTTCGCTATCTCAAGTGCATATGCTCTTGTTGCCATTGTATAAATATGCATTTCAAATAAAGATGCAATTTTTTCAAAAAATTCTTTTAAACCTGGTCTAACTTTAACATAATACCAACATTTCCGTAGTGGTGGTTTTGGTCCCATATACATGAATGGTACGATTGGTTCTTCCTCCAATGCAAATAATTTAACATCTTTCAATGTTTCATAATTTGGATTATTTGGGTCCCTTTTCCATTCGCCAATAGTTGGATCGACACCACAATGTATTACAGTTTGATCTAAATCTACAACAAGGACCAATTTCTTGTCCTTTCTTAATCTTTGTTTAATATCTTGACCTATATCAATTGCTGCTTTCCTACTAACTTTTAAATTAACATCTGTATGTGAAATCGCTAAATTTGCACCATTGATGGCTTGTTGTTCAATTTCATCGACCTCTTTACCACACATAGTACACAAACTACCATAAATAATATCATGATTACAAGGTCTAACAATTGAACAAATTATTTTGTTTGGTTGAACAATTTCAGAACCTATTTCAACATCCCAACTTTCCAATTTACCTTCAAATGGCGATTCAAAAAATTCGATAGATTCTCTGACGGTCTTCTTAGTTTTATCATCTGCATCAAAATCTCCCACGGAATTTGCAATCTCTACCACATACCAAAACTTGTAAGCGAATAACCTATCCCCTTTCTCTATCTGGTCACCAATTGATGGTATAAATTGGTCCACCGTAATTGGATATGGAAGTCCCTCCCTTGTTATAACTGGAGTTGGAGCTGACATTTAATATATATTTGCGAGAGAATGTCGTAACTAACGGGTATATATTTAACTAATCTAGTTAGATGTATTTCTGTGGTGTATTTTCAAATTTGGTATCAGATTTTTTTTTTTTTTTTTTTTTTTTTTTTTTTAATTACAAATAAAATGAACCTTATACCAAGCGCGATGAGAATAATAGTAAACTTGTTTTAATCATTAATACATATTTTCGTGATATATAAATCCATGAATTATATATAAGTAAGATGTGATCTAATTTTGATATAATATAAGGTTGGCGAATGTATATATTTATACGTATGAAGAAGAGAAGCAAAAGAGACAGTACCTGCATGGTATGCTCATTATACGTCTCCATTAAGTAGGGCATCTAAGGCACCTTGAACTGAGCCACCACTACGTCTTAGAGCTGTTACATTTTGATCGAAATCGAAGAAGCCCATATCGTTCAGTTGTCTTAATTGGGTTTCATAACGTTCTTCAGGAGGTCTGTTATCTGCTGGTTGTGCAGCAGCGATACCAGCTGGTGAACCTGAACCTTGTAGTAATGAGGCAAGGAAACTTGGATCAAATGCAGGATTCTGTTGTGATTGTTGTTGTGGGTTTCCCATTGCAGCTGGGTTGAATAATGCAGCAAATGGATTACCTGCAATTGGTGGGTTTGCTTGGGTTGTTGTATTTGTATTTGTATTTGTATTTGTATCATGTCCGGTTTCTGAAGTTGATGTTTCGCCTGGTGCAGGGAAACTATTTTGACTATTTGAATCTGGATTCATCATATTTGCAAATTGCATACTTTGTCTTATCATATCTGGGTTTGTTAACATTTGTCTAAACATTGGACTTTGCAACATTTGTCTTGCTTGTGGACCCATTGCTTGTAATTGTGGATTTGATTGAATCATAAAATCTATCATTTGTGGGTTACTTAACATTTCGTTCATTTGTGATTGAAATACAGGATTTTCCATCATTCTTAACATTTCATCTTGATTTGGTGCATTATTCATACCACCATCTGGTCCAAACATATCTGCTGATGGCATGTTTAAATAACCTGCATAACGAGCGGAAGTCAGATCGTTCAATGGATTGAAACCACCTGTTTGTCCAGCAGATAAATTGGTTGGTACACCTGCACTTGCACTTGCATTTGCAGTTGCATTTGCAGTTGCATTTACATTTGCTATTGGGGCATTACTTGTATCATTTTTGTGGGCTCCAGATTTTACCAGATGAATAGAATGACCGTCCTGAATCTTGTATGAATCAACAGTCTCGGCATCTTTCAAAATCTTACCTGAATAAATCAAACGTTGATTCTCCGCTGGAATAGATGATTTAACACTCACCGCTTCTTTCAACTCTGCAATGGTGGCAGTGGGCTCAATTGCAACCTCCCACTTGTCCTGGCCGTGCTTCACGTGTATCGTAATGGTCATATCCTCGTCTATCTTCTAAATACCACCCTGAATTCACCACCCCTTCCAATATAAAACACACTTTGCCACCCTTCACAACTTGTACCAATCTTATCCTCTTTAAATCAAAAAACCAGTTTTTTTCCAGAAAATTATCATTAAACACGGTTATCACTAAACACGTAATCACGTGACTATTCCCTCGTTTTATTCCCAGCACAAGAGTCGAACGGAGGACGTATGCTGCATATATTACCGCTTTCGGAATGCTCGAGCCGTCCAAAAAAAAAAACAAAAAAACGAAAATTTTAATCGGCTCGATGCTCTGTTTGCTTCTTGGCAGGATAGGAAACAGAGAAAGTCAGAGACAGGCATGTGGTTGTTAAGGTAGTTTCCTCATGTTTATTTCGTTCATTTGACACATTTTTTGCATCTTTTTTCTTGCTATATTTTGTATTTATAAGGTTTTTAGTTCTGTTGATCGTTGCTTTACCTTTTTTTCGTTCTATTGTTGTCGTTGACTCATTCTCACTAGCTCGCATATATATATATATATAGATACAACAGTTCCCCTGGCATTATATTATATTTTATTCTTACTCAATTTTCCATATAGACAAATCGACTTCAAATGTCACAGGACTCGGTTAATAACAATTCTGAACATCCTCCACCAGTTACACAACATAACAGTCGTGCTAGATCGAAACAGAACAATTCTAATGCAACTTCATGGATTAGAAGTGCCTCAACTTCGAATATTTTAAAGATACAAAGAAACTCAAACTTAAACTCTCCATCATATCAAACAAATCATAGAGCATCTCAGAGCCCAATACGGAAAGCAATTAATCAAGTTACTCAACCCCACGTGAAACTGGCGATGCAACAAATACGTAATGATAAACCACCATTACATGCATCCGTAAGTGAATCAACAATACCATCTGTTACTGCTGCGACAAATGAATCATCAGACGTAGTCGTAGATGTATTACCTTCATTCGAAATGTATAATGCTTTACATAGACATATTCCACAAGGTAATATAGATCCCGATATGCATGATTTCCCACCAAGTTATAACGATGTTCGATCACAAAATCAATATAATTTACAGATTTATAATACAGATTCATCGACATCTTCATCAAGTATACCACAAGAAAATAGCACTCCACAACAAACAATAACCCCTAGCCCAAATTCAACAACTGCTAATATAATTAACGATTTACATCCTTTAACTACACAACATTTAAGAATTGAAACAACTCGTAATATTGATGAAGATGATTCAATATCAATTCAGGACGATATTAATGAAAATGAAAATATTTTTATCGATAAATTGTATACGTTACCTAAAAAATCAACTCCAATCGATATCGATATTAGAATTACAAAACATGCATCTGATCCTCCTAATAAACCAGAAGAAGAATCAATCTTAAAAGAATACACGACAGGTGATGTCATTCATGGTTATTGTGTTATTGAAAATAAATCAAATCAACCATTAAAATTTGAAATGTTTTATGTCACTTTAGAAGCATATATTTCTTTAATCGATAAACAAAAGGGTAAACGTACAGTGAAAAGATTCGTAAGAATGGTAGATTTAAGTGCAAGTTGGTCATATGGTAATATAACAACTGGTACAGGTTTCAGATTAATACCAGATCAAGTCGATTTCGATAATTCTCGTGTTGGTTTACCAAATAAAAGAATACTAGAACCTGGTGGAAAATATAAGAAATTTTTTATGTTTAAATTTCCGAAACAACTATTAGATGTGACTTGTAAACATGAACATTTTTCTCATTGTTTATTACCACCCAGTTTCGGTATTGATAAATACAGAAATAATTGTAAATATTCTGGAATTAAAGTCAACAGTGTATTGGGCTGTGGTCATTTAGGTTGTAAAGGTTCACCAATCTTAACTTATGATTTACTAGATGATAATATTTCAATTAATTATACTATTGATGCAAGAATTGTAGGGAAAGATGAAAAGACAAAGGAATTAAATATTATGAAAGAAAAAGAGTATAATATCAGATTTATTCCATTTGGCTTCGATTCTTCTTTAATAGGAGAAAGAGATCCATCGAACCAATTAAAAGATTTGGTTAAATTGGTTCAAGAAAGATTAGATGCATTAGCAAAAGTTTTTGATAGGTTAGCTAAGAATGAAGCAATTAAGAATGAAGATATTCATGGCACAGATTTAAGTGGTACAATTGATAGTAACACGGAATTAGATTCTGCAGATATCTTAAGAAACAAATTAAATCAACTACATTTGAAAAATAGATCCAGTCAGGCCTATAATATTTCATCTCAAGATTTTCAAAAGAAAAATTTTGAACCTGAAGTAGATATTATTGAATCTGAATTGAGTTATAGATTGAAAAACAAAAGTAAATCAAGTACAAAAGGTTTATTTTCTAGTTTTAGATCAAGTTCATCCTTGAATGGTTTATCAAATTCAGCTAGTAGTTCATCTGATCTTTCAAAAACTAATTCCAAATCTGATAAAGCAGGTTTAATTTTAGTTCAATCAAAAGTTCCGCATAAGAGTCTGAAATATTTATCTCCATCATTATTGAAAAAGACAAACAGATTGGATCTGAAAACCAAACAAGCTCAAGAGAACTGGCAACAATTATCCCAGACAATTCCAGAAATTGAAAGGGAAGCCTTGAAAAATTTATCCTTAACATTAACTTGTATCCAATCTAACAATAGTGTTCCACATCAGCCACCAGAAATTCAAGCAATATCAACAGAATTGGTTGTTATAACAGGCAAATCTGAAAATTCAATTCCAATTAAATTAAATTCACGGCTATTAATGGACAATGATAAATTAACCTCGATTAATAGCACTTTCAACGGATTCCTTGATAAAATTATTGATTATAATGAGAAGTTTATGAAAAATAAAGATAAATTAAACGAATTATACAATGTATCCAGAAGTTTGATAAATGCTCGTGAATTGAAATTCACTGACTTTATATCTGGCCAAATTTACAGCGATATTGAAAGTTTAACTAATTTGAAGGTAAAAACTCGAGTCCTGGCTGATATTTTTAAGAAACAATTGGACACTTTAAAGGATGAGGATGAGACATTAACACCATCTACCTCGAATAATGGATCTGCAACCCCAAATAAGCATAATAATGTCAAGATTGTTAATGCCAAAGGTGGCCTTGGAACATCTGCAACAATATCTAGAAATTCGATTTCAACAAAATTCACAGAACAAATTATCCATAACTGGGAGGAAAAAACGGAGTTACAGTATGAGCGGAATGTTAATATAAACCTTGAATTCAATTCTAATGTTCTGGAAACATTGGTACCAAGTTTTGAAAGTTGTTTATGTTGTCGTTTCTACTGTGTAAGGGTACATATCAAATTCCATCATATTGGTTCCACATCTATTGACATTCCAATTAGCGTAAAGAATTTTTAAACCCTTCTATATCCATTATTTAATGACTTTATATATCTATACTTTTCTTTAAAATCCGATTCTTATTGACGCACAAATACTATTCTTGTTTCAAACCTCAAATAGTCGAAATAAAATAATCTCATCGAGCCAAAAAAGGCCAATAAAATTTACTGCCTGTTCTACATCTCCCACAATTATGAGTAAGAACATAAAACGATAATAACGTGCTGATTACTAGCAAGATATGAGTAACATAATTGGATACTGTGCCCTCTTGTACATATCTACATCATATGTAGCGGTGCTCTATGTGTCCTCGAAGGAAGCAGCAAATTACAAGATAAAGAGGGATGACCCTCGAGTAATTAAATCAAGAATAAAAAAACTTTCTATGGTAATGCTTATTAACATTATATTAGTTCCATATATTCAGTATTCGTTAGGTTCAAACTATGTATCAACGTATTCTGAAGCCATTCTAAATCTGGGTATTGTTCCTGGAAGACAACTCACCACTGGCAGAGATTTACTGTTATATATTAATAATATTTTCAGCTTAATGATTTTAATAGCACAACTTTTCATTGGTCCATTAACTGATTCGTTGTTGTATTATGTATTTACTAAAGGTAGGACTCTTTACACAGATTTCAATGAATTGTTCGACAACATTTGGGGCATGAGAAATTATGTTTTTGCACCAATTACTGAAGAACTTTTTTATACATCCATGTTATTAACAACATATATTGCATTTTTCCCAACCAATGAATTAAATTACAAGAGATTACTGTTAGAACCTTCTTTGTTTTTTGGTTTGGCTCATGCACATCATGCCTATGAAAGTTATCAAACTGGACAATATGGTATGGTTTCGATATTTTTCAACACAATGTTTCAAGTCATTTACACGTCACTATTCGGAGCCCTAACAAAATATGCATTCCTTATGACAGGTGGGAACTTATGGGCATGCATTCTACTACATAGTTTTTGCAATGTCATGGGCTTCCCAACAGGTTCAAACTTTGAATTTCACTTCACCATTGTTGAAAAAACACAGAACAAGACATTTATGAAATTTGTGCAAGTGTGGAAAAAATTCTACATGGGATTGCTTGTAGTGGGTGTAGTACTATTTATCAAACATATAGAGACCATTGGCCTCAACACTACGTCAATCAACTTCTCATGAAACTCATTATCACATCACTGTTCTTTAAAGTTGTATAGTTTATTACTCAAATGATGCCGTGGAAAAAAAAAATCGCGTTTCGGTCGATTTCGTAATCATGAGGTACTTTAGTGAATACTAAGCCAAGATTGTTCAAAATACAATTGACATAATAGGTCAAGAATTTTTTTTTATATAGTATATTGATATAGTTTGTATGCAGTATTCATGGGTATTATTTCTAATTGTATTTTATTGAGCAGAATTTGAGGTCCATAGAATTGATTCTGATTGAAAGTAGATAAACTGCTTGGTTCTGGTTTCAAGTCAACTGAAAATTAGATATGTTGCATAATGGAGGAGATGATTTACTAAGCGTCGAGGAATATTTTGAAAGAGAAAGTTCATCGGATGATGAGACAGAATCATCTCAGATAATACGAGCTGCGCAATCGATCGTTAATGAGGTTCAGCATGTTGACAAATTGAAGAGGCAATCTATTTGTTCATTTGAATTTCTGGATGATATAGCTCCAGAATCGAATAGTGCACAACGTCCGATAATATTTGGATCGAAGGATCGTGGTTATCATAGAAGAGCATCTCGTACATATTACATCAGCAACGATATCAAACGACAATCAAGTTCAACAATAAGTGCTAAAGAATGGTCTCATGATATAAAAGAAGAAGAGAATGATTCACAATCAAGCGGTGATACCGAGATACAAAACTTGACAGTTGAGGATAAAACCATTCAAGATGATGAAGTTGTCAGCAATAGCAATTGTTTTGTATCTGAAGTTGATACAAATATTCCGACAGTACAAAAAAGATTATCAATAAATTTGAGCAGAAAACGTAATTCTATTGCTAGACGTCCATCGAGACTAAGTAGGTCATTTACTTACACTACTGCAAGTAACAACGTTCCGTTACGAGAATCTGATAATAATGTGAGAAACAGTTTAATTTCTTTGAAAGCATTGAGTGATAAAATTGATAAAATATCACTTTCTGCTGAATATAGTAGTAGTAGTAGTGATTCAGTTTCGATTGCAAATACATTGAGTATATTCAGTTCTGTAAGTGTGCTTGACGATACAGATGAGACCATGGAAGATGATAAGAATTGTAATAGTTTACCGGCTGAAAGATCTATCAATAAAGAGAAAGAGAAAATACATGAACATCGATCATTAAAGAATATGATTAATTGCTTACCCTGGAAGCAAAAAACGAGACAGAGTACTGAAAATAAAATCAGTCGTTGTCAAAGAATTGAAACCAAGATAGCTAATATTTTCAATAAGAAGAGTACATACGAAACGAAGAAATCCTTGGGATTATCCAAGATTCAAAAAATTGTCGATAGTACTATGGATAATTTTTCAGGACATGAGTACAAACAGAATGAATCATTTGTTGAGCAAGAGGTTCAATTTGTTGATCTCGAGCATAATGAGGATTGTTTTATCGATTTCCGTAAACAAAATTCTATTACAGTTGATAAAAGAACTAAAAATAAAAATTTCAATATGAATAACACAAGAAATGCGATAAAGTCACGTGGTAAACGTGGCAAACGGTATTATCCAAACAAAAGACGATTGCCAATGACAGGAGGAACGAATTCCAAGCGATTAAACTTTGAAGATGTGTTGGTACCACAGAAGGCAAACGGACCATTACAATTCATCACAACGAGTGCCTTTGGATTCCCATTACCAGTGCCCACTGTCAGCACCGCCATAATGTACGAACACCGGTTGCCCACACACATAGAAAGTGCCATCTACCGTCTCAGTCATCTGAAACTGAGCAACCCAAACAGACCCCTGAGAGAACAGGTGCTACTCACCAATCTGATGTACGCATACCTTAATTTAGTCAACCACACACTACTGAAAAGAGTCTGAGCTTCCGTTCGTTCCGTTCGTTCCGTGGTTTCCCGTGAGTTTCCGTGGACTCTCGGTATACGCTTGTTGTTTTATTGTTTATGTTTTCCGGTGCCTGCAGGCCGATACGTTGCCCGTGCATAACGACAACAGCAGAACATCCCGCGTCGCAATTTAACGGATTTGGATTTTGGATCTCGCGGTTGCAAAACGAAAAGCGTGCCAGTTTTGTTTTGTCCCTGCGTAGTGTGACGTGAGAAATTAACTCTTACATAAGTTCGGAATTCCGATCGGTTTCGTATATATACCAGATAACAATGAATGTACGATGTTGTTTTCAATTTCTCGTGTTTTTGTTTTTGTTTTTTTGTTTCTTTGCTCTGGTTATTTGCTATAACATTCAACAATGACTGGAGCCACTAAAACTACTGAAAAAATCGAAACATTACCAGATACAAAAAATGTTGACGTTAATTTAGTTAATCAGAAGAATACTTTTGATTCGACAACTTTTGTTGAAAGTTTACCAGAGGATGAAAAACTTAGTCTTAAAACAAATTATAAGAAAGATTTTGAAAAACATCATTTTTTGGATTTAGAAAAACCTTTATTACCACAACTTTTATTTGGTAATTTTACAAAAGATTTTTATGTAGATCAAGTTAATAGACCAAGACATTATGGACAAAAATCTGCTCCTTTATTCGGTAACATTTTGGAATACTTATCATTAACACCATGGTGGGTTATACCATTGGTTTGGTTACCAGTAGTCTTTTATCATTTTTCTGTCGCTTGGAAAAATCAAAATCATTTTTTAACTACTTTCTTATTTGGTGTAGGTATATTCGTTTGGACTTTTATCGAATATTTCTTACATAGATTTGTTTTCCATTTTGATAATTGGTTACCACAAAATAATTTAGCATTTGTTATTCATTTCTTATTACATGGTTTCCATCATTATTTACCAATGGATCCAAATCGTTTAGTTATGCCACCAACTTTATTCATTATATTATGTACTCCATTTTATTGGGCAGTTTTTGCGTTATTACCATTATATTGGGCTTATGCAGGGTTTGCCGGTGGTTTATTCGGTTATGTTTATTATGATCTGTGTCATTATTCGTTACATCATGCAAAATTACCAAAAGCTATGAGAAGATTAAAAAAATTCCATTTAGAACATCATTACAAAAATTATCAATTAGCTTTCGGTATTACTAATTGGTTTTGGGATAACGTTTTTGATACTTATTTATTCAACGATTCTCCTGTTTCTCCAATGAAATACGAGTAGTTCAATCAAAATCATTTATATTTATATCCCTTATTTATATTATTTATTTTCCCAAATTTTTGTTTATTTTAATATTCTGCAATTTAAACAACTGCGCAAAGTATATAAATACCAGACGTGTAACAACCAAAAGATGAGAAGTTCAAGTTAAAAGAGATTAGGAATAATTCGAATATAAAAGCATAACTAATTAGATCGACTCCGCGTTTCCCATCTGACTATAGTGACCTGTCTGATATATAAATATATATCTGTCATATATCTGATTATTGAATACAATAATACCTGTTGAACTTCTTGTTGATTAGTATTAGTTGTTTCTAAAGTCATATCGTATTATGTTCTACTTATAAATGTCAGGAGTTGGAACTCTGACCTTTTTACGTATAAAATATATATATATAACCTGAACTTTATTAACTAATTTCATTAGTTCATCATCAGTTTATATAAGTTCACTTTTATTCTTCATTCGTAATCCTAATAACAATTGTGTTTTCTTTATGACACTAGGATCGCTTCTGTTCTATAGCACAGTGTGTACCTGTTCTATATTAGGGTGTGTACCTGTTCTATATTAGGGTGTCTACCTGTTCTATATTAGGGTGTACACCTGTTCTTATATTAAGGTGTACACCTGTTTTATATTTATAATACCCTGTTCTTATCCTTTGCTACACTCCGAATCTCGTAACTTCCATAAAGATAGATAAAACCTTAAAAGTAAGTCTTGGTCCTATAGTGTAGTGGTTATCACCTTCGGTTCTGATCCGAGTAACCCCAGTTCGAATCCGGGTAGGACCTATATTTTTTTATATCCTATACCATAGAAAAAAGAATTCTTAAGAAATAATCATGATATTCTATCGAGAATACTATTGTTCTTATAATAAACTACTGTCACGCTGTGTTATACTCATATATGATAGATCACTATGTCTTATATATCTTTTTTTCCATTTTAAATCCTAGAGTGCAAGTTTTCATTTTTCTACCACCATAATTTTGATAACTAAACCAGTATAGACTAAACCAAAACAACTTTTTTGATGGATGTCTGCTTGTAATTAATCGTTACCCCCTTTATATTGATGCTCCATAAAAATGTAGTCGTAAATCGATTGCTTATTCTGAACTCCAAATACAACTAACTTTACTACAAAATATCTTCACAGTATAAAAGTAACAAAATGTACAATTGTAGTGAAAAAAAATGGCGCAATATACTCAATCTATCAAACACATATCAACAATCTATTCCCTGTATTCGATGTAATCGATGAGCTTGACATTATTAATCTTCTAGATGATCCGGATTCTCTTATGAAAAATAAATAGTAAATTTAATAGATAATGAAAAATTGTCTAGATCAAAAAAATTTAATAAAAGAGAGGATAAGGAAACAAAAAAAATATACATGTCTAACCAATGAGTAATTCTTCTGATGAAATTCAGGAACAATCTTTGGGAAATGAAAATAGTCCTGCATTAATCGAACCAAGACGTTTAACGCAACAGGACAAACAAATTATTGAGTCCGCTAATGAAATTTTGAATTCTTTCGAACATGTCCATAGAACTGATTTAACATTACATTTATATTCATCATATCTTTTGAAAAAACTTTTGTATCGAGCTAATGAGAAAAAACACTTTTATGAGATTGACCAATTTATTAAAACACAAATTAAAGATAATTGGGTAAGTTGGCCAAATCCAAATGTAGTCATTAATCCACAAACTGATAAAATTTACGGAGATTTAGACACTGATGATAATTTAGATTCCTCTAATATCGAACCTACAGAAATTTCAGACAGGGCACTACAACATGCGACTAATATGTTAAATTTAGAATTTTCTGGTCATTGGCAACATCTTTTATCGAAATCATCTATGAAATCCGGACAATCATTGGATATCGATAAACTAAATATACCTACAGACATTTCTAATTCCATTTTATATAAGTTAGATCATTTATTAGCTGGATTACATCATAAAGTTGCTAAACAAAATAAAATTGTTGTCTCGAAAGATAAGCAAGGTAGTCCAGAGTTAGATGGAAATTTAAACAGTGTACAGATTGAAAATGGAATTTCGAAGGTAAATAAAAAAATTAGACTGGACTATCATGATATCATAGAACGTGGTTGTCAGATGAATGAAAATATGGATGAAATTTATATGAAATCTCTAGAACTTTTCAATGATATCCCAAGTAAATTCAAGAAAGATCAATTCAAACTCGCGAAGAAAGTATTAAAGAAATATAGACATCCTAAAAGATCAAAAAAGGCCACACTTTCGCATAATATTCTAAAGAACTACAAAGAGGATTATATAGCGTTTTCAAAACTATTGGCAGATGGTAGATTATCGACTGATGACAAGAATAAGATGAAAATTTTGAACAAACAACAAACAGAAATTGGTTTGAACACCAAGACCTTTTTTCAGGTGAAAGGCTATAAACCTATCCAAACTAAACCAAACCAAGATAATTCAATCTCAAATATTCCTACGAGCCCAAGTCGACGTCCAAAGTTAAAAAGAAAATCGATTTTTAGTCAAGCATACCAAAATGAAAGTAACGAATCAGACTGTTGTGATATGGATGACTACATCACCGAAATAAATGACTTAAAATGAGTTGTATTATTATATCAAAATATGTAATTTTCTCTATTTTATAAATTAATTGTATTATTATGCACATAATAGGAATAGATACCTCCTAATAGGGTTATTCGAATAAAAATTTGAACAATCATCAAATTCTTTCCAATATTATGAAAATGCATTAAGTGACAGGAAATTGGTAAATGCAATCATTCTTTATTTTTCGAATGGTGTTTCTTATCTTTATTCTTTTTAGATTTTTTTCCAGATTTACCATCGGTATGCTTGTGTTTATGTTTATGTTTATCTTTAACCTTCTCTTTTTTATTCTTTTTTGCTTTCTTGTGCTTCTTGTGCTTTTTGCTATCACTATCATCAGATCTGGATCTTTTGTTAGACTTCGATATATCTGACACTATAACAGCACTTGCACTTACTTTGGATTTCTTCTCTCTGATGGTACCTTGTAAACCTTCTCCCTTAACGAACCGTTGGTATAACGGCGAACTTTGTTTCGACACTGCTGTTGCAGTAACTTTATTTTGTTTGAAGACTATACCTTTCTTTTTAGAATCTGTTCCAACTTCTAGGTTCTTGAGGTGACCATCAAATAACCTCTCCCACCAAGCTTCACTATCATCATTACCTGGCGCAGACCCCAGACCTTTTTTGTCTCTTTTATGTTTAACTAAAATTGGTTTCTTTAAACCACCTTTCCTAAGAGCTTCACCTTCTTCCCAACCGTAGGATTTTAGATACTCACTACTATCCATACTAGTTAAACTCATATTGACCCGACTATAATACCTACTTGCTTTTATTTGCAAAGAGAATTGTACTTTTCATGTTATAGAAAATCGATATTTTTGAAGCTCATCTCAAAATTTTTTTTTCACTTTATTTCTACTAAGCGTTGTCTATAAAAATTTAAAGGTAGAAGAAATGAACCTACCAGGCAATGCTTAAACATGCTTGTATGTCATTACAAAAAGAAATATAGGTATGTTGTTATTGTGAAATAAGATTATAAATATGAATGAAAATGGGAAGAGATCACTTGAGAATTCCAATATGGAGAACGAAAAGGATAGTCGCATAAGTAAGAAGTCAAGCACCACTGACCTTAATGCAAATAGGTTACTTACGACTGTTCTTGTAAAAAACCTTCCGAGAAGTTACAACAATAATAAGATAAAGAAACTGTTTCAGGACTGTGGTATGATTAAGGATATTGATACTAGTGATACAATTGACAGAAAAGGTAGATACGCAAGATTAGAATTCATGAAACATGACGATGCTTTGGCAGCTCTGACCAAAACATTTAAAATGGTTGGTTCGAATGAGATAGAAGTAACTCTTTTAGAGAATTGTACCTTATGGATCACAAATTTTCCACCTAACTTTTCTTCCAGGGATATTAGAAATATATTTTTGGACATTGGCATCGTACCGATTAACATCCGATTACCTTCCCGTAGATACAATTCTAATAGAAGATTTTGTTACCTAGATGTCACCTCTGAAGAAGTTTGTAAAAGGTCTGTTGAAATGCTAAATGGTAAACTAATTGGTAGTTATGAACTAGTAGTTAAATTATCAAATCCTTCGGAAAAGACTAAACGTACAGATGCTGCTATCTTGGAGAGACGTGAGCTTTTTGTTAGAAATTTGAGCCCAACAACTCTGAACAAAGAATCGTTAGAAAAAATATTTAATCAGTTTGGATCAATCGAACATATTGGTATTCCAAACTCTAATCGTGATATGCAACATGGCTGTGCCTTTATTACCTTTTTCAATAAAGAGGAAGCCAACGAGGCTCTTCAGTTAGACAAAACAGATATCGACGGGAAAACTATTTCAGTACAGTTTTCAGATAATAAACCATATTTGGAGAGACAGGAGGTTAAAGCCATCTTAAATTCCAAAAATTTTAATAAATTAGAGAAATATGTATCACTGTTTCCTATATCTGATAAAATATCGAAAGAACAAATCTGTGACTTTATCATCAATAAATCTACAATCTTAAAAGATGATATCGAGAAAATTTATCTAGTTAGTGACTACTCTGGCTCTTTAATCAAATTCAGAGATGCTCACCTCTCAGCAAAATGTCGGATGTCCTTTAACGGAACTAAATTTCAAAATAAGCCATTACATATAGGAGGTATTCAAGACTTAATACGTCACAATAGTCGACATAAGAATAAAGATAGTATAATTGAGCCTCTAAAGTTCAATAATATAGTCAATACAACACATGAGAAAGAGATCCCAAAAGCATCTGGACAGTCAACACAGTCAACACAGTCAACACCTCAGGAAGGAATGACAAATGATGATTTTAGGAAAATGTTTCTTGGATTATAAACATTTATATAGATAGCTGCATAAAATTTAATTAATATGTAATAATGGGATATTTGATATGATGACTATTTACAGAATATAAAATAGAGGTTTAGAAAAGGAAGGAAGGAATTATACATAGTACCATTTATTACACTCAGAAGGAATAACAGAGTCTGATTTTATGAATTCTTCGATAATAACATTATTTCCAGCTCTTTCCGTTGAAGGTAAATTCGCAGAACTATCAAATCCTTGTCTGGTGATCAATTTATTCCATGCATAATTACACTTCTCTATAACGGACATTGTTTTCTCAATATCTTGATATTCTTCATTAAAAGCAAAATCATTCTTAGGTTTTCCTTGTGGAACTTTGTAATTTCTGAACCATTCTCTAGTGTGATGAAGCAAACCGGGCATAAATTCTTCTACATCATTTAAACCTGTAAGCTTACTAGCTAAGGGATCTTTTGTATCAATTACAATTACTTTCCAGTCCAGTTCTCCATCATCAATTAAACCTAATGAACCCAGAATTTTGACCTTTTTAATATGTCCTATTTTTGCAACATTTGAACCTATTTCACAACAATCTAGGGGATCGTTATCACCTTTCAGACCAGTTCCCTTGAAGTCTTCTTTTGTGGGGTCCTCCCATGTTTGAGGAATAGCACCATAATTGTGCATATAACCATGGAATGGGAATATATTATTTACAAATCTTAATTTATGCTTTTTTGTATCTTGCGTAATTGGATTAAATTTCAATTCTTTGGAGATTTCGAACTTGGCGTTACTCCAACGTGGTATTTCAACAACCATATTAACCGTAGCAGTTTTGGGATCTAATTCTAGAGGTACATCATGGAAGTATGAACCAACTTCACCATTAGACAACTTGAGGTATTGCTTGAAATCTTGCGAAAATTTTGAACCTTGTCTGATTGACGAGAAATGTCTACATTTTCCATTAGAAAGTGAAAGTCTAGAGTGATATAATCTCGACATGGGCATCGTAGCTCGTTTCAACATGTCCATTATTCTATATACATATATTGTATTTTTCTTTCTCATTTGTGTATGGATGAAGTTCCCTAAGGTTGAGATAATTTTAAACTTTCAAATCAACTTACCGCAAGGCAATTTGAAACAAGGATACAGATAAAATTAAGTATTAGAGTAGAATAGTTTACAAAACAATATTTAATTGTATTAAATATGGCAAATTAAGTATTAAAAAAATAAGAATTTAGCTTAAATTATGAGGAAGATTCTTCATTGACTTCTTTAATATTCTTTAAGAAAATGTCATTTTCTTCACCTTCTTCATTAGAAGGTGGAACACCAGTGAATTCAATCTTACCTTTAGGGTCTATGGTAGCATTACGATCGGCAATGTCGATTACACTGTCTAATTCGTCAATGATTTGTTTAGAGAAACCATATTCATCTTCAGGAATCCATAGATAGGGACATTGTTCACTAACAGCAGGGAAATCATAAGCATGTAATAATTGGGATTCATTCTCAATTTCATCAGGATCAACTAGACCATAAATTTCAGGCAACCTGCTTTTAACAGCTTTGTATGAACAATAAATGTGTGGCTTTAAGAATCTAACCCAATATGATGCTGATGGTACTTGAACGGTATCACCGTCTGCTAATAACGGGACGCCTACGACGTTATTCTCAGGAGTTTCTAAAGCTTCATCGTACATATATTGGTATGTTTTATCACTAATGCCTGATTTCGAGTCAGATGGATTATTAAATGGATTCTTTGGTTGATATTTTGGAATTGGGAATTGTGGTAATTCTTTAATGCCATTATTTTTATCATCGTTACCTGCACCATAAATATTCTTAAATGATGGGGTATCTGTTTTACCATCTAATGGCTTCATAGTATCAACTGGTAAGACAGTCATCAAATGATCATATGCATTGTTTAGTTGCAAATGAATGATAACAGTAATTGCAATACCAATAACCTGTAAGACAATTGGACCCCAACCTTTACCAACAATAAATAAACCCAACAAACAAACTTCACCAATGTAAACACCTGTCATGGTTTGGAAAAGTGCTCTTGGATAATTAATACCTCTTGAATCTGGTGCTTCACTGAATACATATGTCAAGTTGTAAAGATATGCGATGTATAATAAGAAGTAACCACAGGCACAGAATAATAAAATAATTGGAGATATGATAGAATATGAAAAGACAATAACTGCCAAGTTAGTGTAAACAGGATAAACAGTACCCCATTGCATGGAACTTAATTTAGTGAAACGGGTATACTTTTTTCTGGGAGTACTGTCCAATAAGCTACCAAGCAAGTAGAAAACAATTAATGGAGAAATTTGTAGCAGAGCACCAGATGAGATTGACATACCTTGCAAAATGATATAAGAAATGTAAAAATTCGAGGCCTTCGGTAAATTGGTTGCTAATAATGACATTGCTTCGGTAGGTTCTTCAATAATTTGAGTAACAACTGATGTTGCGGCAGATGTAATTGTGGTAACTAAGAAGACTTGAACAACTTGAAATGCAAAGTATGCATTTTGAGTATAATGTTCAATATTTTGTGAAGATGGAGAACCTTGCAATACAGCGAAACCTCTAATAATTTTTGGTAAGAAACTCATTAAAATTGCTAAAGCAACGGTTGGTGCTAATGAAGTTAATAAACCTAATAGCACATTTGGTAAGTTGTAAATAAACTTCAACCAATGAAGTTTATTTGTTAAATATGTGATATTTGAAATCAAACCGACGAATGCGACTGGGAAAGCCCATAAGATAACTAATGCACAAACTGCAGCAGTTGAACCAAGTTCTCTACCTAATCTTTCCCACCAGAACATTCTTAAATTGAACCAAACAACATCCTTTGGTTCAATACCGACATAAGCAGGGCTCATATATAAAGGTGCATGGAAAGTTGTAACTTGGGACGCAACTTGAGCTTGATATTGAGATTCGAATTCAACAAAAACTGAATTGAATGGTTCCGCATTGATATGATCTTCTTGTAATTCTTTGATTTCTTCATTAATTTTTGGAATTTCTTCTTTTAAATAATCTATTGTATCAATTTTTTTTCTAAAGATTAATTTATTCCAAAAATTGCTTGCATGATGTGGTCTTTTGTTATCTGGGATATAAGTTTTAATATTTGCATCTACAATTGTACTTGGATTTTTCATTTTTAACTTTTCGACCGTTTTAACGGCATTTTTCAAATAACTTGTTGCAGAAGATTCTAATCGCATTGCCATTTTTTGTCTTTCCTTAACTAAATCTTCAATATTATCAGCACCTCTTGCGATCCAAACACGTTTAACACCATCGAATAATTTTGAGAATTCCGTTTCACTTAAATATTGTTTTGGAACAGTTTGAAACAATACGGTTCTTGATGATAGTTTTTTAGCGTATCTTGGCGATGCTAAGACAGCCTGTCTCATTGATGTATAGAAAAATAATTCGCGATAGATGATAAATAAGAAAGACCAATAATAAGCCCAACTTAAGAATACATGAGCATAATAACGATTATGATCTGTAACATTTTGATAAGCCAATTGATTCAAACCAGTTTCATCACCATTACCTGTTGCATTAACAGCTAATAAAATTGGGAAAATATAAATAATTGAAATTGCTGAATAAGCAGAAATAATGAAAATATAACGTAAAAAGAAATAACCGTCTAAACCAGCTTGTTGAATAACAAAATTATCAGATTTTCTTAATAACGGCATTACCCATTGCCATATACCTGCTGGAAGAGGCTCAGGTTTTTTCTCTTCATTAATTAATTGATAAGACGATTTTGGTTCGTAAATTCTTTTCAATTTAATTCTAAATAATAGAAATAAGGAGATGAACACACCGAAAATTGCACCATTGGAAACCAATGCTGTCACTACTTGCTGAGTGGATGTACTCGTAACCTCTGTAGATGAAGCCATTATGATTGTGCAATATTCTGTAAAAACAAAAAAAAAAGATTAAAAATTATATGTTGTAGCAACTAGCAGTAAAAAAAACAATTAAAAATAAAAATAACGGTTCAATGAATTCAAAAAACTTAGATTAGTAGAATATAAAAAAAAAAAGTCAGTAGCACTATGCCCTTTCTATTGCCTAATTTTCAGGAAAAACTATTGTTTAAATCAAAAACACGTATGGCTCTATCTACCTTTATATGTATATTTATTTTTTTTCCAGCTATTGATGCCCTCGAGTGAGGATAAAAACAAAATGAGACTGTAAGTTCGGACGATATTTTTCACAATCTCTTTTGGTGAAATGGAACGGATTTACCAGCACACGTAAAACACACAAAACGTACGTAGAAATTACATCAACGGCGTGCCAAGAAAATTTAAAAAGCTAAAAAACTTTACAGATCTCTAAGAAAGCCACGTAGTCATCCGTGTCTCGACGTTCCATCTCCTCGAGGAAAAGAGAAAAGAAATTTCTACAGACACACCGTGCGGGGTTCGCGTGTGTACGCCCTGCGTGCCTGTATGTCACTACACACGTAACCCTAATGCACAAATCAAAAAAAATATAAAATTTAGAATTTATGCCCTAAGTTGGATCTAAGGATCTAAATAGGGTTTCTTGAAAAGGTTATTTACATAATTATTTTGTTCTTACTTGATCGATGACTTACATGAGTTAATTGTTATATTGCAAGCTCATCGGTGAAGAGAAGCAACGCTAATGGCTACTACTGAATCTATGCATGACGTTCTGCGGAAGTGGAGCAGTTGTCCTGGTGAACTTAACATACCGAAAGAGTCTCCTCTAGCTATTACTAGATTGCATATATATGATTTTGATAACACATTGTATAAATCTCCACGGCCTAATAGAACATTATATACGAACAAATCTTATTGGAAATTATTTAATGAAAGTAACTTTGGAAATTGTAGTTGGTGGAATGAATCAAGATTTCTTGAACAGTCATTCGTAGAAAGTATTGCGAATACTCAGTTCAGAAATTATTGGAATGAAAAAATTGTGAAATTAGCTGAAAAGTCATATGAAGATGAGAAAACGGTCTCTATTGTCTTAACAGGTAGAAAAGAGGCTTTTTTCGCAACATTAATTGAGAGAATGCTCAATGTTGAAAAAAAATTTAGATTAGAACGACAACAAAATGAACATGAAACTGGAACATTATTATTTAATGCAGTTTGTTTAAAGAAAAAGGACTCTCAAGACAATTATCCAAGTACGAATACTTACAAAATACAATGCATATCTGAACTGATTGAATATTATCCAAATTTATCTGATGTCACCATTTATGATGACAGATTGCCTCAAATTCAATTGTTTAAGAATTTTTTTAAAAATATTAAATCGAGACCTAAACTTCAGTGGTTCGTTATACCTGTCCCACCTGAATTCTTTTATTTAGATACAGCATCGGAATATAAATTAGTACAAAAAATTATCGATGAACATAATCTACAGATTAATGACCCACTTAATCAACTATCATTGAAATGGACACCAAAGCACACAGGTTTCTTTTTGAGTCTTAAATCACAAAGCATATTATTGAAATTGGGTTTTATGGTTTTAAAAAATACTTCAGCAAAGAAAATTGATAATTTATCAGAATACCCAATGTACATTCCCCTTTGTAAACCTGGGAATACATTATCTCCAAGTGCAATTGCAAATATATATACCAATATAGGAAATAATGTGGACGTCACTACTGCTTTACACTCATACCATAACTCACCAGTTCCCGGCACTAGAAATAGAGTAGAATTTATAGCGACACATTACATTATCATAAAGAACTCTCCAGTATCAAATGGAACAAATGTATATTTTAGAGTCGAGCCAAAACATGAGAAAAAAGTTATTAAAAAAATATTTGATATAGATACTCCTTTGATTATAACAGGTCATATGATGGATACCGCTGATGATCAGGCCATACAATATTGGTTCACTCAAGAATACATGGAAGAAAATAGAATGCGTTGGATTCCATTGCGTAAAGCAGTACGTATTTCGACAACATTTGGTCATTTTTCTAAAATGAAGTTTTAACTTTATGGGTTTTTTCAATAGCATATTTTATCATTCAATTATATATAAAAATTCATATATATATATGTATATAAACCTCTGCATATATATCATGCATCATCTTAATAGAACTTGTTAATGAACTAAAGATTTCAATTCCGGATCATTGTTTAGCCTTTGTTCCATTTTCCTTCTTGCATCCCATACTAAATATCTTTTTCTTTGATCCATATCAAGATCGTTATAAACAGAATCTATAAATTCGTTATCACAATTTGGATCATTAATGTTAATGTTGAATTTCGTTAATAAATTTTCACTTTTGATATTAGAAACTTTTCTTGGATCATCACTATTTTGGGCTGCATTTGTAGCTACTGGTGAAACTCTGTAATTTGGTGGGAATGGGAAAGTCTCACCTCTAAGGTATCTTTCCACCGTAACTTCGACAGAACCAGATTGTTCTAAAGCGTACTTAATTTGTTCGATATGTAAACCTGGTGCAACGTTTTGAACAGTTTGGATCATATCTTGTGATACAGTATGACCATTGTTACTCCGTCTTTGTCTTTGTCCTTGCCTAGTTCTTTGCGACTGTGATGATGCTGTTCCACTTATTCTGTCAGTGGATGGATGTCCATCAGGTTGAAGAAACCATTTAAAAATAAAAAAACCAACTAGTAAAGTTACAATCACAGATAGAAGAGAGGAATCCATGACTGACATGTGATATCTGTTTCTTACTGGTTGATTGCTTCAAAGATAACAACACCCAATTGAGTAATAGTAGCCCATTTTAAGAATCGTTAATTTCAACATTACGTGTTTTCCACGATCCGAATATAGGAAAATGAGCTTTACCAATTGAATAGTTAACAAACAACGAATTGACGAAATAAAGTTATCATTGTGTCGTAATTTTTAATGATACATATATACATACATACATTAGTTATTTTAGTTATATAAAGGAATAGTTAATGTCATGTGAGTGAATGAAGTGATGTGTGTGAATAGAAATATGCTGTTTTTGAATAGGAATAAAGGACTTGACAGTGTGACGTTGAGTTTTTATTTAATTCCCCCTTCTGAATTCCATTCTAAATTTTTTCTTTTGGTTCTTCACTTTATATATGAATTGTGGTATGCAATCCACTTCTTTTACATTAAAGGAATTGAAATGTTTTGTAACCTCATTAGACAGTTCCTTCTTGTGTATTCTTGCATCAGGTTTCCCTATCTTGTTTCTTTCAAAAGAATATGTCTTTGAACCTAATTTTGAACCCAGTAGATAACCTCTAAATGTCATATTATCTTGTGCATTTAACTGGAAATGATCTTTATAATTACGTAGGAACTCATCAGTATAATGTCCAAAATCAACAGGATTGTATTTTGGATTGATCGTATCTGGATGATTATCTGTAACATGTGTAGTGACCAAATTTTTTAAATATTGCTGTTGTGCAGAGGTAAGTCTTTGTTTACCTTGCCCTGACCCCGAATTATTATTGTTATTGTTATTTGGATTGCTGCCCACATGGCCCTTGTTTGAAGATCTGCCAGATTTGGTATCCGACTCACTGTTACTATTTCTAGCCATATCTACCCTCCTGAATTGACCCTTATTCGATCTGTTGCCATGTCATCTGTGGTAAATCTTACGTATAGTTCAAGATAATTTTTCATATATATATATAATTTTTATGAAGTGTTAAATGATCACTCGTCACGATGCATAAATTTAATAAAATTGTTATATATTAACTGTTTTGTGTGTGTTGTATCTTGCAATTCTAGCAGTCTTGTGAGTTGCTGTATGAGATATTCGAGTGTTTCTTCTAATTGTTTCTTATCTGTGGAATCGATAATGTAGTCTGTTTCTGTTAGGATGCATGATTTCGGCACTGATGAATAATCCAGTGATCCATCAAGTTTCTTAAAATTTATATATTTCGAGACACTTAGATAAAATCTTGCCTGTGTAAATGCTTTAATCCATTGTGTTGTGATGAATTCGACGGAACCCACGAAGGAATGCAAACAAATATTAATTGTTGCGTTCGACAATAGATGTTTCTTACAAGTGTCAAAGAGTAACAAATGACAATTCACGTCGTGAACCGAAACATTTAAAGAGTGCTTATTAGCCAAGTTACACATGTATTCGAACACTTGCAACTGATGTTCCAATTTCACTTTAATTTTGGTTCTAGTGACAGATCCATCAATGTCTCTTCCCTGATAGAAACCGGATATTGGTATTGTGAAAGATTTATCCAAACCAATCTCACCGATAAGATCGACTTGACTGAAATCGACGTTTGAAACAAACTCATCGATCGATACGGGATCAGGTAACACATCTGACACCAATTTATTAAAAATTGCTGTATCACTCTCGGTATCTGGATAAACCAATACTTGACTGTAATGATCCATCTTAGAAACATGTATAGTTGAGAAACTAAACAAATGCGAGTACCATGGATGCACACCAAACCCTCTATACTGTGGCAGCGAACCCTCGTGCAAATTCAACTGTTCCAACCTCTGCCAATCGTACACATTTGAACTCATAACAGCCCTGGTCATAGTGCCACATGACAAATCCTTATACACCACATCCTGTGGATCTGTACCGACATGGCAATGTGCGTCCACTAACGGAACTACTCCTCTCATCCTATCAACCATCTGTAATCACGATCCATTGTTACTATGACAAAATCTTCTTCTACACTGTCATCCCCTATAAAAAAGTTCTAAATATAAGGGTTGCCCCGTACGGATGACACAAAAATTTGGGAGGTATATAAAAGGATTTGATTTGCCACTTTCTCTTTCTGTTGGGAAGATGATGCTGTGAAACAATGGATATAAGTGGTTAATTGAATAATAATGACATTGATTGTAGCTTCTTTGTATTTACCGTACAAACCGCAATTTGAACTGGATAATATTGAAAATATTGCAAAGGATTTATTGAAATACAATAGTATTAAGATCGAGAATGAAAATTTGAGTACTAATTATAATGTTGGTACAAAATCTATTGTATCTCCGTCTGATACACCTTTTAAAGGGCATAATATATCGCAGGACTCATTAGTACTTAATAAAGGATATTTTAAAAGAATTAAATCATCTAATGCACTTGATAAATTGATGTCATCGGAGCAATTTATGGAAAATTTAACTGCAAATGTTCAAACAACTATGGGTACACCACCATATTTGAATATTAAAAATCACTCTGTTGAAAATTTATTTGGTAGTGGATCAAATTTATCAACTAAGAGAGCGACATCTCCAACATATTCATTACCAATTAAATTAAATAGGAAAAAAAATTTTGATGATCCAACAGAAATTTTATTGAAAAATGTTAATAAATCTTTGATTAAACAAAAAATGATAACAAGACCAAATAACTTGAAAAGATTAAATTCAAATTTAAAATATTCCACGACTGTTAATGATAATGATAGTAAAAATAATTTGTCGAATCCAGTTTACAATGTTCCAGACTTTGGTGGCTTTTCAAATCAAGATAAACAATTAAAAGCAAAAATTCTACGTAGTTCACAAGAATTATTTAAAAATTTACCATGGAGTTTAGTAAATAATGATTTAAAAGGTAATGGTTCATTAAAAAATGCAATTAAAAGTTGTATTACACAAAGTTCAACAGAAAATTTTCATGGTGATCCATTAAGTAATCATGTTTCTTGGATTGGTACAATGGGTATTGCGACAGATGAAATTCCAGTTAAAGTTATTAATGATATTACAGAATCTCTCCAAGATGATTGTAATTGCTTCCCCGTTATAACTGATGATGAAACATTTTTAGGTAGTTATAGAAATTTTTGTAAACAAATTTTATGGCCAACTTTACATTATCAAATTCCTGATAGTCTAAATTCAAAAGCATTCGAAGATCATTCATGGAATTTTTATCACAAATTAAATAAACAATTTGCAAATAAAATCATTGAAAATTATAAAACGGGTGATACAATTTGGATTCATGATTATCATTTAATGTTAGTGCCAAGATTGATTAGAGATAAATTACCATATGCAAAAATAGGTTTTTTTTTACATATTTCATTCCCAAGTAGCGAAGTCTTCAGATGTTTAGCTCATAGAGAAGAAATTTTAGATGGCTTATTGGGGGCAAATTTTGTTGGTTTCCAAACAAAAGAATACTTAAAACATTTTATTCAAACCTGTAATAGACTATTAATGGCAGATGCTTCAATTAATAATAATGTTTTAGAATATCGTGGAAATATGATCAAAATTAGTAATATACCAATTGGTATAGATGCAATAGATTTACAATTACAACTTTTCAAAAATGAAAATATTGCAGAATGGAGAGGATTAATAAGACAACGTTGGGGTGAAACAAAATTAATTGTTTCAAAAGATCACATTGATAGAATTAGAGGTTTAGTACAAAAATTATCAGCTTTTGAAAAGTTTTTATTGGATAATCCAAGTTATATTGGTAAAGTTTCATTAATACAAATTTGTATTGATATATCAGGTGATGATAATTTAAAAAGACAATTAACATTAATTACAGATCGTATTAATGAATTAACTGGTACAATTAGTGATACCCCACCAGTAGTTTTCTTATATCAAGATTTAGAATTTGAACAATATTTAGCCTTAAATTGTGAAGCAGATTTATTTTGGGTTAACTCACAAAGAGAAGGTATGAATCTATCATGTCATGAATTTATTGCATCATCATTAGAGAAGAAAGCACCATTATTATTATCAGAATTTACTGGTAGTGCCTCCGAATTATATGAAGGTTCTTTAATAATCAATCCATGGGATATTAAACAAGTTTCAGAAACAATAAAAAAAGGTTTAGAATTATCAACTGTTGAAAAATATTCAAATTGGAAACTATTATTGAAAAAAATTATTATTAATGATTCAGATAATTGGATCAAAATTAATTTAAGAGCAATAAATATTTCATGGAAATCAATTCGAGAAAGGTCAACAGTTTTCAAATTAAATTTGAATCAATTAAATGATGATTTTAAAAAATCCGAAAAACGTTTTATTCTTTTAAAAATGAGTGAACCACCATCTTCAAGAACAATTTTAATTTTAAATGAATTAATGTTAAAAAAAAAAAATATTGTCTTTATTATGAATTCTTTTTCAAAATCAGTTTTAGAGATTTTATATAATAGACTACCATATGTTGGTTTATTGGCCGAAAATGGTGCATATGTTAGATTAAATAATACATGGTATAGTATGGTAGATAAAATTGAGTGGAAATCTGAAGTTATCAAAATATTTGATGATAAAATGGAAAGATTACCAGGTTCTTATTATAAAATTTCAGATTCCTTAATTGCATTTCATGCAGAAAATGCTGATGATAAAGATCGTGTTAGTAATACAATCGGTGATGCAATGACAAATATTAATACGATGTATAACGAAAAAAATATTCATGCTTATGTCCATAATGATGTTCTTTATGTTCAACAGAATGGATTGTCTATTCAAGCAATGCAGTTCTTATTCAATTATTTTGATAGCATAGATTTGAATAATTATGATAATGAAAATAAAAATAGTATTAGTAATGATTTATTTAGATTATTTTCACCCAAATCTGATAATGTTAACAAGGTTAAAGACAATTCAAACGATGAAAAAAATAATAAATCACAAGTACCTATTGATTTTGTTCTTGTCGCTGGTTCATCCTCACCAATATTAGATCCAATTTTCAACTATGTTAATAGAAGTGTTAAGAATGAATCTATTAAATTTGGTCATACCATTACATACGGTAATAACAACAATTCAACATTTGCCAAAGAACAAGTCACAGGCTTAAACGAATTATTTACCTCTTTGAAAAATCTTTCAAACTTATAACTAGTATATAATTAACAATTTTAACGATATCCTCAATTCACTTTATCTGGTTATTATTACTGTCATCTGTCGCATATTCGTCACTCTGAACGGATACATCATCTATCACGGTGAAGAAAATTTTTTTTTAATGAATTTTCGTCACAAACAAGCAATTTGTTAACAGTTTTATTGATTTAACATATGAAATACTGTTGAAATTTTTCGTTTTATTGACAGTTAGTGATTAATTTGCGATTTAGAGACCAGTAAAAAGTAAACTATATCACGTCACAATGGGTAAAAAGAATACTAAGGGTGGTAAGAAAGGTAGAAGAGGAAAGAACGAATCCGACGGTCCAAAGCGTGAATTGTACTACAAAGAAGATGGTCAAGAATACGCTCAAATTACCAAAATGTTAGGTAACGGTAGAGTCGAAGCCAGTTGTTTTGATGGTATTAAGAGAATGGCTCACATTAGAGGTAAATTAAGAAAGAAGGTTTGGATGGGTCAAGGTGATATCATTTTAGTTTCTTTAAGAGATTTCCAAGATGATCAATGTGATGTTGTTCACAAATACAATTTAGATGAAGCTAGAGCTCTAAAGACCCAAGGTGAATTACCAGAAACTGCCAAGATTAATGAAGGTGAAAACTTCGGTTTCGAATCCGATGAAGATGTTAACTTCGAATTCGGTAACGCTGATGAGTCCGAAGAGGAAGAAGATAACGATGATTTAGATATCGATGACATCTAAGTTAACTGTTTGAAAATTTGTCAACATAATTTATTCAATGTTTTAAAAAGCAGAAAAATTAAAGTCAGTTTTATTTCAAATATCCTTTGCATTTTTTTTTATTACAAATGTCCATCCATTTGAAACAAAAAATAAACTATTATAAATTGATTTTTTTTATAATTAATTGATTAACGGGAATCAAGTAATATAGTTTTAATATACCATACGAACGCAAATAGGATCTCTTTATATAAACCGTATATAGATGTAATTGTATTCTATTATTTATCTTTTAATATTATAAGTTAAATTTAATTATCTGTGTAATTTTGTATATGCACTTATTTATTGACATTTTCATGAAAAAGTTTTTGCGATGAGCTAAATTTCATTGATAAGTAGGAAACTTATAATAGCATATAATCAAGAAGAAGCACATATCACAAAGCGTAACTGCGCATTAGTCACTATGTCTGAATTCAATGAACAGACAATTAGAGCAGTTAAGACTTTTCTACTGAAAAAAGACATTATTTCTAAGATAACAGAGGAAAATAATGATGCAACTTTCGATCAATTAAATAATATTTGCAAAAACTTACTACAGCCACTAAAATCGGATACAATAGAAATAGATGGTAAAACTAGGTTACTTGTTATCGATTCACTCTCAATATGGATGGTGAGGTCAAGTAAAATTATTCAAAACAAAAAAATAGACTGCAGTAATTTCATTAATGCAATGAAAAATGAACTATTTACTTTGGAGACTTGTAACATTATTTTTCAATATATCATTGATTTTTGGTTAGAAAGTTCAGCTTTAGCTAATGCACTAAGTGAATTACTTCATAAATTTTCTCTACTACTGAAAGTTACATATTCAAATGAAGAATACAAATCCTTCCTTTCAGCTTGGGTCGATCAAGTTTTAGAAATCCCATCTACTTTACGTATCCAATATAATCTAATTGAAATTCTTGCATCTGATTTAGATATGTACCATGTATTGGAGAGGAAACCATCATTTATCGAAACCTCATTGAATGAAATGGCAAAAGAAACTCTATCCAATCCAATCGGGAAATGTCTGGTTAGTTTACTAATTAATATATATGAAAACCATTTTCAGGATCAGGTAGATGGCATTCCAAAATGGATTCAACTATGGGATGAATATGCATTATTTTATTTACAGAAACACAAGTTTACAAAGCCAATTACATTATATTTCTTAAATCCATTGTTTAAAAACATGCCACAAGAAGCCTTCAAGCGCTTCATTCAAGTGGAAAACCTTAGAAAGAGCCCGTCGTTATTTCTTTCTTTACTAAAAATTGGACAACAAATTTCAATTGAAGAACCATTTCATGATGAAAAATTAATCTCATTAGAATTAATCAATGAACTACTAGATAACAATGAATATAAGCTTCCAACTTTTGAAATACTGACATTTTCGAGTAAGAAATCGAAGGTCATTCAAACGTATATTTTTGAAATCATAAAAAAACATTTAAGAATCTTCTTTGTTGATGTGGAGCTTGAAAGTCGTAACTATTTTGCTAGTTCCTTTAAACAGTTTATTATAAGAATTCGTGATTCTGCTTATGCATTGAACAGAAAGCTTCAAAAGCTTCAAAAAGCCAACAAGTTTGAGCATGAGCAAATTGAAATAAAGGATATTCTTTTAGAGTATCAAGAGTTTTTGCATTGGGTAATTGAATATTTAAAAGGCCAGATGATACCAGGTATTCAATATCACAGAAATTCACTAGCATTGAATATACTTCAAGTTATTTTGAAATCTGGTTTAGATGATAGAGTCCCAGTAGAGTACCTCTTTCCTCAAGAAAGGAGGGAATATCCTTTCCATATTTCTCTCAATAATGATCCTGTACTCTTCAGATTATTGGTTGACAATTTGTCAAACCATGTCCCAGACATACGTCAAATATCTAAGAATTTATTATTGATATTCTTTAAATGCGATGATTCACGATCATTGTTTGATTCATTGGATAAATCACATATGGGTGAAATAATTTTAAAGAATATGACCGTTTATCAAAATTCAGATATTGCTGCAAATTTAGAGTCATTTTTATTCAATATCGCATCTGACAAATTCATATATCTTACAGATGTATTAGAGAAACTAAAGAGTGAGATGACAAAGACCAAATATAATTATATTGCAAATGCTGATAATAATATAAGCAGTTACTTGTCATGCTTAAGTTTAATTTTAAATGAATTTCCTGAAGCAAATAGGAATGAAGAAAGGATAAATAAAATAGTTACACAAATTTGGAATATCATTTTGGAAATATGGGCACTAGTTAAAGTAGTATTGTGTCACGATGCTACTGATGGACTGCTACCTCAAGAATATTTAAATAGTGGAATGTCCGACCAATTGGTTTCTAGTTACGCGTATAGATCAGTCAAAGAAATGTCAGCGGTATTAAACGTCCTTTTTGAGAAATATGTGCTCTCTGAAACTATTATAACATCAATTGGTGACCTACTAATTGACCAGCTATTTTCGATTCGTCATAGTGGAGCATTTCAAGCTATTCTACCTTGTTTTAGAGCATGTTGCATTAGATGCAGTAAAGATTTTAGAAACCAATTAGATATGTGGCTTGAATTAATTTTAGATGAATTAGAAGTTAAAACTCAACATATTACCAGAAGATCTGGTGGTTTACCATTTCTGGTTACCACTATACTTCAAGCTGAAAAAGGAAGAGATAGACCAATGCTAAAACGAGTATTCGAAAAATTATTCAATATTGCTAAAATTGATGTCGAAAATCATCAAGATAAACTGGATTTACCACAAATCAATGCTTTTAATTGTATCAAAGCTATCTTTGTTGAATCAGGTCTCTCCGAATCATGCACTCCATATATTGCACCTGCCTTGGAATTATCCTTCAAATATTTTACATCTGATATCTGGGCCCTAAGAAATTGTTCATTAATGCTTTTCACATCCTTACAGAATAGAATTTTTGGTAGATCTGGCAAGTATCTAAGTGCACGTTTATTTTTTACGAGGTATTCTGGTGTTAAAAATACTATGATAGATATTCTAAGATATCCAACCATGTCCACTGAATCAATTGAAAAATCAAAAATACGATACGAATCGATCTTACTGGTTTTAAATATTTTATTATGCCTAAAATCTGTTCCAATTTACGAAGATTTAGACAGAATATTATTGAAAGTTGAAAGTTTCTTAGGAGATAAAAACTGGCAGATTCGTGATATGGCAGCAAGAACTGTTGCTTCTTTAGTACATGATCCATATTTAAAATCGATTAGTCTACTTGAATCAGCTACCTTATCGAGTCAGAATTTGCTTCATGGTAGTTTGTTGACTATTTTTAATATAGTAAACAACTCTAACTTAAAGCATAATAGTGAAGACACTGCAGATTACACTTCCCTTATTGAGCTTTTGTTTAGTAAGTCTGATATGCTCCTTACACATAATAGCTGCTTTCAAACAGGCATGTTGTATCTAAAGATCATGAACATCCTTTTGAAGGAAAACCACGACATAAACGATGCTACACTTACTGAGTTCTTCGATTCTTTACGTGTTTACTTTTTATATCACACTTCTATTTACGAAGTAAATGGAAGTAAACAGCTATGCCTATCCAATGCATTGGAAATTTTGTTGTTACATGGAGAAGGTGAGATGGTTACTAAATTATACAAATATGGTTTAGATTCAGATTATTACGAGGTTCAAATGGTTTCACTTCGGTACATTAGTAACGATAGCCTATTTTCTGAAGAGTATGGATCTTACAAAGAAGAGATTATTAATCGATTAAATCAACTATTAAGGGATAACAATGTTCTTCCAGCTGTCAAAACATTGATAGTAAAAGCGTTGCAGAATATCAAAGGTGGTATTAACTTGGATATAACATTAGATATCTCAAAGTCAACAAACGGTGAAAGTACTAAACTCAGTGCTATTGAATCCCTTGGAAATGTTATTTCCGAAACCAAATTTTCTAATTATTGGGAACTAGTATCGCCTTCTTTTGTTGATTCTTCTCCAGAAATTTCCAGAGTTTCTTCTTTAGTCTCTTTATCAAACGTTACCAAAAGATTTAAAAATATTGATGTTTTGATAACACTCCATAAGTTCCTGAGTGATGACGATGTTGATATCAGAGAAGATGCAGCTAAGTTTATTAACGATGAATTTTTAAGCAAAGAAAACGAATTGCATTCTTCTGTCATAGCCACCAAATTTGATGGAATATTATCAAGATATTTTAATAAATCTGATGTATCTGAAACAATGACTCAACAGATCAAAGAGTTTATGAATAAATTTGATTTTGGCAAAGAATCAAATGAAGAAATTAATAATTTATTTGAAGTCGAAAAGGAAAATCAGTATAGAAACGATATAGAACAGATAACTCAGTATATCTTACTCTTAACAAAGAATATTGAAGATAAAACTCCCGTGGAGGAGATGACAGAGTACTATTTGAAGATGGTAATGAAGCATATTACAGAAAACGGTATTAAAGATAATGCACTTGGTTGGTTATCTAATCCGGATGTATTTTCAAGAATAATAATTCTGAGAAAATTAGTCAAGCTATATCTACCAAACCAGGTGACTGAATTTGATCTTTTTTTAGAGCACTATAATGCACATCCTATCGTCTTTGAATACATGTTTGTAGATATTTGATTCGGTAGTCCATTTATTTATTCAATGTTATCATTTCGCGGAGATAACGAACGATGAGCTTTAACCGTACATAGAATTGTTGAATTTAACAGATTTGTAGAATAAGAACATATAAAAAGAGAAATACTTCACATGTCCTTCCATTTTTTCCACATGAAATAGAATCACTTTGTACTAGTATATATATCAATATGTTAAACGAGAATGATTTGAATATTATATGGTCTAATGTTGCATTTTACTTGAGCCAGAGGGATCTGACGAAGTTATCATTGGTCTCGAAGCGGTTTAGTAATGTAATTGCTCTACCTAAGTTATACCATACTATTCATGTTACAAAACACCCCATTCTGCGAAGTGATTTATGTTACATAGATTGTGGTACAACCTATATTAGTGGTTTTCGATCCATAATAAAATCTACTGATCAAAATGATTTGTTTTTATATGACAGAATCGAGAGATTTTTGGAAACTCCAGATGAAAAATTGAAATTAGTCAAAGAATTTATAATCGATAATGATATATTTTTTGATAGAACAAATTCAATAATATTGGTTGAGAAACTGTTGAGTAAGTTGATAGGATTAGGTGTACTAGAAAACATCCAAATTAAGGACCATGAGTTGTTTCTAAGATTTTATGAGAAGATATTGAAGTTGAACCAAATGACTTACATTAAACTATATAATTTTGAGTTGTTTGACGAGTTTTTTGATATGCCTAATTTGGAATCTACAGCTTTACTGTTAGACGACAATTTTAATGCAAGTAGTAAAATCAATGCAACATTGAAAAAAGCACTTGGAACTCAAATTAAAACATTAGATATTAAGCTCGATGATTCTTGTATTTCAGTGTCATGTTTGTTTCAATTTTTTCAAAGTAATGATATTAAATTCAGAAGCATTGAAAGGTTAAAACTTAATTTTGTGCATTTCATTGAAGATGGTGATGATAGTGAAGCATACAGTAAATCATTAATATCAAAATTTTCAACTGTATTCGATTTAACTAAAATTGAGAAATTAGAAATGGAATTCTGTTGTCATATAGATTACTGTGATTGTATGGATGAGTTCTTAGTGGAGTTAGCGCCACATTTGAATAGATTGAAAAGTGTTGCTATAAAGGAAACATTATATGAAAATAAAGGTGATCATAGAATAGAAGAAAATATGGATGTTTCAATCGGAAAGTTTTTATTGAATGTTCCAAATGTCGAGGTGAATTTGAAAGAATTATGTATCAGACATGACCCACCAATAAATGGCTTAGGTGTAGATACTGTCGAAGGTAACTATTACAGAAGAAGAAAAATATATGAACAAATTCTACCTAAATTGAAATCATTAGAAAGATTAATTGTTCCAAGAATGCTACAATCTATCAGTTTATATGAGATTATTGCATGTGATCTGTTATGGAATGGTTGCACTTGTAAACATTGTAAGGAATATTTACCTCATTTTGACGAATACTTAATGAATCATCAATATTACTCAATGGAAAGTGGGGCATACGAAGATATCATTCCACCGCTATTATTTGGGTATTGTGGTGATATCTTAGACCAAAGAAACCGGAATTCCATTGATTGGGATTTAAATTCATTCGATTGTAGTCCATCCACAGTATACTGGGATTTGCATGGCTATGAAAGGATACACCATTTCAGAAAATATGACTGTCAATTCAATGAACGCAATTTTCCGTCATTATTAATATGTATATCACATTTTTTCAATGGATATATGGATCATCTGGTTAAATTCATGCCAAACTTAAGAATGACACTACTCTCTGGGATATACTACACGGTAGCTGACAAGCCATTATATCCGTATGATAACATACCACGTCGGTATAAATCAATGTATGATTAACTTATAACCATGTATAGTCATTTAGGAGAGATTTCATAATTAGTATTCTCTAAATATTAACTATTCAATAAGACTTGTATATATATTACTCAATAACTCCGTGCACCACACTCTTAATCGCCTTATCCTCCCAGAAATAAGAAAATTGAGTATCAAAAGAATAAAAGGTGAATTATACTGTCGAAAAACAATCAAAATAAGATTCGAAAGAGGAATCAATTAAGTCCTGTAAATATATATCAGTGCTATTTTTGGCATTATTGGATAAATTGTATTGTACAATACTTTATATTTTAAAATAAGTAAGAAATACTACCCTTTTCTCAAGTTTATTACATTCCTTAAATTACATAGGATACGACAAGACATTTAATTAAAAAACAAGTATCCAACTTATTTTATAAAGGGTAATAACGGCTATTCAAAGTCAATTAGGTTATTTTACTATCCATTTTCATTTTTGTTGTTTAAATATTCATTCGTTCAATGAACCCTGCATTATTTCCAACGTTAAATTATAATCAATATTAAGATCCAATAATATTACCATGATACGAAGGCGGCTTTTGAGATATTATCTAAGGCGACAACAGAATAATAGGTTTATCAAGTTGCTTAATACTAGTCCTAACTCTCGTGCATTATATTATACTGGTACTATTAATGACAACTCAATACAAGAACAAAATAACAATGAAACAACCTCAATTCCGACAAAAAGAATTATTTATAATTCAACTAATATTAATGAGAAAAATGAAGAACTTGCAAAATGGATAAGAAATAGTTCTATAGAGACTCCAGTAACGTCTTTGGGAAACGATACTGATCGTTTCCCAAAGACGTATCCTGAAAATATTTATACTAATACTCTAAATTTGACCTCCAATGGTGCAGGCTATATTGGTGGGGTTCCTGCTGTTGACGATGACACATTTAATATCATTTGGAAGAATAAATTTATTACTGGAGATCCACATACTGTAGATATAGTTTTAAAAAGAATAAAAAATAGGAGAACAATTTTTAACATCAATCAATTGATAGTTTTGTTAAAAGCTCTGCAATATTTGAAGAGAGAAGCTGAAATTCATAAAATATATTGCGGTTATTCTAAATATCTCAGGTACTTTCTTATGGACAATCTAACATACTCACAAAACAGTGAAAAGGAAGTTTTATTGGAACTATTTATGGAATCAGAAAACGAGTTGAAGAACTTTGCCAATTGTGAATCTTTATTTTCTCATTATATAAAATATTCGAGGATAAAGTCGCATATAACATTGATTGGTTTAAAATCGTTTGTTGAAAATAATAATCTGCAATTAGCCAAAGAATTTTTCATTCAAATAATGACTAACCAAGAAACATTTCCTTTGACCAAATGTGACTTTTATGCATTCCTATTATATTTGGATAAATCCATGAATTATAAGAGTATGGATTACTTTTATCAGTTATGGACTTACTATGAACACGATACATCTAATTTCGATGATTCTAAATTTTCAATTACTTCGTTAATGCATAGAATATACTTATTATCTGGTAATGAGACAAAAATTTTACAGTTTATAGATAGTCCTCCGGTAAAAGAGATCGGATATTCAAATTCTTTGAGGTATGAATTAACAAAATTTTACTTTGATCTTTTTCAATCATCTAAGATAAAAGGAAATAAATTAACAACTATTGAAATTACTGAAGAGATCAGGAAAAAAATTCGCAATTTCCACATTCAATTATCTGATAATGTAGATGAGCGTAGACTATTTTATCTGACATTAGTAAAAGCATTCAAGAAATTGAATAATATGAAAGAAATGAAAACTGTAGTAAATATGGTCGATCAAGATTCTGATATCACATTAGATAATGAATTTCACGAACTTATTGTTGAATATTTTGTTAAAAATTCAGAAATGCGAAATTGTTTAGATTATTATAAAGAACTTATCAAGATCAAAGCTCCAATAAATGAAAAGAAAATGTTTTTCTCTATATTTAGATGTTTCGAGAGCGAATATCCAAACATGGTTAATGAATACAAAAATGAAATGAAATTAATATTCACTAAAAAATCAGACTTTGATTTGTATTTCCCTTGGATCCAAAACTGTAACAGATATTGGACAAAAAAGAACGGATTAGGATTTCTAGATTATCGAACATTCATGAGATTTCAGAAATCATTAAAGAAGAATTACATTATTGAAGCACGAGAAGTATTAATTAGTAGATACAGGGATGGTATTGTACCTAAATTTCAAATGTTTTATCTCATGTTAAATTTATGTCTGAGAGACGGATTTATTAATCTTGCCGCCACAATTGATAATATAATAAAGGAAACGTATAATAATGATATTAATATGAGTGCGAAAGTTCAGTTATTGTGGTTAAAACATAGTTTGAAAATATCAGATATAAATCAAGCATCAAAAAGGGAGAGAATTTTGAAATTTGAAAAACATTATGAATCCAAATTCTTGTCATTTCAAAATTTAGTTCAATTAAGTGATATATTTAATGGGATTTATGATTTTGAAAATTCCCACCGAACATT
>PPOH02000263.1:6575-190556 GCA_003708465.2 Kazachstania kunashirensis
CTTATCATATAACCCTACCTACTTATCACATAACCCTGTCTAACCCTGCCTAACCCTGCCTAACCCTACTAACCCTACTAACCCTACTAACACCACCTATGTCAACTCCACCTATGTCAACACCACCTACTCATCATCACATCAACATAATAATAATCTCTTCATCAACCAACCATCACATACAATAATTAATACTCTCAACACATAAATACTAATAAATAATAATAAATAATAATAAATACTAATAAATACTAATATACCACACTCCACAAACACAATTCTTATTACCGTTACTAATGAAACTAGCTAATAAACTTCACCTATATATATTCTATACCTAAGAAAGACACAGTTCCATCTCCTCACATTACAATTCTACACTTTATTCTTAGCTCTATCATTTCTATTATCTCTACCATTCATCACTTCTATCCTTTGTTTACTTTTCTACAATCTAATCATAAAAAATAAACAAATCAACGTACATCACTACATACGGCACGAACCTCACCACAACACCCCCACGTATTCCACATTTTCAACTCCTTTCCCATCATTTTATTATCCTATCTTAACAATATACCCCTGCTCTATCACATATCCTCCCAACTCCTTCCCATCGATTCTGCTTCTTGCAATATGTGTTCCTAAGTTAAAAGAATACGTGTGCCAGATCACGTGCTTCTCATGTGATCCTGGGTACTTACCCAGACACTCAATATTTAGTTAGGGCTTCTGTTACCAAAAGGTATATAAGGAGGCCATATTTCCTCTTTATTTTAGTTTATATTTCTCTCATTTTGTATCTTATATAAAAGAAAGAGGATAAGAAACACTACTATTAATTTCTGTATTTTTGAAATAATGTCTTACCCAGTTTCGAACCTGCGCACACAGTTTAGAATTTTTTTTTTTTTTTTTTTGCAGCACCTGTTCCATTTGTAAATAGTAGTATATCTGCTTTATAAAAGTAAGTGTAGGGAACACTGTGATATTTAAATGCAAAAAGTGTTAGACAGACTATTTTTAGCCAGAAACCAAGAATGAATATTTACATAAAGTTTCAATTGATTTTTCTACTTTCCTTGTGTAGTCTTTACACGGCAAATGGTCATGAGTTACTATATTTCCGTGGTAATGCTTTAGGTCTTACATCTGATAGCTATTGGCTCTCTGAAAATGGTGAACCGTTAACTTTGACAACTTTTAATGACGCATTTTCATACTGGAAGAATTTAGCTATCTCTGATGTCGATAGCATATATGGAAACGATACAAGGACTGTTCTTCTTCTTAATAAGTGCAATAAATATGCTTGTCAGATGGTACATCAGGAAATTCTCAACGATGGCACGTTTCTATTTACCATAAGAACCAAAGTTCATGATAATATCACGTTCTTGCAAGATGGTAACTCATACAAAATTAATTATTCTATACCGGTGTCTCCCTTCAATCTGATATCTAATGCGCATACAATTGTTGCAGATATCGGTAAATATATATCAGGCTTCTTTAGGAAAGATAGAAAGTGCTCGGATTATACAGTTGATAATATTCTATTTGATTCGACGCTTGGATGGTATGCATTTGTATCTAATAATCCTTCACATAGAGATGGTAATTGTGACAGAAACCTATCTGCAAATCAAGTTCAATGTACTCTGAGTATAATGCTTGAAGCTAATCAAGATATGATGCTTGAAGCACACAATCCTTCACTGAGATTAAAGGGGTTTAGCGAGTTCATTGACAACGGTGACGATTTTAGTATTGACCTTCAGGTTTGTAGTGCCGATGCATTCCCCACAAATTATCCTTGGTCAATACCTATCGGCAATATTGGAGGTACTGAAGGATGGTCTCTTATAAGTCATTGTTGGGAATAGTCAAGCAAATAAATATATGTTGTGCCACCTATTATTTATTTTAGAATCAAACTGAAAATTACGAAAATTACGAGAAGACAAGCTAAAGGATCTCTGTGAAACCTAGAATATGTATGGTCTCACTTAGAAAGAACCTGAATATATTTTATAAGCTTTGTTACATCAATAAATACATATCCTAAGAACCACATCGATTGTTACAAAGTTCGAAGAAAATATTGGTGAAAAAGCAAATAAATTCAATGAATGCTTGCGTATATTTATATCTTCAACAATAACCACAATTAGGTTGTCATTGTTGTTAAAGTCCTTCTTAATCTTTGTAGCCTCTGTTTCGTTTCTAACTGAACCAATAACAATGAAATCCTCCCTTAATAGACCGTTAATTATATGCAAAGCTATGAAGCCATTGGCGGCACCTGACACAAAAACTGTCTCTTTTTGAGTAATACACATTTTTTTATTATTGAGTGATATTCAATTCCTGTTCCATTACAGTTGAACCATCGAGGTGGAAGACTTATTTCAGCGTCATACACACCCTTTATATATGCCCATTGTCAAGTGAATCCCAGTTATAACCTTAACTCCATGGAGTTAAATCTTTTCTATTCCACGGAGTTAGGACATCGCCGTTGGATATTTTCGTGAGATAATCTTCCCGAATTATTGCCCGCCAGCTGAAGAGAATAACAAATGAAGGTTTGAATTGCAATTACCAGAGTAAGCAAAAACAGATGTGTGTACACGATCGATAACTGTGTGTCGAGCTATTCAACATTAATATACACTGCTCTCTCCAAGCTATATATTCCAATGTCTCATAAATTTTTGCTCTTTGACAAACGTTCTGAACGGCAATTATAGTTTGAGATTTAATTAAGAAGTGATATTAGAAACTGTCTGGGGGGGAACTCGAGACCTAACTTAAATGTGCATGGCTATGGGCTCTTCATATCAACTGCCGAGATTACTTTTGGTAAATGTTGTGCTAAAGTTTGCGTCTCAATATTCGAGAAATTCATGGACATATTCCGCAACGTGAAAGAGGGTTTTCAATGAGGCTTCATCGGCATTCCACTTCTTCAAATAGCATATGAACCTTCCAGCTACACTCTCCCATATACCCAAGAAACGTCCGAACCTGAAAATATTTATCAGGGTACATTACTTTAACATACCCTTTTTTTTTACAACCTTTAAATGATTAAGGTATTCTGGACAACATCGAAAAAAAAGGAAATACAGGCGATTGGGTATATAAGGTAAATGATATACAATAAAAAAAAGAATTATTCTATTACAATTTTTTACTTCAAAATACTCTAAAGTAGCACTGAATTATTGGCAATTAAAGCATCAATGGTTTCTCTGAATTATCCCAGTATTAACTATTTCTTCGCAGACTCTTTGTATGAAAGAAGGAAAGAGAAAGAAAGAGAAGATTTTGAACCTGTTTTCTTTTTTACGAAGAATGATGATATAGAGTTTATTGTTGAGAATGTGATGAAGATATATGGACAGCAACTAAGGAGAAACCTAACGGCGGATCAAATGAAGCAGCAGCGTTACTATCGTTCGACGGATACGGTTTATGACACTTCTATACCTAAAGATCTGAGATGCTTCTTCAACTATACATTTAAAACCGCGCTAGTTACTGTTGGAAATGACAAATCCAACACCTACTATGTAACGTCACCTATCAATACTAGCCTAAGATGTTTACTCTTTGGGCGGTTCGGCTATTATACTTATTTAATGATATCAAATTTGAGCGAGGAAATGGAACGCCGTATACTATATCCTATGAATTATGATCACTGTAACCTTGTTACTGAGAAGTATAAAGACATGGAATTTCGATGGTCTTGGCGTCATTCTCTGCGCCTATTTGTTGTTGATGAACCAGACGAGTATTTTCCAATGGTATTTATAAACTGTTCGAAGGAAAACGTGCAATATATCTACAAAAGAGTGACAAATCTTATAAGAAATGTAGAATATCGAGGATGTTATAATGCCACGTATTTCCTTCGACTAATAAGAGAACCAATTAATTTTTATATCAGGGATGATAAAATTTTACATTGGAGCCATTTAGAAACTGAACTACCAGATGATGTATTTCTGAGATACCGGGAAAATTACCTTCAGAAGTATGGGAGAAGGTTGATTAGTGACAGCCCTAGCCGAGACAATACGGACTTGGTACCCCTCACTGCAGATGTAACTGCATTACCCTTTGATAATTATAATTTTGCAGCTGCTCCACGGTATTCAGAGGACTCACCACCACCATACATCAGAGAAAGGTCACACTAGCGTTAACCAAGATTCTATCCGCCTGTATCTCATATCGTACCATAACTAAAAAACAGCATATGTTAGTAAAATTAGAATCTTATATATTTCAATGAAGTTCGTAAAGTTATCTAACATTTGTTTTTACACAAATTATTTCAATTTAAATTATTTTGTATATGCGTACATAATGTGATAAACGTTATACGATACCATGTATTTTAGTTAACTGTAACCATACAACATAGTTTGCATTCTGACCTCATATATAATATCTGTGAGTTACAGATATATAAACATTTAGCTAATCTGTTTTGGATTTTTTCTTTTTTTATTATAGGAATTCTTGAATCCATCGAGTGTATTTTTTACAACATTTAAATAAAGATGATCCAGCACCGTGGCGGTAAAGTAAGATTATTGATAGAATTAGAGTGAAAAAGGACAATACAGAGCTTAATGTGATGCAGGCAATTAAAAATGCATGTTCTGAATTTCCAGTTCCAAATTTTTCTTTTAATACCTTCATAAGTACTATAATGGCACCTGCAATGACAGTAAAACTAGTTAGCCGAATACCTGACTCAACTCTTTTTATGTGGTTTATGCTTCTTTCCTTTTCTTTCAGTTGTGTTATCAGCACTCTTATTAATTCTGTATTTTCGTTTATTAATTCTGTAATATTACTTATGGCTTCTTCTGTAGTAATGTGCTTATCCGTTGGAAAAAAATCAGAAAAAAAACTGTTATAGCAAGTTATATCTGTATTCAATTGAAACTGCTTGACAATTTTGCTATAGCTTTTCAAATTGTTTTCATATTTCTGTCTTTCTTTTAAGATTGAGAAGTAATCGGTAGTTAACAGGTCTATTTCGTATTGCAATAATTTTAATTCCTTCCTGAAATTTCTATAGTAATTTTCTAGAAATACTGCTCCTAGTCCAGTTAAATCCTCGTTTTCTGTATTACATAATATTGAACTATTACCACCGAGAAATTCAAAGTTTAAACCATCTTTTATTACAACAATGTGATTTTCAATTTGGCAATACCTAAAATCACAATATTCGAATGTTTTACAGGTTTCCTCAATGAAGTGATATAAATAAGGAAGATGCACATTTTTGCTGTTGAAATTTTCAATATCTTTTCTATCATGATAATAATCTGTAATAGTGCTATCTATTAAATCAAAGTCACAATCAATTTCAACTAATCCACTTTTATTATTATCTGTTAAAATATGTCTAACTATCCATCCGATATCACTGCATCCTTCATCTATAGTGAGTTCATTTTCTTTAACACTATATATTTTAAATGTTACATGATCAGAAGAAACATGATTAGGTGCATTAAGTGTGCTTTGACCTGTTGAGGTACCGATATTAGTGTTGTTCGCCATACTGAAGATACTAAATAGGTACGCTGGAAATACTTAAGATACATAAAAAAGGAACTGACAAAAATTATCCAGGCAGATAATATGAGTTTATATATTATGAACTCTTTGGGTCTTTTATACGAGAATCATTCAAAAGTGTCACATATCACAAAATTTTGTGTCATTAAGAGCGAAATTGTTTTATGTCAATCATGCAGGTTTTACATCAAACCGTAGAATAACAAAATAGTACGTTCTGTTTGGTATACATCTTCTAATAAAAATCCAGTAGCGTCTTGTTTAAATTCGGAGTCATGTAAGATATCATCGATTGCTAACTTATAAGAAGGAATTAAACCATCTGGTTGATCACAAACTGCTGAATTTGTGTCATCCGCAGGATAGATTATGTGACCTAACAAAAAACCGGTCAGTAATAAACAACAAATTTCTCATTGAAAAGAATAATCATAGAATATGATGAGCATAACATATATCTACGACGCCTGTCTAAATCATCGAAACCAATGAATACTATTTCCAATTCAGGTGACTATTTGTAACAACTAGAAGGTCAGCTTTTGGACTGAATTCAAAGGGTTTAATAGAGGCGAATCTATTTCCCCATATTTTGGTTCCTTGATATACACGTTGCATTCATAATGATTAATCGATAAAAGCTTTCTTCAACCTCAATTTCGCCGTCATTCTTGTATCTTGAAGATACGTTTGCTGGAGAGTGGCGCTAACCCTACATTATTTCTCAAGCACTGGCTGAAGGCTCTTACATTTCCGCGATAGTCCTCCAAAATCGGCTGCGATTATAATGTCAAAGACATCTGTAAACCGTATTTCTTTTTCAGTGTCCTGAAATCTTTCGCTGAGTTAAAAAATTGCATATACAGTTCCACTATTGTAAGATTGGATGTTTGCGGTCCTTTAGGCCTTGGAAACCCTTCACGATGATCTTGATCTTGATCTTGATTTTCTGTATTCTAAGTTTAATTTCAACTTTAAATTAGCACTGCAAAACCTCTGCAGAAAGTGCGCAGGATCGATACACTGTCAGCTCAACGGTAACCGCAGGAAGTACTTGTACGACCTGTAGTTACTACCACAGCTAAGTACCTTTCTGGGCATATATTGTTGTGAGCGCAGGTTCGAAACTGGGTAAGACATTATTTCAAAAATATAGAAATTAATGGCAGTGTTTCTTATCCTCTTTCTTTTTATATAAGATACAAAGTACAAGAAATATAAACCAAATAAAGAGGGAATATGGCCTCCTTTTATACCTTTGTGTAAAAGAAGCCCCAACTAAATATTGAGTGTCTGGGTAAGTGCCCAGGATCACATGAGAAGCACGTGATCTGGCATACGTATTCTTTTAACTTACGAACACACATTCCAACACATATCAAAGTGTACAAGCACACTATCTTGAAAGTTTCCTGATTTGACATAAAATTCTATTAGACCGCTGTCTTTATAGGGATTGAGGGCAACACTTGAACTGCCAGATTCTACCATCCTACTTATACTTTTAAGGAATAAATCTGTCTTAGTGACGACACTGGAAAAATCCAAAAATATTGCACGTTTATTTTTGCCCATTGATTTTGAAGCAATTTCAAAATTATAGCTATTGGACAAATGATAGTTTCGATCGCTGTCCCAGAAGATTCTGCTCAAGAGTCATGTTAAAGCCAGTCAGTTGATGGGTGGTTCATTATTAATAAATAGTAGTAGTAATTCAGAAGAAAAATAAACATATTAGGTACCTTTATCTACAATTTATCGATAGTATATACCCTTTCCATACGTTAAAATTACGGGGTTTGCATACAAAGTATATATTTAAAATATTACAGTTAATAGCTTTAAGAAACTTCACATTGTGCCCATGGCTGAATAGGTAAATATTGCTCTTCAGGTGTTAATGATCCTTGATCAAATGGTTCATTGTCAAAACCTCTAAATCTTCCTCCAGTCATCGTATCTTTAGCATTGTTGTTATAAATTTGATATTGATATGCATTACCACTTTCATCACCAAGATAACAACTGACCTGATGAACTAGCTGTCCCCAGTCATATTGCATACTCAAAACACCATTCGCATCATCAACATACTCACCACTTGCTTCGATTCCGCCGTCAGAGAAGTTTTCCATATTATAACTTTCGTCTCTCTTTTCATAGTTCGTTGAGTTTTCTTCTGCATGACAAAATCGAGCGTACCATGTAGAATTGGTAAAGCTCATAGCAGACATGCGGTGAGCTACACCATTGGGCCTCATTACGTAATGAACTGGGTAACCGGTTTGATCATTGAGAACTACAGATAAATTGAATTGCAGAACAGTCAATGTAGGTAAGCCGGAGAGCTGTGCCATAGCCTCTGTAATATTTTGTACATTTGAAAGATAATCTGCAGCTAGCTCAACATCTCTTTTCTGCCAGGCATCAGTTATTGACGATAACCATGCATGATCTGCTCTATTAATAGCCTGATAGTTGAAAGCTATCTTATTGATTGTTGCCATCGTACCTACTGCTGTAGCAACGCATCCGGTCACACAACCAGCTTTATCAACAGCACCAGCACTACCACTAGATCAATTTATGCATGACTTTATTGTACCCCAAAGACTAATACCTGTTAGAGCTAACTTGACAGCTTCAAAAGTCCACCATAAATACACTATACATTTAGTGAGCGGTGCCAAAGTGCTAGTTGTAGTACTTGCGGTTAAAGTAGATGTATCAGAATTTTGTTCTGGATATACCCATCCTGTTGTATAATGGTTTCCGTCAGAATTGTTATTTTTCAAACAACGTTAAAAGGTACTAAATCAACAGAGTTTTCATGATGCTTAAACTTTATCTTTAGTCAAATGCTGTCTAATTTCCTCAATAAATAAAGTGTTTTCTTTTTCTATATTATGTAATGTCCTGCTCGACTGAATTACAGACCACAACCCGACAAGGATAAATATTAAAAGTAGATATAATAGAAATTTGATTGCGTCACGTCTAAATGTTTGCGAAGTTTCTTCTTCATTAGACTCTCCCGTCTCTTCTAGCATAATTTGTTTAGCTAGTATTATAGGACCATGTTTTGGATAGTATAGTATGGATATGAAGTTGAGAAAGAATGTGTTACTTAAATATATAATCAGAATGCGAATTGCAACAATCAATAATTAAGATAGAACATTTCTGAGTGAAACCAAAACTACCGCAGGATAACCTTATCCGAAGTAGGGAATAAATTGAAAATAATAAGTGAGATACAAGGAAATTTAGGACAGAAAATAAACCTCCACAAGATTTTAGTGATAGCAGATTAAAAAAAAGTTTGCAGCAATCAGAGTATGTGCTAATTAAAATATATATCCTCCGTATCTAAATGAAAATGCTGCTTCTTTCTCTGTTGTTGTTTCCGTTTTTGGTCGCTGTCATTCTGAAAATAGCCACTTTTCTGTTTCTTCACGGCGTCTACGCGTACTGCTGGGAATTGAACAATAAGACGTACGTCCATTGAGTTTCCTAATTAAGCAATTTGTCAATACCGACAAAAATAGCATGTCACGAATGACTTAAACGATGAATCTGACTATACAATGGCACCGTTACAAGTGTCCATTGTGATAAGAACTAAACCAGGATAGTTTGCATCTAATGCCAATGCACTTCTTGTAAATAAAGAAACCGCAAAAACTAAATCTACACGAGAAAGTACTACCACAATTTTATCTAAATACTAACTTTTCTTTCCCCTAAATACATCATACCTCTAACAAATTACTTTGAATCTCAAGTTTTTCACTGTAGAGATTTCATATTTTTATTTTTTTCAGTTCTTGACATTTCCATATTAGCTCTATTTTTGCGAGTAAGGAGCAAATAGAAGAAAAAAAATATTACTTCTTGAATTGAAGTTGCATAATTAGATCCTATGAACATCATAAGTTCGTTTTTATCACTTATTATTTTATTTAATCAATATGATGTAAAGAAAGCCATAACCCTCGGATATTTCCTCCAATGATGTTGCTCATTTACATTTTTTGTCTATTGAAATTGGTTGTGAGCCAGGATGTAATTAACGCCACAGAACCGTTGGGATATTTTAATAATACTTCAGATCCGAGGTTTAATTGGGGGCACTTAGCATACGATATTCCAGTTCATGTTATCAATATCCTAAACGACTGGGGAGATTTTGTCTCATCTTTGCAACAAAATTTAACAACCAAAGTTACACTGGACGGATATATAAAACACAATTGTAATGGAGGTGAAACATCGTTCAATTACGATGCATCTGACGGTAAAAGGTACAGTTACTGGGTTGGATATGTGCCATGGACAAGGGGACCAAATTGTGACATTTTATCCCGCAAGGATATTGTGGAGAAAGTGCTTAGATTTGCCCAAAAAGAGGCACTGAAAGAAGATGAGCAAGCCCTCTGCTTGTCAATGAACCTTGCTTACAGTTTGCACGCTCACATAAGAATGAAACGCTGGGATGAGGCTAAGTTTTATGGCCAAAGTAGTTGGGATATACCATGCCCCTGATTTTTAAATCTTATCTCATACCAATTAACCCACTGGGATATTCTAAATACATACTAATTTTATATACGAAGAAATCTTGTGTATTTTGGTATGTATTGAGCAAAACTTTAAGAAGTCAGTAATGCGGATTACGTGTAGGATATATGGTTTACATATCAACCTTCGAACAGTTTGTAATATTTACCGGTATTACTTTAGTTGTTGGTAGTAATTGACTGTTGTGCCTTTGGGCATCACTCAATTAGTTCGTTAGCATAAATAATAATTAAACCATATATATATGTGTGTGTGCGTATTAATACAGATTATTTAGTTTCATGTATTTTAAAAACTGTTTTTGAAAGTTCGATACATATATATCTAATGCATGGACTAGTATGCTGCTTAGAAGCAAAGAAAGTATCTTTGATCTTTTGGTTATTAGACATTTTCTTATATTTAATTACTTAATGTTCGCCTCCATATTTCACTGTACTATATAGGCAATTAATAATCTACAAAATACGTATAATGCTCCTTCATCATTCAAATTACAAATTTCTGTACCATTTTAAAGGCTAAGAAGAATAGTATGTATCCATTCAAATCTAACTTATTTTAGATGCATTTACTTGAAACGTAAGCATATGAGTAATATTCGAACAACTTATCTTCAGGTCAATATTTGTTGGCTTCAGACAGTAACACTTCATAGCACTATACTGGTCAGCTCCTTGAACCATGGGCGGCCATACAATTTAAGCTTGTGATGGTGTCATTCAAATTGTCGAGCCTCTTATTATCTCGCTTCCACCATCAGTCTGTGTTCAGCCTTCTCACCACTGCAAAACCAATAGCAGCAACGCTTGCAAGTACAGAATCAGCACATTCCAAAGCATTAACTGGTTCTCTGATGCCGCTGTGCAGTGCCTAACCATGTCTAGGATGTTTTATGCACCACCTACGGCTACAGTCCACTTGTACTCACGTCTTGTCCAGAATTTCTCAGCTAGTCTTGCAGCAGCTGCCCAAATCAGGGTTTCAAACAGTTTCATACTACCTGAAGCGATGAAAAAAAGTAATGTTAGAATAACGACCAGGGCCGTGTATCTATGGCTGTAGTATCCTTTTTGCTGTTTTTCAAAATGTTTCTTTTTAGTTATTGTTGATAGATAGTCATCTGGTACTTTATGTTTAAAGTTAGTTTAAGAGTTGGAATATTCTTTTATTAGAGTAATCTTTTTACTTTTTAGAAGTAGTAAACATCGAAACTGGCAGGCAGTGGAACGTACAGCACACATCAGATAATCGTGCGCGTTTTTTGTGCGCGTCACATAATTCGATGAGTAGTCTCTAATTCAATGTCATAGAAAAAAAGATTTGCAGGAAAGTTGCTACAAAGAAGTAGTATGTCTGCTGTTTCTCAGCCCATGATGAGATGCTATTCTCCCCGGCTTTCATTTTCATTAGTTTGTCCTATAAGTACGAAATGTTGATGTTGAGAATCTACAAAAACCTTTTATTCCATGGCATATCCATAAATATCCATAAATATCCATAAATTTCCATAAATATCTTAAATGCTTGCTCTAGCGAAAGAGAAATAAAATAACGTAGCATATTAAAAATGAGATTAACGACCAATTTTGTTATTACAGTTGCAATTTTGTATAAATTAGTCCTGGATGACTCATAAGAATGGGCAGTTTCGAAGGCAGGATCTTTAATGAAACTAACACATCAATCTCAATGAATCTTTTGGCACCATCAATGTGAGTAATATTCAATAACACAATTGACTTTATATATATTTCTTTAGAAAAGTGGCTAAATAAATTTGTAAAAGTAAGATCTGCACTCAGGTTCTCTTAAACTATACTAAGCATCTTCTCTCGCAGATGATGTTTTGTTAAATAAAACTAAAGAATATATATGATTGAATAATAGTAGTTTGTATCTGTAATTAGATAAAAAAAATGTTCAATGGATGAACTGAGTGATATGTTTCGTTTATTATAAAAGTAAATTATATCTGTCTTGTAACAAAACTACATTCAACTTAAAAATTAAGTAGCATACAGGGCATCTAGGAACGCTATTGAGCCTAACTTCACCAAAGATATTGAGTTTACAACATTTAACAACAAAATGTCATTTCAATGTCGTTTGATCTTATTTCGGCACCAAAAACCTAGAAGTTATGAAAAAATATGGTAATAAAATACACACATTTTAATTTCCTTAATGCTGTCAGTTCTCTCAATTGAAGATTTTTCATGTAGAGCTCTTGGTAAATTGAAGAGTATTTACTTCTCTATTTTATGTTCAAAAAGTTTGTCACATCATGAAATTTAATAAAACTGTTGGGGAAATTTCAAATTTCTTATAACTACATCCTGATTTATTTCGGCTTGACAAATCTGATTCCATATTTTATTTAAGTACAAATTTGTTTCTTATAAATAAAAGAATTGAAATATACAGACTAAGTTACTTTATCGGTAGTTTCAAATGAAGGAAATTAGCAACCAAATTGCTAATCTAATACTTGTCTTGTTAACTGCCTTTTTTATAGTTTTCTTGAGAGAATTTGCTAAACGTGATATTTTGGCTCTACAGAGGTTTGTTTGGGTATTAGCAATTGCATTTGGAGATTTTCCCCCATATCTGGTATTTTTTGGCAGTGTTATAATCGTAACTTCGTTGTTTATAGGAGAATTACCAAAGATCAATACATCAGAAGTCTCGAATAAATCAAGATAATCTTATTCAAAAGATAGTTTTTGTTCTCAAACATAAAAAAATTGGATTTAATGTGATAAAATTATATGAGCTTGAACTATATAATTATTAATATTTGGATTTTTAATATATTATTTTTTAATAACATTTTGAGTTCGAGTTCTAAAACATGATTTTTCTTAAGATACCCCTTTTATAGCGCAAAGAATGAATTCTGACTATGTAAAGTAAGGTTAGCACGGAAAACTCGATATGAGTCTTGAAATTTTACCTACATATTTACTCCTCGATATTATATATTAGATGCCTTGGACACTTTCCCGTTTTCAATGTAACTTGATTCAACCAAACTATTTGAGTGGTGCCTTACTATGATCTAGGTTTGAATTTACTAGTGAATGGACCATCAGGACTATGTATCAAGAAGTAAACGTGTCGGTCACAATAAGTAGTAAATTAGGGTTTGACCATTTACTGAAAATATGTAAGCTATGAGAATGTTCAGTCCTCATTAAATTCAATGGATTCAATAAATCTTTGTTGCCACTCGACTTCACAAACGAGCAAACATGCAAAGGACAGTGCGTTCTAGAAACCTGTCGATAAGTTTCAATTTACTGTTTTTTCCTCTTAATTTGGGAGCCAGTAGAACATTTTGTCTGCTACGCAGATCTTTGAATTAATATTTGAGTGTAACAACTATAAAAGAACTCGAAACATCTCCTAATAGAAGCAGAACGATTCAAGGTAGGTCTAACAGATAATAATGTGAGTAAAATTGATAGCTAATATACTTGGACGATAAATTGAAAAAATGTTTAAATCCCAATTTGCATCGGAACTTTCACATGTATTGATAGGTATATATTTGCAAACGATATAGTTCTCTTAGACCAATCGCTATTAATGAGGTAATTATTACAGCTACTGATTCAAAGCAATTTGATTTTAACTATAAACATAAGACGGTTAATATATATCTCCGATATTAATTACAGGATTTAGGAGACTCATGTATTTGTTGAAAAATATATATCAAATCCTATTTACATAGATTCGAAATGGAGAAATTTCTACCGTTTCTCGGTTTTGTAGGTAATATAAAACTTTGTAGCAAGTCATTGGGTAAAGAGGACCTAATGTTTTTATAAGACAATACTGAGAATAGATAATTTTACAACCTATAGATTCCGTTTACATGTTGTTTTTAACAACGGTTTAATATTTATCAGATCCATACAAATGAATAGACAAAAACTTGATATCTTTGAACAGTTTGTAAACAGGGTACGAATTGCCAATCCTTATAAGATTCGATCGGCTATTTCGTTTGGGCAATCTTTTAATTTGCTAGGTCATAATTAACTTTTACTTTTTCGGGCCTACTCTAAATTCTGTCTGTGCATTAATCAATATGCCAAAGCACAACGACTTTTCAATCAACAAGTAATAGAATGTTGCCCGATAATATTCTCGTGTTCATTTAGCAGATACAAGGGGGAAATGTGTCTACATTATAGTGAACCTACGAAATTCTCAAAAATTAGACGAGACAACATATTACTTGCAACCACGCTTCCAGTAAGAAGACTAAACAAAGATATTTCCCAATTTAGTGTTGTTGGGATCTGAAATATTCAGCTTTATCTCGTCTTTTGTTTATCTTTCAAACCAGCACTGCAAGAACCGGCGTACAATCTCCTAGTGGAATGATAACGGCACAATATACTGTTCCGCCACAATATATGTATATATGTATATATGTATACTTAAATCAACTGTTCCTAGAAGTCCCTGCAGTCGAACTCTATCTCTAGCTTGTCTTGTAGTGTCAAGAGAGATGAAACTACCCTGCCTCGTAACTTTAAATTGAAATATTCAACATAATAGAAATTTCCTCTTTAAACAGGTGTATGTGCTTCTTAAAAAGGACAGTCTGGATTTTCCTTCTTTTTCTGAACATGAACTTTTCTTTCATTCTTGCCTGCTTTCTTGTTTCTCTCAACAAATTCGATGACCTAACAACTACGAATAACAATCTTTAATATTTTTTCTGATACTAAAGCATCAATCCAAAAAACAAAATAGAACTAGTGAGAAGGAAAGAAAAAAAGGCCCAAACAAAATTCCAAAACTGTGCACTGTGCACTGTGCATTGCGACTCCAAGATACAAATAAACCACTCAATTGAAGTATGTTCCAATCCGGAAAAGAGTACTTCCATTGGGGAACTTAAAATTTAAAAATAACCCCGCCCTACTGTATGTAATATTTAATATGCAGTAACGCGGGGTACCAAGGAAAGGCTAACACAAAAACAAAACAAAAAAAAGGACAGTGTTAGTCTCGAGACTTTGTTGAGTAAACTAACCGTTGGGGAAATCGCCGCCGAAACTAAGCAGCAACGATATGCTGTTCCCGCATCGCGGTCTGTCTGCGTCTATTTCCGTGCCTCGGTGACACTCCTTGTTGATCCTCTTAGCTTCAGCCGCAACAAGTATTTTAGTATGTGTGTTTCTCCCCATCCCCCCACACAGGAACCCCCGCGCCCGGCAGAACCCAGTAGGGGGTTCCTGTTGCTAGTATGCAGCATCCATTTCTTTTTTGTGCCAAACGCACCAGCTCTCCCAGAAGCACCAGCAAGCAGGTTCTGTAATGATGTCCAAAAGGGGAAATCCCCGAGATACGGCTTACCGGCCCTGCGCTGCAGATCTGACACAAACCTCGATGACTTTTTCTTTATCACACCGATGAAAAATATACCAAAATGGCTCAACTGACAAGGAAGAAACTTCAGACATAGTTAGTTGGCAGGAACGTAAAGGAGTCCGTCTTCTGTTGCAGGTTTAATGTTCCTATTCTTTATTGCATTGCATTATTCCAAACTCGTCTGACAGTAATGGAATCAAATAGAAAGAAAAAAAAATAGATATATAAACATAGCATATATTTGCTTTCTGATAATACGGAATTGTAAAATTATTTTTTTTTTCTTACATGTCTATTGTTCCTTTCTTTTTATATCTCTTTCTTTGTTTTTATAATTAAATAAGATTGTATTTATTCATACAGTTATTTGTTGACTAAAAAAAACAAAAAAAATTCAGAAAATTTAAAATAGAACAATATGTCTGAAGCTCAATCTCAGAACCAGGATCCGAGCGATTCTACTCCTTCTGAAACTCGTTCGATTTTGTCAGATGGATCAAATAAGGCAGGTTCAGATGAAATGAAGTTTCAAAATCAAGGAAATGATGTAAGCTCAATTATTGAGATTCCAATTAAGCCAAGTTCTGCTTATATTACCATCTCACTTTTCTGTTGTATGATTGGTTTCGGTGGTTTCATTTGTGGTTGGGATACAGGTACTATTGGTGGTTTCTTGGCTCATTCAGACTTCTTAGAGAGATTCGGTCAAGAAAGAGCAGATGGTACTTATTATTTCTCAAATGTTAGAACCGGTCTAATCGTTTCTATCTTTAATATCGGTGGTTTATTTGGTTGTTTATTATTAGGTGATTTAGCTAATAAAATTGGTCGTAAGATGGCATTAGTTGCTGTTGTGATCTTATTTATGGTTGGTATTGTAATTCAAATAGCCTCTATCGATAAATGGTATCAATATTTCATTGGTAGGATTATCTCTGGTATGGCTATTGGTGCTATTTCCATTTTCTCACCAATGTTATTATCTGAAGTTGCTCCAAAACATTTAAGAGGTACTTTAGGTTCTATGTATCAATTGATGATTACTTTCGGTATTTTCTTAGGTTATTGTACCAATTATGGTACTAAATCTTATGATAACTCCGTCCAATGGAGAGTTCCATTAGGTTTATCTTTTGCCTGGTGTTTATTCATGATTGCCGCTATGTTCTACGTTCCAGAATCTCCACGTTACTTATTAGAAGTAGGTAAAAAGGAAGAAGCTAAGAGATCCATTGCTACATCTAACAAGGTTTCTATTGACGATCCAGGCGTGGAAGGTGAAGCTCAATTGATTTTGGCCGCTATTGAAGCAGAAAGAGCTGCTGGTAACGCTTCTTGGGGGGAATTATTCTCTACTACTGGTAAGGTTGTTCAGAGATTATTTGTATGTTGTGTCATTCAGTCTTTACAACAATTAACTGGTTGTAATTATTTCTTCTACTACGGTACAACTATTTTTGAATCTGTCGGTCTAAACGATTCTTATGAAACTTCTATCGTTTTTGGTATTGTTAATTTTGCTTCTACTTTTGTTGCCTTTTATGTTGTCGATAAGTTCGGTCGTCGTATGTGCTTATTATGGGGTGCTGCCGGTATGACATGTTGTATGGTTGTTTTCGCTTCTGTTGGTGTTACGAAGTTGTGGCCAGAGGGTTCAGGTAACAAGGATATCTCCTCCAAAGGTGCAGGTAACTGTATGATTGTTTTCGCATGCTTCTTTATTTTCTGTTTCGCTTGTACTTGGGCTCCTATCTGTTGGGTTGTTGTCTCTGAAACTTTCCCATTAAGAGTTAAACCAAAGGGTATGGCTTTAGCTAACAGTTGCAACTGGTTCTGGAATTTCTTAATTTCTTTCTTCACTCCATTTATTACTGGTGCCATTAATTTCTACTACGGTTATGTCTTCATGGGTTGTTTAATTTTTGCTTTTTGTTTCGTTTTCGTCTTCTTACCAGAAACTAAAGGTTTAACTTTAGAGGAAGTCAGTGAAATGTGGGCTGAAGGTGTTCCTGCTTGGAATTCAGGTTCTTGGGTTCCAGAATCCAAAAGAACTACTGATTATGATCCAGAAGCTCTTCATGCCGATGATGACAAACCATTGTTCAAGAAGATGTTTTCTAGCAAATAATTTTAACTAAAATAAAATTATTTTCTCAATGATTTGATGAATTTTTTTTTACTTATTTAATTTTTAAACAATTTGATTCTATTATAATAATTTAATAACGTTTTATCCTTCTTAACCTCACTAAATATTCTTGTTTAAACCATAGTACGTTAAGAAATTGTTTTTGGTGTGTACTTAGTTATCAAATAACATGTTACTGATAATCTTCCACTAAAATATTCAATGCTGATGGTTTTTCCCTCGCCTTTGATTATTCGAATTTTTTTTACCATCAAGCAGGTATTGACGAACAGCAACGACAGTCTTTGGATCTAATAGCCCCATGATATTTATTGGTCTAATTTTGGAATCATGGATAGATTCTCCTCTTTTGCAATTGGTTCTTATATACTAAAAATTTTTTTTTTCATAAAATCTGTACTAAATGTTTTGCATGACATCTCTAATGATTCCAACAGCATCGAAATAAACACCACGACATTCAGAAACAACCGTTTGATTAAACCAAACTTCGACTTGATCGGCGTAATCTTTATTCCAAGTGTTACCTGAAAATGGGCTGGCAAATATAATATACAATAAATGGCTCCTAACATTGGAAAATCTTTGTCAGTACGATAACGCTAGAGATAGAAGAAACCATGCTGAAAAATCAGTCACTTTCAATTTATTGTTACCTTTAGTAGATTTTCTACAGTGCCGTAGAAATTTTTCAAAATCGCCAGATTATGAATTGACTATCGTTTAAGATATTATTAAAAGTTACTGATATATTGATCAAACTTGATGGTTTTTTTCACAAACATAATATAATAAGAAACAATGTGAACAATGTATGTCTTGACTAAAACTGAAACATTCATAGCCCTTAAACATGCTTAATTTTTTAACTGATTCCTGTCGAATTGTGTCGGTACTATCTCATCACTATACTCACCTGGTTTCATATAACCTCGTAACCTGGCATCTGACTATCGGTATTATAACCCTGCCACTATCACAATGAACGATTTAAAATTGCCAGGCTCGTTGCTATAAAGTTGTAATACTTAAGTTGTGTGCTCGTGTGATCTGTAACCGTTGTGGGGTATGCAGTAATTGTGTATGGACAGGCAATTTTTGACATAAGTACACTGGAGGAGCAAGAGCTGCGTTTTCTTCATTGAGCCTCGAGGACCATTGTTGGGAGTTGTGCAGCTTAGTATGATCGATGAAAGAGGAACCCTCAGAGGCTGCAAAAGCTACGAGGGAGAATTAGCGAACCTGTTGACTGTCCTGCGGGTTGGTTACAATTTTTCTTATCCACTTCTTGAAATATCGACTATTTTGTTTTTTATATCTTGTGACAAACAAAACTAGATTGTAGATGAATTAAGCTTGTTTAAGATTATTTAAGATTAATTTTTATTTGTCTACCTATTTAAAATATACATGAGTAGAAATTAATTATTTAGATTAACACCAGAATCTGTAAATTCTGTAAAGGATTCCCTTGGACGCTATTCTTGATCTTTCTTCTTGCCTTTGTTGTTTAAATAATTCAATGTCATCAAATGAACAGCCAGTGTCCAAATCTATATCTCTTGCACGAATAAACCAATGTTTCCAATCGCCACGATATGCTTTATGACAGAAAAAAACAACAAGCATAATTGGAATACTTAAACAATTTTCGAAAAAGGCTTCTGCTGATGAAGGAGCACCAATTGGTGAAACAGATACATAAATTTCACCTGCAATTAGTAAAATATTTAGAATTGAACCTAAAATACCACCAGCTAAACCTAACATTGATTTATAGGCAATTTCATCTGTACTTCTACCTTGTGCTTTTAAAGCCATTCTATATCTGACTTGTGAGAAACAAATGCAAAACCATGTAAAAAAAGATGAGATAGAACATAAAGCGAACAACCATGTAAATACAGTACCTTCATTACTTGACGCAACCAGGAAACCTAATAAACCGAATACACCACAAATACCAATGCCAACCAATGGTCTACCTTTTTTATCGATATAACCACATATACTTGGTAATTGACGTGATGCACCTAAAGCTTGGATAATTCTGGACGATGCATAAACGCATGAATTTGAAACAGATAAAACAGCTACTAGAATAATGAAATTCATGAAATTAGAAACTTTAGTACCCATAGAACCTGCATTTGCTAATGCGATAACGAAAGGAGAAGCGGTAATGTCTTCGTCATTAGAACCACCTAATAATCTTTCATCTGTATATGGTACTAAACAACCAATAATAACTACAGTAGAAATGTAAAAAATAGCGATTCTCCAGAAAGTACCTTTTGCAGCACGAGAAATTGCACTTACATTTTTTGATTCAGCAGCTGTTAATAAAACCAATTCACTACCACCAAATGAGAAAGCAGCGGAGACAAAAGTATTGCATAATGATTTGAATACCGGATGAGCAAAAGAACCTGGATCATGCCAATATTTTGTACCGATATATCCACTTGAATTTGGTCCACCACCACAGATTAAAACGATACCGATGATTAAGAAGATTGTAATTGCTATAATTTTAATAATGGACAGGAAGAATTCAGTTTCTGCAAATACTTCAACACCGAATAAGTTTAAAGCCATAACAACTACCCAAAAGATGGCTATCCAAACACAAGGGTTTACAGAATCGTTCCAATAAGATATTGTCATTGATAAACCGATTAATTCACTTGGGAAAGAAATTAACCATGATAAAGCATAATTAGTGGAAACAGTAAAACCAATAGATTGATCAATAAATCTACTAACGTGTGTTGCATAAGAACCTGATATAGGAAATTGACATGATAACTCTGCTGCACTTTGTACAACACAAAACATAGAAGTACCGACTAATAAAAAACCGATCAATAACGAAGCAGGACCGGATGTTAAAGAATATCCCAAACCGATGAAAAGACCTGTACCCAAAGTACCACCGATAGCTAACATAGTTTGATGTCTTTGTTTCAGTTTCTTCTTCAAAGGTTGTGAAGATAATCTTAGTTGAATCTTTTCATCCTCAGTATAGTCATTATCCAGTTGTGATTCCAGAATTTCTTCTTCTATGATAGGTAAATCCGCACGTTTGAACGAATCCTTAAATCTATTTATTACTGTAAAAGGTTGAACAGAATTCTCAGAAATAGATACACTATCGGTATAATAAATCTTCGAATTCTCTTTAAGAGTATCGTTCTCGGAACTATTATTATTCATTATAAATAGATTCTAAAATCACTTATATTTATAGGCACCTCCCTCCTCTAACCCAAAAAGATAGCGTGGTTCCATCCAATAAATAAATTATAACAATGTTTCAAAATCAGCTAGGTTATATAATTATCAAGTCTGATTCAAGGAAAAGTTCACAGTGTTGCATAGCCATATGATGATGTGACGGGAAAAAAAAAAAGTAGCAGCAGCCATCCGTTCACCGAAAAGGAAAAAAAAAACTGTGGCTTTAGCAACAAAGCCCTGATTTTCAACCTGGCAAAAATAGTCATCCTGCTCGCCAGATAACTGCTAACCCTACTGTATTCGTCTAGGGTTAGGCAAACGCATTTTGCTAAACGATAATCATTGTCAGGGGGGTACTTGTTGTGTTACACACTTATGTATCTGACAACGAGAATTGAATAGCTAGATGTCTTTGACCCTGATTTGGCGTTACCATGCGACGCCTCACTTACACGTTTTCAGTGCCCTTTAGAATTTCAAAGGGCAGGTGCAATTTTCGCCAAGACAAAATTTTTGAGACACATTTTTATTTCTTTTTCCTCGAGGCTCGACATTTCCGATTAGCAGAGCCGTGCCTGTGTCAAGTGACATTAAAGACAAAGTGGGTTCGAACCTCGCTGATGTCTCAATATTGTGAATATCAAGTCTTTCGTGATGCATGTTTTGCTGGATACAAAATATGTATAAAGGAAGGATGTATATCATTTTTGAGGCTAAACTCTACAATCTTCAACTAAAACAATTACTTTTATTAACATGTCTGATTTACAGAAAACCAAATCTGTGGTATCGCATGTGTCAATATCCGACTATTCATCAGATTCTGGAATCGTTGTCGAGAATAAAGAGAACGATGTTTCAAATGATTATAGAATTATCAGTTCAAAAGACGCAGATATCACATTCGCTTTTATGGAAGAACATGATAGCCAGACCCCAGAAATTACCCAAGAACAGGAAAAAAAATTGAGACGTAAAGTAGCTTTAATTATTGTTACATTAACCGGTACCATTGATTTCTTATTATACTCCGATAAGGCAACATTATCATACGCTTCAATCTTCGAACTGTGGGAAGATACGCATCTTACACAAAATAGATACAATAACGCTAATACATTGTTTTACGTGGGATACATCATCGGTTTACTTAATTTGATATGGGTTCAAAAATATTCAATAAGAAAAGCTATGGCTTTCATGAGTACAACTTGGACTGTGATCATTTTTTTACACTGTGTCGCTTATAATTATCAGGGTATATATGCGTTGAGATTCTTTCTTGGTTTCGTTGAAGCAATCGCTGTTCCAACTTTAAATATTACAATGAATCAATTCTTAACTCCACCAGAAAAAAATGCTTACGCTCCAATCTTTTATAGTAGTTGTATCGGTTGCGGTGTTATCATCTCATCAATTTCCTATGGTATTTTACACGTTCATTCTTCCGTACATATTTGGAAATTGTTTATCATTATCATTGGGAGTTTAACTTTAATATCAACTTTGGCAGTTTATTATATCTATCCAAGTAATCCAACTGATGCTAAATTCTTGACTGAATATGAAAAAGTGTGGGTAATTAGAAGAGTTCAAAACGCTTCAAACTCATCAATCGAACAAAAAAAGATCAAAAAATATCAAGTTATCGAAGCACTGAAAGACCCAGTGTCTTGGTTATTTTGTGCATTTTTCTTATTTCAACAGTTAGCAAATAATCTAACTTATATGCAAAACATTCTTTTTGAAAATATTGGAGAAATAAGTAACTTAAATACAACTATTGTATCAATTGCATCCGGTGGGTTTGCTTCAGTTTGTGCAGCAATCGCTACAGTTTTCTTATTATACAAAAAAGATTTTACTGCATTCTCTGTGGTATTTTGGAGTCTTCCATCGCTTGCAGCGTGTATTTCGATGTTGGCTATACCTTGGGGTAATAATATTGCACTCCTAGCGATGTTATGTTTGGCTTCACCTATCTTTGGAGTTCCGTGGATTCTAATGTTCAGTTGGAATGTTACAAGTTGCTCTGGTCATACAAAAAGAATTACGAGAAACGCAATGGTAATGTTTTGGTATTGTGTTGCAAATATCATTTCACCTCAAATTTGGCAAGGTCATGATGCCCCAAGATATGTACCAGCATGGATTGTACAAATTGTATTAAGTTTCTTTTTGGCACCTTCCCTCGCACTTATCATATGGTATATTTTAAGAAAGAGAAATATTGAAAGATTGGAATGTATGGAATTATTGGTTAAAAATGAGAAAGAAGTTTTTGTTAATATTGATGGAGAAAAGGTGGCGGTAAATGAAGCACAGAGAGATTTAACTGACCTTGAGAATGAGAAATTCATTTATCCATTGTAAGAAATTTACGAAATAGTATATTACACATGCCTAATAAAAAAATATTAATATTCCAACAATGTAAGAATCAAATATTAAGTAAAATGTAAATATAAGAAGTAAGAATTATAAAAGTTGACTAATTGGTTAGATTGGCTAGTTTGATTTGTTATTTTTATTTTTTGTTTATTTTTTCAATGTCGACGACAATTATATCTTCATCGGTAGATTTATCTAATTTGTCAAATGAAACAACATCCTCAAGTCTTCTATTTCTTAGGAAGATGGATGCACCTAACATTGGAACCAATAAACATAAGGCAACAATCATCATGAGTCTTTCAACAACTTTGTAAGCTTCAACGACGGCTTGTCTTTCAGTTGTATCCCATGCATACTTCTTGATAAATTTGGTTGGAGAATTATAAATGGAAGTGGCTAGAGTTGTATTTGAGATACGCTTCTCAATCTCATTTGGGAGAATATTTGACCACATTGCACCTGCAACTGCTGAACCGAATGCTGTACCGATACTGGCAACAGACAAGAATAACGAAGTAGCGACAGCCATCATTTCGTGTGTATTTGCAGATGCTTGAATCGATGCTCTAGTTGGAAATTTAATGAAACCGTTACCAAAACCCATTACACAAAGTGCTGCAATAAGACCAGCCTTAGCCTCTAAACCACCTGTATAATGTTCCAATAAACCAAAAGCGATAAACCAAATACCAATACCAAATACAATAAACTCTTTTGTTCTTCTAATCCTTGCTATGACAAAGCCAAAGACGAAAGCAGTTAAAACACCAACAAATGAGTAGTACTTTTTTATTCTAGTAGCAGATGCCTTTGATTGATTGAAGGCAACTAATAATACTGTAGTCATGTATGTATTTTGCATATAATATGCGAATTCTTGGAAAAGAGAAATTATTAATGGTGACCAAATACCTCTATCCTTAATTACATTCCATGGTGTCAAAGGATATCTGGCAAATTTCAACTCCCAAGTCAAATATAGCGGAATTGCAACAACCCAACCTAAAACTTCAGGAACAATAATTTTTGCTGTTTGCCATTTAGAATGGGCACCGCCTGCAATTGTGAATGGAACTAGAATTAAACCAAAAATAGCCACAATTAAAATTAAGCCAACAATATTTAATTTCCAAAAGAAAATATCAATACAATATTGCATCCATGTCATTTCATCAGGTTTCTTAAAGGCAATCTTAAGTTCTTCTTTATTTTTTCTGGCCAAATATTTCATATGGATGATACAACATATCAAAGGTATACATGATAATGGAAAGATAAATGCCCACATACCGATACCCCATTCCCAATTCTCACCTACACCGCCTGCAATGCTACCACTAGTCCAGGTTGTAATAACATTTGGTAACAGTTGAGCAGCTGCAGCTGTGACTCTCCAGTTTAAATTAGAGAAATCAGCAACATAAACTTCTGATATCAATACAATACCTGAGTGGCCTAGAGCAAATATACATGAACCAGCAGCATATCTTGTCACGTCATATGCTCTACATTCAATAACAGTACCTACTACGTAGAAAACAATTGCCATAGCTAAAATTGTTGGTCTACCAAACATATCGGCAGCTCTGGCATACCAAATTTGTGCGGCAGCAGAAATAACTTTATTGATACAAGTAACTGTAGATAGTAAAGAATGTTGGGAATATGAAGATGTAGCTAATGTTTGAAATGTATTACGGGCAGAAGCATCTAAACTATAAGCCAATGCAATTAAAAAAAGTGAGAAAAAGATCATGAATCTTTTAATTGGATGTGAATAATATTTACTGTAAATTTCTGCATTGTAAACACCTGCATTTTCTTGATGAACTGATTCATCAATACTTGAAGACTGAGAAAGTTCCTCGGAACTCACAGAAACAATATCTTTAGAGATATCTTTTTCTGAAGTACCTTCAGAAATCGATTCTGACGACTGTATTGTAGATTCTCTTCTCTCTGACATCTTTCTTCGAGGCAGGATGATATCTCTATGTTAATAATTATAATATAGAGAAAGAAAAATGATTGAACATCAGTATTTTCAAATAAGTCAAAAGTTTGCAGGGTTTATATACTTTATGGATCCGATGACAGGCAGTAAAAAGAATCGATGAGCATCCCTAATCGGTTCCCTATCAGAAAGTGTATTACTAAACTCCATTAAGAATATGATCTACTCCCTATACGAAAAAAATTTTCCAATTAACATCCCACTTGTCAATCATGGTTGCATAATATGCTGCCTTCTTTCAACGTCAAAATAATTTCTCGGTGCATTAAGGTTTTAATTGCACCCAAGAGTTTTTTCTTTTTCTCGAGCCTTTCACAGGAAATGTGCCTACAGGTACAAAGTGGGGCTTTTTTAAATTTATTGTGAAGTAGATAGATGTTGAGTGGTGTACCAAGAGTTGCCAAGACAGAAGTTGGCTAAGCCGCAAGTATATGGTGCATTTCATGGTTACAAATTTCTTACTGACTTGGCATCGTTCAGTGTGAATATATGCGATTCCGGCGAGATATCTTGGCTCATGTAACTATTGGAAGTAGGGCTATTTACTACTTTACGGACCTTATATGATTGGGGCCAGCATGAGGCTTTGTGTTAGATATGGCCTTCAAGTCCTAGTGAGCATTAGGGAATATGAATCTCGTTGTACATTGATGAACCTTGATTGCGATATGATTTAGCTTTCGATAAAAATAAAAAAAGATGAGGTTTTTAAGATAAATTAATTCAACACGACGGTAGTAGTAATTTATAATATAGCTATTAAACTCTGAATGTAATGTTATTATGTCGGATCATATTTTTTTATTATAAAGCTGATAAAAAAACATAAGAACAGGGGTAAAATATCTTGCAAATAATAGATATTTGTGAAATTCGATCCTCTATTTAGTGATTCATCAATGGTGAGACCCATATTATATGTATTTCCTATAAGAATAGCGGTCATTTCAAATATTCATGAACAATTTATTAAAAATATAAATGAATTTACAAAATAAAAAAAATCTATGATTTAAATCTCTTATACCATGGGCTATCGTCGTGTGTTAACTTATCTATGTCATATGTTTCTGTACGTTTAGAACTTGGAATCCAATTAGCTGATTTCCAAGGCAAGATACCTTCTTCATACATTTCGTTCACCTCTTCCAGAGTGAGACCTTTCGTTTCACATACAAAGAAGAAGACATAGAAGAATGAAAAAACTAAACATCCCATGAAAACAAAACCGTAGTTAAATCCAATGGCTGATGTGATGAATGGAGTGAAAAACCCAATTAAGAAACCCCATACCCAATTAGCCCCAACGGCAATTGCCATAGCTCTGCTTCTTACACGTAATGGATATGTTTCCGATACTATCACATACGCAATTGGAGCCCAGGATGTTGCAAAACAAAATATGAAAAAACAAGTGAATACAATCATTGCATTACCAGCGCCTTTGGATGAAGGTTGATCCTCACCGTTAGGGTACAATCTGGTTACACCTACTGAGGCAAAAACAACAAAGCATGCTGCCATAGTTGCTGAACCCCAAAGTAAACATCTCCTACGACCAAACCTCTCTACAGTCCATAATCCAACAAAAGTTGAGGCAAAATTTACAATACCTAGAACAATTGAGGTTTCAAATGAATCTGTGAGACCAACTGCTTTGAAAATAGTTGTACCATAATAGAAAAAATAGTTGTTACCAGTTAATTGTTGTAATGATTGAATCATTACACCCATAATTACTCTTGGTAAAATCTTACCTTGAGTTGAGAATAGTTCACCCCAGGATGCTTTACCACTGACCTTTTCCATTTCAACACCAGTAGTAATTACTTCAAGTTCATACGTGACAGTCATGTCATCAAAATCTACTTTATTTGATTTAGCTAGGGACTCACGTGCCTCTGCTATTCTACCCTTTTCGACTAGGAACCTTGGAGATTCGGGTACTAAACCCATTCCAACTATCATGAAGATTGCCCAAGCAAAACTGAGACCCAACGGAACTCTCCATTGAATAGAGTTATCATAAGTTTTAGTACCATAGTTGGTACAATATCCTAGAAATATACCTAAGGTAATCATTAATTGATAAAAAGAGACACAGGTACCTCTTAAATGTTTTGGGGCTGTTTCAGAAATCAACGTAGGAGATAAAACAGCAATACCTCCTACACCTAAGCCTGATACAATCCTGCCAATGAAATACTGATACCATGCATCAATTGATGCAATTTGAATTACGATACCAACAACGTACACAACAACAACAATCATCAACCCAATCCTACGACCCCATATATCACCAGTTCTTCCTAGAATTAGACCACCAAATGCACATCCGATATTAAATATCGCAACTATCAGACCGGTTCTAGCATTTGACAGGTAGTGTGTGCCATCACTTCTTTCTTGACCAAACCTTCTAATAAAATCTGTTTGGTTTACAAAACCAGATATAGTACCAGTGTCCCAACCAAAGACAAATCCGCCGAAAGCTATCATCAAACATAGTGTTATAACTGTAAAATATTCCTTAATAGGTTTATGTGGCGCTTCAGTTCCCTTTTGTACCTCCTTCTCTGGAAACTCATGTTCACTCAAGTCAATTCCACTCTCTTGTTCTATCTTCCCTGGGGTAGCGCTTGGTGCCACAGATGGAGTCTTTGATAAGGAACTTGTGGATGGATTATTACTTAAACTATTTAGATCAACAATTCGATCAGCCATTATCTGAAGTATTTATTCGCTTCAAATATTGAAAATTCTACTGTGCATGAATTGAATGAATAATATTGGGAAGCATAATCTATAATTCAGCAATATGGCTTATATAAACCCTTTTTTATCATACAGCCTTTATTTTGTTTGATGTAATTAAGGGTACATGGTCTATCTCGTATTTTCTTTAATATGATGAAGTAGAGTAGTTACAATCATGAATGATATCATAGATATTCAAAGTCGCCAACCAATCTTTTAATTTGACGAATATTAATGGTTAGCTCTGGGTTCTTGCCAATAAAAGAAATTAACACTAACTCTTACCATATCTCTGCGCTTATAGAGCACAAATTAAGGGTAGAAATAAGCTATAGAGCAAATAACCCTTTCAACCTGTCCATAAGGGGGGGTGGGGGTCTTCTTATTATATTCAAAGCTGTTTTATGATAGGAAGCACCAGCTTCATCCAGAGTGACGATTCATAAAGAAATTCTAAAACGTACTTAACTAGCAATAATAAATTGGATGGACGTACTTCATTAAATACTGAATATAAGCCTCATTGGATGTGGCACATATATCCAAACAGTTCTGTGAGTGGAATTGAGCCTTTTTATTATTTTCTTGTAAATGACACTCACAGCAACAGTTTTTATTGAAATTCTCTTGTCCTCTGACAATCTGGACTATCTCATCAGTCCAGATTGTCAGGACCTCAATTCCAAGTAGTGCTAGTTCATTTTTTTCATCCTCACGTAGTGTCTTCGGAAGCTTATTTTGTGGTATCTTCTTCAAATGATTCGGTAATTCGCATTTTCTCTGATGTGTATGGTTTCTAAGTTGAACATTCTTAAATTTCACTTTAAATTTAAATTGGTGTAACTGAGTTTTGAGGTTCATGATACTTCGCACTTAATTTAAATATTCCTTGTACTTTGCTTCGTTATCCATTATGAAGTGGTTGATGTGATCATTTTATACACTATGAATTTGTACTGACGCTGTTCCAGCTGTTGACGACAGAAGTATATAGGTATATATAAGGAGAAAAATAGTTTTAATTAATAAGATATTCTAATTTTTTTCATTGATTTTTATACAATTTTATAATATTTATAGATTTTTTTTCTTTGTTTATATATAAAAATAATTGTCATTATTGTGTTAATGATCTGAAGGTTGAGTTGATTAATTCTTTTAATTCTTTGTAACTGATAATAATACAATTCATTTCATCAGGAGTAGCTAGTATTAATTTTTCTGAAACACCAGCATCCAATTTATTCAAGCATCGTAAAACATGTGTTAGATCCATTAAATATTTACCATGAGAATCAACCTGGTGGAAAACGTAATCATAAAATAATATTATTGGGAATTTTTCACCCGATTCTGACCAATTGATATCGATTCTGGATTCAATTCTACCAAAAATGAAATTTAATTTACAGATCAGTCTAAATAATCTACCATTTTCCAATTCTTTTGATAAAACATTTTCTGTATGTTCAGAGTAAGTATTTAACGATTCAAAAATTAAGTAAATTTTATCGATATATAATTTGCTTAGTTCTTCCACAGTTTTTTCTTGATTTTCAGTATCTAAAAGATATTTAAGTACTGTTTTGAATTGATCATCTATGTTTAATTTTTCTATTTCTACATCTTCGGAATTTGAATCAGATGAAATATTTTTGCATAATTCAAATAACATTGCACCTAATTTAATATAATCTTCTTGTTGTTTTATTTTAATTTCATCAAAACTTAGTTCTTCTTTGGAAAAGAAAGGATAAAATTCACTACAACTTGAAATCTTAATTCTACCTGGATCACCTGTCACAATAACTTTCTCCCAATCCAAACAATTAATAACTAATTTTTTAGAATGAACTTCTCTAATGGCATTAGTTAATTGAATTAAATAAACCCAAAGATAATTTTGCGTTATTGGTACTAATGGGAAATTGACAAAATGATATTCATAAAGTGATATGGCTTTTGGATAGTAATCATATATGAAACATAGAGATGAGTCACCAAATTTTGTTGTTAAGAAACAATCTTGTAACCTTACCACATTTGTTGATTCTACTGAATGCCATTTATTGAAAGTTTTTGAAATCATTTGTGGTTCAATTTGTTCATTAAAGTTATGAATTCTACGTAAGATGTAAATTTTACCGTCTAAATTTGAGAAAACTTTGAAAAGTGAATTTTCATGACCGTTATATCTGTCCTTTTGTGAAGATTTTTGATGAAAATCCAGTGGTACTAAACCATAATAATCCTGAACAATATCGGGTAAAGCACCACCAGGTGGAAAATTTTGCAAAGCAGCTAAATTTTTTTTAACTAATTCCTCTCTTAAGTTATTTGGTATAAATAGCATCGCTGGAGTTCTTTCGTTTGGTTTCAATGGTAATTGCAAATGAGGCGGTGGATCAGGAGCATATAAATGATATTGTAAGATGCTATGTGGTGGGGGATAAATAGATGGATACCTTGGTGGATTATTAGCAGATAATTGATGTGGGAATAAGGGTGGATTTGTTGGTATACCATTTGCTAAAGGTGCCGGTACTACATTTGGATTCGGTACCCCGTGTGGATCGAATGGTAAAATGTTTTGTGGGGGGGCTTGTTGGGGCAATGGTATTTGGTTAATTACATTAGCTGTATTGACAATCGGCGAGTTATTCATCGGATTTATATTCAAACCATTGAAGTTTGAGTCCATATTATCCATTTGATTACCTTTACTTGATGTTGGTGTAAAAGACTCTGAATTATACGCGTCAAAATTTGGTGTAAAAGATTGTGTTGGGGAGAATTTCAAAGGCATCTTTGGTTGAATCATCTCTGCCTGTTTGGGTTCGATAATCTTTGTCCCCATAGGTGTGAAACTTTCAGAAATCTTTGCATTAAATTTGTGTGACGGTGAATTCTGCTGATTTAACGAGGTAGAACTTTTCTTACTCAAACTATTCAGCGACAACAACGACGGCATAACTGTACTATTCAACTGAACTGTATTAGGATTGCTGGGAACCTGAACCTCCTTATGCGGTCTCGTTTCCTCTGTCCCAATGAGATCTGTATCGTGTTTGAAGGGACAACCTTCTTTCTGCTTCTTACAGTAGCCATATATGACAATATTCCTGCAGGGCACATCTTTGGCCCAGTCAGCATTGAACTTCTCCATGCTACACTGCTACTCTGCCACTCTAACGCTCAACCACCGGTGGTTCTCCTGAGAAACAACCACTAAAACATCTCTTCAACCTCTCAAAACTTCCTTTCAATTTGAGATTTTTTATTTTCGCAACGTTAAAATTTGTGGGTCACGTGACTTACAAGTCAATAATAATAAATTAATTTGGTGATAAAATAGTGATAAAGATGGATGGATATATCGATGTATAGACGTCGGGGTGACCATTAGTAATGTTTGATGGAGGGTTCGTAGCTCTCTGTGGGTCGATCGCGCTGGGTTTGCGGGAATTAGCGAGTTGCGATGAGCTCAGGAGTATATAAGAGGTGAAAAATTTTTGTCACTGAACGAATAGATTCTGGTTTTAGTGCAGTTGAAAAGGTTGAAGTACGCACGTTATGGTTGGAAAAGTTATTGTTGTTACTGGTGTTTCGAGGGGTATTGGTAGATCTATTGTTGAGACACTGTTTCAGTTGAGTCCAGATACTATTGTGTATGGTATTGCGAGATCCGAGGGTCCATTAAAGGAATTGAAGGAGAAGTACGGTGAGAAGTTCTTCTATGTGGTTGGTGACATTACGGATGAATCCATATTGAAGCAGTTGACTGCGGGTGCTATTGCTGGTCACGGCAAGATCGATTCTGTTATTGCTAATGCGGGTGTCTTGGAACCAGTGCAAAACATTCACCATGTTAAGATTGCTGATTGGAAGAAGTTGTATGATATCAACTTCTTCAGTATTGTCTCGCTTGTCAGTATTACTATCCCACATTTGGTCAAGACCAACGGTAACTATGTTTTTGTCTCGTCAGATGCTAGTGATATGTATTTCAGTAACTGGGGTGCTTATGGTTCCAGTAAAGCTGCTTTGAACCATTTAGCATTAACTGTTGCCAATGAGGAGAAAGCTGTCAAATGTATCTCTGTTGCACCAGGTATCGTTGACACCTCCATGCAAGTCAGTATTAGAGAAAAGGTCGGTAATGACATGTCCAAAGAGCACCATGAAATGTTTAAAAGCTTGAAAGCTGATAACAAATTATTGCATAGTGATATCCCTGCAACCGTTTATTCAAACTTGGCTCTAAAGGGTATCCCAGACGAAGTCAATGGTAAATATGTCAGTTTCGATTCCCCAATCCTAAAGGAATACCAAGCTTAACTTAAAAACAAAAGACCGTAAGGTTTTCTTCTTTATCTATCTAAAAAATACTATATATTAAATGAAATATTTACATATATTCTCATATCCTTTCTTTTATAGCTTTTTGAACTTCTTCATAAACTGCATCGACTGGTTTATCGCAAGTGATCTTAACTACTTTGTTTTGCTTTTCGAAATACTCAACGACTGGCATACTGGTCTCTTCAAATGTCTTGAATCTCTTCTTGATAGACTCAACGTTATCGTCATCCCTGCCACTTGTCTTACCACGTTCCAGAAGTCTCTGTAGCATGGTAGATTCAGGGCAATCAAAGAATAGAACGAACTTACTTGGTACAATAACATCTTCAAAAGTAACAGCTTGATCCATCTTTCTTGGGAACCCATCGATCAAAAAATTCTGTTTCCCTTCCCTATAACTGTCACGGATAGCAGTATTCAATAACTGAATGGTGATCTCTTGAGGAACAATCAAACCTTCGGTGATATAATGCTTAATCAAGGCACCAACTTCAGAACCTTCACGAGCTTGCTCAGCTCTTAGCAGATCACCAGCAGAAAGGTGCACAAAATGGTAATCATCCACCAACTTGCCACACTGGGTACCCTTACCAGCACCTGGCCCACCAAGCACAAAGATAACCTTGACTTGATCAGAGGTAAATTCTGGTTTTGTTTGTGTTTGTAATGAATCTGACATATCGGTCTCTAAAAACTCCTGTGGATCGTCCTTTTGATACAGAAATGAAATCACAGTAGTAGCAATCGCAAGTGAACCTAGGAACAACAGACTCTTACCACTTTTCGTATGTTCTGGCACAGCTTTCTTCTCGAGAGGTTCATCACGATGAAATTTCACCTTATGTAAAATTTTCAGCTTCGCACTGAAATATCGAATTGCGACAGGATGAGCTCTTTGGTAAGGAATGCAATGTGGGGTACAACCAGTTCTACATGGTAATCTGTTCAGGTGAATTGCTCTTGATGTCCACATTGCTTCTGTCTTGGGTTTTTATAGTCTAGGTTTGGTTTATCGATGTTGTCTGTTGAGATCTGTTTCTATAAGAAGCTGAACTTCTGGATGTGAAAAAGTTGATTCTTAAAAACTCGAATTCTGATTGGTATAACAGGATACTCAAGTATACATAGACAAATATGGATGACAGTCAGTTGCTGGACTTTCTGTTGGATGATGGTATATTGCAGGGCTCGACTCCCAGTGAACAAGGATCACATTGGTTGGATGAAGTTGCCAACGTGGATGCTAAGAAGGAAATGAATCCCAGGGGAGGAAAGTGGAGGAAGAAGAATAAGCGTGGGGATGTGAAGGACACTAACATGCAGGATCTGCTAGATGGATTGGATCGATTAATCCTGGATGATGATGTTAAATCAGTCAAATCCACAACTAACAGCGGTAAGCATAGAGAGATTACTGTTTTTGAAAGGAAGTTAAAGAAATTGAATAAGTCAAAGGGGAAAAAGAATAAAAGGAAGCAGATGGAAGATACATTGATAGATGTTTCTTCTGATAAGACATTGGATAGTTCAAAAAAGACGAAAACTAACAAGAACTCCTTCGATCTGGCAAAGACGATTGAAGAAGTAGAAATAAACCTGCAAACAGAGGAAAATACGACAAATAGAAAGCCCAATCGCAGAAAAGGGAGGAAAAAGAAGAAGAACGAAAACATGGATAATGAAACTAATAACGAAGTATGTACTAACGATACTCCCAAGTCGTCAATACCATCAGAAAATCAACAAAAACAAACAGAACAAATTAAAAATAAAAACGAAACACCTGATAGATACCAAAGAAGGTATAAACATAAACTTAAGAATGGAATGGAGAACCTCAATCATGATCCTGACTTACTCTCCGTAGAATTTTAGCATTTTTTGATTATTTAGGATTATGTGTATCCTTTTCAAACATGTTGTGTAAGAAACAATTAGCTACGTTCATGAACAAAATTGTAAATTACCTTATATAGAAACGTCGTTCCCTGTAGTAGGTACATTTATTATTCTAGCATATATAACCTACAAAAATAAATATGATTAAAAAGATCGCCACCTTTATTCTAATTCCATCATTTCATCCTCCTCATCTTCAACATTATCGTCCTTATCGTGTTGAAAATTTGTAGCATCTTCATCACGATCATTTTGAACATTCTTTCTACTTCTTTTTGATAGTCCCTTTGAATCAAAGAAAGACATTGATGAACGTTTTTTAATATTTGGGATATCACTTTGTTCTGAAATAATATGATTTGAACTTATATTAGATTGATCAATATCATCTTGTATTTTTGAACTAACTACCAAAGGATGATCGTCGTCTATAGCCAGTACAACGTTTAATTCTAACGCATGTAGTAATAGTTCTTGGGCAGCTGAATTTTTTGGTTTCAAAGCAAGTGCTTTATGAAGATAAAATATTGCTTTCTCCAGTTGTTTTGTCTTTAAGTATAAGAAACCTAACGTAAGGTATATATCGCTGTCCTTCTCTGAATCCTCAAGAACATATTTGAAATATTTAATAGCTCTATCAATTTCACCCAATTTTCGATATGTATGTGCTAAATTCATCTGAATCGATATAGCTGTTCTTGCCGTTGGATTCAGTTCTTTTGTTTGTTCAACAGCTTTGTTTAAAAATTTCTTTGATTTCTCGTAGTCTTGTTTCTTGAAATATAACACACCCATCTCATTCAATAGTAATGGATCGTGAGGACATATATCATACGATAATGTGAAATATTCTTCAGCCAATCCATAATTATTTAAGGACATATACTGCATCCCCAAGAAAAGATTTGGTAAATGATTACCAGGGAAGAATCTTGCAGCAGTAGAATATGCAGCTAATGCTTGATCTTGTTCCCCTTCAATCGCAAAAGTATGTACAAAACCTAACCATGCAGATGCAAATGATGGTTCCAAAATTAATGATTTTGAATAATATTTTCTTGCTTCTTGTATTTTTTTCATAGTCATATAATAAGTAGCAACAGAAAACCATGTTATTGCCTCCTTGGGGATCATCTCGGCCAGATTATGTGATAATAAGAATAATTTATTTTTAGCACCTAGCTCATATAAACATGAAATATAGGTTGGAAGAATTTTTGGATTTAACTTATCTTTTTCTAGGCATTTCTGACAAAGTTCCAAACATTCGTTAAACTGACAACTGCTATAAAGTATCTCTATTTTACTTCTAACTAGATCGATATTAGAATCCAAACTATATTCATCAGTAAGAACATTTTGTGAGTCTATTATTAGATCTTTATTAATAAAATTCGAGCAATTTGTGATATATAAATGTTTGATCATACTTTCATTATCACCCAGGGATGAAAAATCCAGAGCATCTATTAGATCCCATTCTTCCTTAGGCGTTAACAAGTTTTTATTCGTTAATTGTTGAAATGCTTCAAAATTCTTAACATCAATAAGGACAGCTTCTTTATAACATTCCTTGGCTCTTTGAAAATTATTCTGTGCATTGTATATTTTCCCTCTCAAAAAACATAAGGAAGATTCGATCTTTATACCACCATCACTTTGAAATTCAGTATTATCATTCTGATCATCGTTTTCTTCTGAAAAAGGATTACTTTCTCCAATAATATCCAATGCTTCGTCATATCTTTGTAAATTAAACAAACAAAGAGTAATTAAATATCGACACACAATGCTTATGGCATCTAGATTATCCAAAGAGAGTAAATCAATGACTCTAATATATGATCCTTTATAATAATAAACTTGTGCTAACCAAAATGCATCGTTCGGATCCTTGGTAATTGTATAGATTTTGTTACCAATATATTCTGCTGTGTCATACATATGTTGCATGAGAGCATCATGTCTCCATAGTCGTAGTCTTTCAACTGATGAAAGATCAGATACATCTATATCTGTTGTAGTTGCATTGGTTGTTGTTGTCGTTAAAGTCGTAGTTAATTGGTCATTCTCCTTTGTTTCCTTACTATCCATAAGATCATCTATTTTATTCTGATCACTTCTAATTGACGAATTTCTATAATCTTTCTCTTGAATACTAATTTTTCTGATAGTGGAAGGAACAGCATATCCAAACATATTATTCTTTGTCTTGGTATCTCCTAGCTTTTTTGAAGGTTGATATGGGGTCGTCAAAGAAGGGAAAGGAACATCTTGTGCAGTTTTGGGTCCTAACGGACTGCTTACAACAGCCTGAAAGTTCTCGACCCTGCTATGATTGGCACTGCTATTGTTAACTTCATTGCCGTTATCTACAGAATCTGGTCTAGATTGCGATCGTACTTGCTGTTGTTGTTGTGGTTGTTGCTGTTGTTGTGTATGCGCATTGCTCGAGTATCTATTCGTGATAAAAGGAGATATTGCCAGCGTCGAATTATGCTGTGAGGGAGTTCTACCAGGTGATAATGCGTTTCTCATGCTTCAACGTTTTCTACCTTGTGCACCTTGTCTTCTTACTGTCTCCAAACAAAAGTTCTCATTGTGTACCTTATTACTACTTTTAAAATTTAAATTAAAATGAAATTTTCAATCTCATCGGAATTGACACAAAAGTTGATCAACTGACAAACTTCCAATGGGAATGGATAAGTATAGTTTAATTATATTGAAATTGGTTTATGCTACATAATTATACAAATCTATTCAAGTTGAACTGTGACCTTTTTTGGTTTCTTCTTGTTGTTTTTCTTATTTTTCTTCTTATTTTTAGTTCCAAACATGGCTTTTTTAATTTCTTCAGCATCACTTTCTACCTCACTTTGTTCATCAATCTCTGCTACTTCTTGATTTCTCTTCTTCATAGTACCGTATTTTTCGATTGATTCGTCACATAAAGCTAGACAGTTTAATCTTTCACCACAGTCGTAGACGGCTACTTGCTCGTGATCTTCATTCATATTCCATACGACAACTTTACCGTCTGAACCGATACTGACTAAGTATGTACCAAACTCATTAGTGTAGAATTTGAAGTCCTTGACACGATTTGTATGACCTAGTAAAGCAAATTCTGGTTCAGTTATAGCAGTTTCAGATTCCTTATCAATATTCTCGAAGATCTTTGCAGTTTGGTAGAATTGAATATTACCATCACTTAAACCAACACAAATGTATTCTTTTTCCTCTAATACTTGTCTCTCCAAATGCATTAATGTTTTTCTTCCTAAATCAATTTCATGATGAACCTTAGCGTCTTCGACGGAATATATCAATACTTTAGTTAGTAAACCAACCGCAAAATAGTCACCTTTTTCACCTAACCATCTGACAAACTGACCATTTTGATTATAATTTCTCAATTTTAGTACAGCAGCCTTCTTGACGGTCATTAAATTCCATAGTCTAATAGAATGATCCTCGGATACACTGACTGCGATTCTGTTCGAAGGATGAATATCGATATCGTTGATTCTAGCGGTATGACCCTTCAAAGTACCAAAATTCTCCCAGTCCTTAACTCTCCAAATAATAATCTTGTTATCCTCAGAACCTGAAAGTAACCATTTATTATTACTTTTATTTTCACCCTTTGAGAATTTCAATGAGGTGATAGAACCTTGATGCGCTAACAAAGTACCTAACTCCTTTCTCTTCTGTAAATCGTAGATTCTAATATGCTCGTCATTAGAACCTGACACCAAATACCTCCTGGAAATATCCAAACATTTAACACTCAAAGCATGTGCTTGGAAATGAAAAATTGGTGTGAAAACAGGCGTCGCCAAACTCTGATCCAACGACAAACACAGGATATTATGTTCGTACGAACCAACAACAATTCTAAACTGGTTACTAGGCATCATAATATCTCAACTTACTGCCTCCTACCTTCCAAAAACTCTTGGGCATCGCAACTCATTTTTATTTCTAAAAAACTTTTTTTTTATTTTTTCAGCAGACGAAAAATCGAAACTCATCGCAATTTGACCATAATAAAGAGGCATTTTTTTTAAAATAGATTTTATTAAATAGCATAAGAATGTATATGTGTATGTATGTAGTTAGCTAGGTATTATGTTATGCAAGTTTTGTTTTCAAGTTGCCTCGTTGACGAATCCTGTTGAGCTTTGTAATGTTGACAGTTGGTTGATGAATGATGTTTTCACTCTTTCGTTACCTAGAATGATTTTACTTAAACCGATTCTTAGATACTTGGCAATAGCGTTACTGAGTGTTTGGATTAAGTTGTCTTCGTTACCCAATTTGTACACTATCATGGAACAGATAAGGATGACGGATAATGGGATCCAGAAGAACAGTAGCATATTATCGTTTTGGAATTTTGTTCTTTGTTGGTGAAAGAATTGTTGCACTCCGTTGGACCATACTTCTTCCTCGTCTTCTTCTTCGTCGTCATCAACGTCTGTTTCTTCACTTAAACTGGTGTTGGCGTTTACGGGTGAAATTTGAGTGGATTCCCCATTGTGTTCAGGTCGTAAGAACGCATTAGCTTTAGTGTTGAAATCCAGTAATGTCTTTGGGAATAGGTCATCGTATTTAGGCAATAGGTCATCGTTGATTCTGTTGACCATTCTGTTCCATAAGGATGTATCATTATCCTCAGTTTCTGTGAGAATTGCTTTATCCTCTGAGTGATCTTCTTGGTTGGCAGTTTCAAATTCGCTTTCATTCTCATCATCTGCAAATTCTTCGTAATCTGAGTATTCCAAACTACGAGTCTGTTGGTTGTTTAATGGACGATTTGATAGCGATTTCAAATCGTCATATGATGAAGCACATGAAATCGAGTCTTGGGATATATCATCCTCAGCGGTACTGATGGACGATTCTGGTGGATACATTGTTAACCAGTTGAGTCTGTGATTATTCCACAGTAATGTCTCACCATCCATACCATTTGATGTTAGAGCACTTGTATCAATGTTACAACCACGATAGAATAGATCTATTATATGTAAATCACCAGCGATACAAGCAAAATGAAATGGTGTGAAACCGAAAGAATCTGGCTTTTCAACATGTGCACCATACGAAATTAATACTTTGACCAATTTATAATATGATTTTAATGAAGCATAATGTAATAATGTTCTGCCTTCGGTATCACAAACGGATAAATTTAAATTTTTACTACCGATTTTAAATGATTTAAGAACGTTAATAATTAATTTTTCATCCGAATAATTGTTGACATTATTCATTGTATATGAACCAATATCTGATGGCGTTGAAATATCACTATTTGCGTTACTGCTACTACTTGAATTATTATTTGTACCAACAATTCTCTTGGCTATATTACGAGCATCTTCCAATTTACCGTTCATCTTTAAACCGACGATTTGTAATGCCAATTCAATTAACTGCCTGTCTGTATCGTCAACGTAAGTAAATATTGCGTTAGGATTAACAGAATTTTGTGAATTTATCTGTTGTAAACTGATTATTGGTGAGTCGTTTGATTTGTTTTTGACAGTGACTACGACTTGACCAGCGGAAGATGCAGGAGGTAAATACGTTACCATTGTTGAATCGTTCCAACATTGTGTTGATAAAGCTATATTGTCACCGAATTTAATTGTTTGACCTGATTTGAAATTTTTCCCTAATAAAGTAATTTCTATACCACCATTTATTGAGCCTTGAGCTGGAATGATTCTTTGGATTAATGGTGAATTTGAATCATTATTAATTAATGGATTTAATTTTGAATTTGAATTATTCATATTCATCAAATTATTTGATACATTGGAGTTACCAAAATTAAAATTTCCATTTCTATTGGAAAAACTTGTATCACTATTGTTATTTGACCAAGAAGAATTTGAATCCATACTACTTCGTACTCTTTTATTGGTTGCTGAATAATTTGTGCTATCATCACTTAAAGATGATGGTGATGGGAATTGTGGTGTATTAAAGTTAGTGCTTGGACCTGCAAAAGTCAGCGAATTTTTTTGTGATTCTGTTGGTGTGGTAAAAAATAATTGATTTGATGAAAACATTTCTGCTAACGATACACCGTTATTGAAATCTGCATCCGTTATTAGATTTGTTGCAGAATTTGAATTTGAATTTGAATTGAATTTTGATTCGGATAATTTTTTATCCACAATTACAATTGAATGACTAAAAGTCTTTGCAATAACTTGATCGTTACTGTCTCTAATGACGAATAAAATCTTGAAACCGTCATTAGCTTTGTGATGTCTTGAGTAACAAACAATTCTTGCTACCAGTTCCAAGTCCATTTCGCCATTTTTGTTTGCAAGAATATTGCTGATTTGTTTATTTTTAAAAATGATAGCTCTTCTATTAGGATTATTGCACCAAAGCATATTATCACTCAAACCGGATTTACGTCTTGAAGCTCTTCTCAATTCACGTTTAACACATCTATTACAAACAAAAGTGGCTTTATTTGTCTTTTCACATAATAAAAAAGCATCTAAAAACAGCATCTTTTGTTGCAATTCAACGGGGAAACTCGCAACATTGTCGTTAGTCAAATAGAATTTCTCCTTAGCGATCGAATCCGCCGATAGATACAACAAACTCTTGTTATCCAATACAGGACCTTTCACAGACAGTTTCAATTTCAATTTCAACTGATTCTCCACTCGAGAAATATCCGGCAAACCCTCCACTGTGAGCTTACCGGGCAACCCACTCTCATCCAGCCCAGTATACATCCCGGGGTCAACATAAACAGTCTCTATCGGTTGATCTCTCCCAAACCTCAACTGTTCATCCCCCGCAACACTACCACCAGTCACACCATCCTCCAGAAAATTCCCAAGCAACATATCGTTCACCAGCATCTCTATATCCTGTCTCCCAGGCATCCCGCCAGCGTCCATCTCCTCCAGCATCGATCCTTTGCTCCTCTTATCCAACCAACATCAACCAACCAACACACTATTATCTTCATCAAATTCTTTTGAACTTTTTTTATGCAACCTCGAGTATCGCTGCGTACGATATGGGGTTTCAAATTGAAACAACTGACTAAACAGTATAAAAGGGCCATAAGTTTGGTGAAGTTTGGTGGATTTTGGATGGTTGGAGAGGTCGGTAAGGGTGATAATGGATTCGTTTCGGTTTTGTGTGAGTGATTACGACGATGTGGTGCCGCTGGAGTTGGATCAGTCGGCTGGGGAGGATGAATTATGTCGCATTATGTACAGCGAGGAGTATAAGCAGTTGATGGGGATTGCTCGTGAGTTGATGCGTCTTGAGGAGTTGTCTGTACGTGCGTTGAACTTGACGTCGAGGTTGATTGAGGTTGCGCCTGCGTTCTACACGGCGTGGAATTATAGGTATCGTATTGTTGAGCATTTGGTCGAGGAGAATGGTTCTGTTGCTGAGGAAGTGTTTCTGTTGAACAAGGAGTTGGATTGGCTCGATGAGATTACGTTGGGCAATCCGAAGAACTACCAGATCTGGTCTTATCGTCAGAGTGTGATTAGTGAGTTGCATCCGCAGCCTATTTTGTCGAGGGAATTGCCAATTCTGCAACTGATGATCGATGATGATACGAAAAACTATCATGTTTGGTCGTATCGGAAGTGGTGTTGTGAGCATTTCAATGACTATTCCAACGAGCTGGTGTTCACCAGGGAGTTCATCAATAGAGACGTGTACAACAACTGCTTATTGGAATCACAGATTGTTTGTATGGAAGATGAACAACGAGGAACATAAACCTGTCGCACACGAATTGGATTTTATTAAGGATAAGATCCGTTACGTTCCACAGAATATCAGCACATGGACATATCTAAGGGGCTATCTCGAATTGTATAATGGTATCTACGATGACGAAACGATGTTGCAAGATATCCTGGCTTTTACAAAGTCACATATCACCGAATCATCGTATGCGTTGGAGTTTTATGCTTATCTAAATTCATTGAAACAAGTCAATAACAAACAAGCATCCATCGACGCTTACAGACAACTAGCTGAAACGTTCGACCCAATCAGAAAAAACCTCTGGGATCATAAAATTAATTTGTTAGAAGCTATGTAATGAATATATAATATAGTATAAATCTTAACGTTGATCGAATACATCCTCGATATCGTCCACAAACCCGTCGTACTGCTTCAATTGCTTACGGAAACTCGGTGAACCTCTCACATACTTGACAAACCGTTTGTACCAATACTCACCCCAACTGAGATACCCATACACAACCTGTGTGAAACCGTACTTCTCATACGCAAACACAAGCCCGGTATTGCGTCTCACCGCAGCTAGCAACATTGCCGCCAACGTAAGGTCCACACCCCAATGTACAACACTCTGTAACCCCATATCTACTTCCTATTAACCTACTTTTGCCAATTATCTGATTCCCTTCATGTAGCAAGGCCATAATAAACTTGTCCAATTTGTAACGCAGCGTAAAACAGAAACTGAAAAATTATTGAGGTTTATTGGATGAATGAACGACAAACAAGGAACAGAGAGGGAAGCTGTGCAAGGGTTAGTGATGTCGTTATCGATCTCAAGGGATACATTAGCGAAGTATAAAGCTGTTAAGACGTTCAGGTTGCAGGAGAAAGAGGTCGCTCCGGTGACATCGCTCAGTTTCGATGATCACGGTAAGTTTCTTCTGACTGCATCTGCTAATGATAATATGCATCTTTATGATACCATTTCTTGTAAGTTCTTGAATACAATTGGTTCCAAGAAGTATGGCTGTCATGCTGCTAAATTTACCCATGCTCAAAATGAATGTATATATTCTTCTACAATGAAATCTTTTGATATCAGACATTTAAATCTGGAGACGAACCAATATTTGAGATATTTTACGGGACATGGTGCACTTGTGCATGATATACAGATGTCACCATTGAATGATACTTTTATATCAGCGTCGTACGATGAATCCATACGATTATGGGATTTGAGATCTTCAAAAGCACAAGCGATAATTCCAAGTGTGGTACCAAATTGTATTGCCTATGATCCATCGGGTTTAGTTATTGCATTAGGTAATCCAGAATCAATGGAATTGGCTTTATATAATTTAAGACAGTTGAATAAAGGACCATTCTTAACGGTTAAGATTGAAAAAATGTTTAAAAATTGGAATAAAGTTGAATTCTCAAACGATGGGAAATATATTTTACTAGCTTCATCATATGGGAAGCATATAATACTCGATGCATTCACAGGGGTACAGTTATTCGAACTGTCAGGAACAAGAGCTTTCCCATTAAGAGAATTCATGGATTCGGGTTCAGCTTGTTTTACTCCGGATGGTAAATTCGTATTAGGTACAGATTACGATGCTAAAATTGCAATTTGGAATCATTCGGATTCAATCAGTAACAGGTCATTGAAACCACAAAGTTCCATACCTGCTGCCCCTGGATCTTCTGCAAGATCAATAGCATTTAACCCAAAATATTCAATGTTCGTTACAGCAGACGAAAACGTGGATTTCTACGTTTATGACGGTGACATTTAATATAAAAAATATTTAATATAAATGTATCTATCAGTATGTATGTTAGTGTATTATATAGTTTTTTTGCGTGGATCATAAAAGTTCATCAATATCAGGATATCGAATATCACTATTTTCTTCACTCCATTCACCCCAGTATTTCAGATATTTATTATCACATCTCTCCAATACCTCTATATTACCAATAACACGAAGTTGTTTCTTAGGTCTGGTCATAGCAACATTCAGTCTCCTTTCCTCCTTCAAAAAACCAACTTCAAATTTTTCATTACTTCTCACAAGAGTAAGAATAATAACCTCTTTTTCTCTACCTTGGAATCCATCCACTGTGGAGATTTCAATATTCGGATAATTTTCACTAATCATCGATTTCAATAGAGATACTTGTGCACTATAAGGTGCAATAATACCAATACAGTCCTGTGAAACATTACTTTCGATTAATTTTTCTACGTTACTCTTAACAAGCAATGCTTCATTGTCATTATATTTAGATTGCATTAAAATGGACATTTTACCACTACGATTATCAGTCTCATTCTCCAAGAAATCATTACCTTGTGTATCGTACCAAATTAGTGGTGTGGTAGTATCATCGTTGGAATCTACACCAGGGATATCTTGCAATGTTTTTGTCCTGACACTTTCATCTGCAATTAACTTACCATCATACATTACTATGGAGGAAAATTGCATGATTTGTTCGTTCATTCTATATTGTACATTCAACAAATTCTTAAATGAGTCACCATAAGTTTTTACTAGTCTATCAAATAATGTGGTTTCCAAAGTATGTTGGATTTTCTGATCATCTTCTGTTTTTATGGTAGGTGGTAATTGTTTATTATCACCTGCCAATACTAATCTTTTGATATCAGATTTATAATGCGATATAATCGGTATCCAACATTGTGGTTCTAAAGCTTGTGAAACTTCGTCAATGTGCAATTGAATCAAATAACTTAATCCCTTCTCCACTATTATATATGGAACATAGTTCTCGACTACTTGATCCATGTAAGGTAGCAACTACGACTTTTGCCTCTAATATTAGCTCAGTGACAACTTTCCTTTCACGTATTCTTAACTCTTTTCTTAATTCTTTAACTTCCTTCCATGCTTCCCTTCTATCTTTATACGTTTTCAATTTTCTAATCCCTGCAATTGTTTTATCAATATCTCTGTAAATATCTTTGATGATCTCTCCTCTGTCTCCACTTCTACTTAGTATATCTAGTGAATGTCGTAGATTTGAATCTAATAGTCTTGCAGGATGGCCTATACGTAGTAATAGATTACCAGGCATAACTTTACTCAATCTTTCTAATATTGTATCAACTGAGATATTCGATGGGCCACATACAAGAACTCTTTCTCCCTTTGCTACTAATTGTTGAATTAATTCAATCAACGTATAAGTCTTACCTGTGCCAGGTGGACCATGAATAATTGAGATTTCATTATTAAGTGAGAATTCAATTGCACTCTTTTGAGAATCGTTTAAACTATTATTATTAAAACTTAGATCTACAAGCTTGTTGTTGCTTGGAATAAAAGGTGTTTCATTTAGCAGTAATTGAATCACTCTACTATTTGGGATAGTTTCAAATTCTGATAGTTTTCTCATAGTCGATTCCATTCTTTGATAAGTTATGGTATTAGTTGTCTTAATTAAACACAATCTGGGATTAGCGTATAATTTTGTAGCCTCCTCTTCTTGTTGTTCATGGATTGTAATTGAAATTTGTTTGGAAGACATGCGATATATGGTACCCGTACATGTTACGTTAATTGTTTCACTATTTTCATTTGTTTCATGATGTGAATCCTTGTGTTTCTTGCCTTTTTTCTTGGTACTTTTGGCATGAGGTGCAAATGAACCAGTTCGTGATGAATGTGGGGATTCAATAACAACGATATCACCTACCTTTATATCACCTCTTTCGATTTCATCATTAATTGAATTATCTGGACCCAATTCTACATAGATCTTTCCAGCTAAACCTGTTCTTATGTTTTCCAATATCAAATGATTAATTGCATAGCCATTTGCGACCAATTTTGGTAACGGTAAAGATTTCAATATCTCTGTAGTTTGTTGAACATCCTGATCCCTTTCATGTGAAATACACGATAGAAACGTCTGAGCCAATTCTTTGTTCATTATTCTCCTGACTGACCACTTCTACTGTCTGCTGGAGAGAGTAATAAAATTTCCAAGTGAATTTTTCAATGGAAGCTTATTTAACTGAGAGCAATAAAATCGATGCAAAGTTCTAAATGAAAAGAGAATGCATCGTTATGTATATTTGTGCTATCTAGATTTGAGAATATATTATGTTGTTGTTTTTTTAATGAATATAAAAGATTTTTATAGATTGTTGGTGTTATTCTACATGACATTCAAACTACCGAATTTCTCAGTATAACCTGGTACTTCCCATTTACCTTTCTTAACCATTTCTTCCACTTTTTGATCGATTTCTGGTTTAGCTTTAATCAATTCGTCCACTGTCAATTCGTCGAATGGTCTTGCATTTTCGATATTTTGTAAAGTTTCTTTCAAAGTCGATAGTTCGTTAGCCACCAATTGTTCTGTTTCCTTAGCATTAGCCAATGCATGGGATTCGAATGATTCAATGGTACTAATTTGTTTTGAAGCATCGATGGTTACAGGTTGATACGACTGATAAAAAGATTGAATCTTGTCCACAATTTGTGAATTCTTCAACACAGAACGGTATTGATCGAATTCAACAGTAGTAGCCTGTTGTTGTAACTCTAATAACTGTCTTCTGGCCTCATCATTTCTCTTCTTAAAACTCGACAAATCGGCAGCTGTCTTACCCGTAATCTTCAACGAAGTAATAACTTTGGCCCAATCCAATTTATTTGCAGCAGATCTAGCTAGAGACATGGCGTATAATCAACTCTATAGTATTAATATATCTTAATCGAATAACTGTAAACTATACAAACTACTACCTTTTGAAAGGGTCAATCCAAGTGTTATATATAGTGGATTTTCGGTTATTTGGTTTAATATCGCGTCGCACGGTTGTTGAATACTCTGCTCTGATTGGTCGGTTGGCGGTGCCCGCTCAGTATGCCAGCTACCGGTACTGATTGCTCTGGAAATGCATGTCGTGGTAGTGTGCAACTACTGGAAGTGCACATTGGTGGCCATTTCATACTGTTTGAATGAGTTTGCATGCGGCTCACAACGTATAGAGTGATGTTGTGTCACGTTACACGAATACAAGATCGGCGGTTAAAAATTGGATAATAAATTAATAGAAAGATAAGAAGATATATTGTTAGTTTTGGGGATAGGGTGAGTGATCAAGAGGTGGCATGCGGGTGGACAGAGGTTTGTATGGTGTTATTGGTGGCAGGGAGTCCGGGGAGTTGAACGGGGCCGGTATGGACAGTGGGGAGTACTTGTCGTTGACTACAGATGACGATGATCTGTGCAAAAGTAGACAACACAAGAGAGTGAGAAGTATGTTGAATTCTGTTGATGAGCCGATGGAATCTGGGTCCAGTGGTGGTGGGAAGCGGTCCAAGGGTGCTAAGAAGGATAGGTCTGCGGTAGCATGTCTTGGTTGTCGGAAGAAACATTTGAAGTGTCCAGGTGGGGAACCATGCAGCAGGTGTTTCAAAAATGGTATAGCGTGTGAATACATTGCACCGAGTAAGAAGATTGTAGTGTCTATGAACTATTTGACACATTTGCAAGATACTATCGCAGAATTGAAGAAGGATAATAGTAAATTGCATGCGATGCTTTCATCTGATAATGTAGAGACTCCAAAAGCTGAATTTGGCAATGGTTCACAATTACTGGAGATGACTGGACAACGAAGAGACTCTACCGTACATTTATTGGAAGAGAATAGTCATAAAAATGAAGAAATTTCATCAAATTTTGCACAAAGAAGTGGAAGAATTATTGAGTTATCATTAGGACAAGCTTTATTTATTGGTTCTTCTTCGATGACGTTGTTCGGTATGGAAATTCAATCGTTGATAACAACCTACGTGACAAATAAAGAGTTTAAACCATTACCGATGCTGAAAAGGGATATTCTCACAATGAAGCCATCAAGTTTATTTAAAGTTATAAACGGTAACCCAAATAGTGTTGAAAAAATTACTAAACTTACAAATTTGAGATATCAAGTAGAGTTTAATGAAGCTGAATTTTATCATGCACCCCCAAAACTTGAGCTTTGTTTACCAACGTACCCATATGCATGTTTATTAGTAGATAAATTCATTTTTTACAATGATGCATGCTTTTATTTCTTCAATGAGGGTCTTGTTAGACATGGTCTGCGTATTATTTATCAATCAGATGAAAACCTTTATGATAACGCTACAGTGGAATTGATTTGTTATTGTAAATTATTTTTAATTTTTGCAATTGGTGAAATTTACCACAGAAGTGGTCAAGAAAATGATACTGATGATAATGATTTACCGGGATCTAAATGGTTTTTACAAGCATCAAGGATTTTTAATATTATTTTCTCTGGTGAGCATCTACAATTACTGACAAAAGAAGGTGGTATAGAAACATTATTACTTTATGCATTCTATTTACAAATTGCTGATAATACCATTCTAGCTTATTTCTATTTTGGACAAGCTTTAAGAACATGTTTAGTACTCGGAATGCATGTGGATTCACAAAGCGATACTTTATCAAGATTTGAAATAGAACATCGCAGAAGACTATGGTGGACAGTTTATATGTTTGAAAGAATGTTAAGCAGTAAAGCAGGTTTACCTATAAGTTTTACAGATTACACAATTTCAACTGAATTACCATCAGATTTTAATATGTTTCATCCACCAAAGGATTGTGAAAATTATTTATTCCCTGAATCAGAACTTCTTTCAAATTGTGTTAAAATTGTTCAAATTAACGGTTTAATATTAGGTCAATTATATCAAAAACAACCTAAAGACAATATCCTTCCTGTATTGCAAAATATCATCAAACAATTATTTCAATGGAAATCAAATTTATCAATATTTTGTCAAGTTGATTTTTCTGAAAAAGATTTAAAAATTACTAGACAATTAACAAATCTATTTACCGAATATTTTCAAGGTATTAATTTAGCAATTAGGCCACTGTTATTTCATTTTGTCTCTATTCAATTGAAGTCTTTTAAGGATAATAACACATATCTAAATTTGGAAGATTATTCAGAATCCACAACAATGTTACTAAATTGTTCATTACAAGCCTCAGTTCATACAATTAGATCCCTATGGGAGTTATTGGAGCCAGATATGATTGCTTTATTCGGTTACATGGATAGAGAATACTTATTTACATCATCGTGTACATTGCTATTGTTTACAACAACATTTGGTATTCATGAGCAAACATACGAACATTTAGATCATGCATTAATAATTTTTGACAAAATGATAAGTCTGGGGAACAACTCGGCAGAATTAAGAAGAGCTCAGTTATTAACTCTAATGATTAATTTGGATTTCCACAATCTTTTGAAAGATCTTATCCTAAAACATACAACAGATTACGATGTAAATAGTGGTAATGAATCGTTAGTAAGTAGCCCCACAATGTCAGAAGAAATGAAATCATTAAATGACAATGATCACGATGATTTAGTTCCTCAAGAACCTATGTCAACTTTGGATGATTTAATCAATAGTACTATTGCACATTCGTATAGTGCTCCATTGACAAAACAAGGAACAAAAATTATTGAAACAAATGCCAATCAGCTGGATCCAACAACAAGCATCAACATCAATGACATGGAGAACTTGTTAGATGAATTGATTAAATCCAACGAAACAGATAACAAATTGTGGAAAGAGATTACAGATCAAGCCATGTGGTTAGGTAATTCCATGGACCCAACTGCCCCTGCAGGTACTGATGTCGATTTTGGTATTTTCCCACTAGAGGATAACCTAAGTTGACTCTTTTTAAGACCCCCTACAGTTCCCTGTTATGTATATATTCCTTAAGATAATATTTTTTTATCTTTGTATTTAATATTCTGTTGTAAAAAATGAACTTTCGTTATAAATATATAAATTGCGATATTCCGAATAAACAAAAATGAAGTAATGACAAAAAAACTATTTTACAAATTATGTATCATGATGAATAAGAAATAATATAATCTATTGATATTATCAAGTACATACATTAAACATCCATATCGTTTAAACCTAATTCTTCATTTTGACGATCGGTTCTATCATAATCTTCAATCTTCATGTTTGGATCTGGATCTGGAGCATAGACATTTTGAATATACGAACCAGCTAATGGATCTTCCATAATAACGGTGAATTTAATTTTACCATCTATACCTTCTTTAAGTTTTGCAAAGAATGCAACCCAACGGTCCTTTGTAGCTTGATCCATGGAATCTGAAGTTTGAGAAAAGATACGAGACTCTAGTTCTTCATAGACTTGTCTTAATAAACCTTCAATAGTGGTAAATCTACCACCTAAAGTACCTTCTTGAATATCTAAACTCAACTCTGGCACTACTAAAGAACATGATTCGGATTTCAAAATATCTCTGGATAAATCACTTGGGTCATCACATAATAACGTGATTCTTCTACCTTGTGGTGGAATAGCACCACCAGTCTTAACTTCATTGGACTTGTAACCACAATGTTCACATGAAGTTGACATAATGATAACTTCTTTGAAATGTGGAATATCCACTGGTTTCATATGGGTGTCACATTCTTTCATACATGATGGACAAGTGGCTCTAAATGTTTGAACCTCATTCTTGTAATTTTCGATTTCAGTTTTATCAGAGATGAATTCATTTGATGAATCAGAAATTTTAGTGGCTTGAGACGGATTTCTTTCACGTTTTTCCCATTCAGCAATTTTTGCTCTACGATTCTGTTCATATTGATCTTCTGTAATGATACCAACTTGAACATTTTGTTCTTCAGATCTCACGTATTCGGCATGGGACCATTTATGTTGTGGCTCACCTGGTTTATATTGAATCCAGGAGTTACCAGTTGGGTCGTCTAATTCAAATGTAATTGGTAAAGTACCTTCTGCACAATCAATGGTGGATCTAACTTTGTTAAGGAAATCATTAATCTTGTTATACATAGCTTCATCGATTTTTTTCCTCATTTCTTGATCAGATTCTAAATCTTCAATCATTTCTTGCAATAAACCCTCCACTGTAGTTAACACACCTCTCTTTGGCGGAATTTCAATATCCAATTCAACAAATTTACAAGACGCAGTCTCAGACTTGATAACTTCTCTATTGAAATCTTCCTTAGATTCAACTTTCAAAATGTACTTGGAACCTTTCTCCTGAATCGATGAAGCAGGTTGAATCTCAGAATTCTTCAGACCACAATGTGGACATTCAAACGACATGATAACAACCTCCCTAAAGTACGGAATCGAGGTCAACAACATACGTGTAGTACCATCCTTGTGACAATTCATACACAGCGATTCAATCTCTTGAACAGGATGACCCATCGCATCAGCTGCCCCCGTCAATCTAACACCATCCGTCGTCTGCTCCCCAGAGACCTCCTCAGAGACCTCCTCAGCAACCGCACCGACCGACTTAAACAAATCTTCCTTCCTTTCTTGTGACATCTCTAAATACCTAGATCCAATCCCAATCTATATCCACACACTATTTCGTTGCTCATCTCATAAAACTATTGCTTATATCCCATGAATTCTTTTCCATAATTTTTTTTTTTCACTTCACTTTGAAAAAAGTTTCTGGAAATTTCTGGAAATATCAAGACTTTTCTGGTTTGGGAACTGGTTTAGGAGGTTAAAAGAGGTTGAAGAATGCCTAGGGATCCGTTGATTGGTATTGTTGGCAAGCCCTCGAGTGGGAAGTCCACTTTGTTGAACTCTTTGACCGATGCGAACGCTGCTGTGGGTGCTTTTCCCTTCTGCACCATTGAGCCAAATCAGGCAACAGGATATTTAGAGATTGATTGTGCTTGTTCTAGAGTTGGGAAGCAGAGTTTATGCAAACCCAACTATGGGTGGTGTGAGAACGGCAAGAGACATGTGCCTATTATGCTGCTGGATGTTGCTGGGTTGGTGCCAGGTGCGCATTCTGGTCGTGGTTTGGGTAATAAGTTTCTGGACGACTTGAGACATGCTGATGCTTTGATTCATGTTGTTGATGTCAGTGGTACCACCGATGCAGAAGGTAAGAATACTCGAGGGTATGATCCTTTGCAGGATATTGAATGGTTGCAGGATGAAATCAGACTGTGGATCGAAGGTAATTTAAAGAAAAGATGGGGTTCTATTGTACGTAGACATACAGCGACTAAATCGAGTGCAGTGGATACTTTGCAGACGCAGTTTGGTGGTTATAGTTCCCAAACATGGATGGTTCAAAAAGCACTGGATAGACTGGGTAGTATACCGCCTTTAGAGAAATGGGACGATGAGATGATTACAAATGTTGTGAAAGCATTCATGATGGAGAAATTTCCAACAGTTTTAGCATTAAATAAAATGGATCATGCAGATGCGGATAAAAACGTTTCCAAAATCATGTTGAAGTATCCAAACGTTAAGTCTATTCTTACAAGTGCATTGACAGAAGTTTTCTTGAGAAAACTGAAAAGACAAGGTTTTATTCATTATGAGGAAGGAACTGAGTTTATCGATACGTGTGAAGACGATGATTCAGAGGATTTGAAACCGTTGGATGAAAAAATCCTGTCTCGTATTGAAGATATCAGAGATTTGGTACTGTACAGATTTGGTTCAACTGGTATTGTCCAAGTATTGCAAGCTGCCGCAGAATTATTGCAATTAGTTCCAGTGTATACCGTTAAAAACATCCAAAGTTTCACTGGTGGGAATGGTACCAATGTATTCAGAGATTGTTTTCTTGTCAAACGTGGTACACCAGCTGGTTCGGTAGCAAGGTATATCCTGGGTACCGAGGTCACCATTGCAGCTATTGAAACGATAGGTGGAGTGAGAGTGTCTGAAGATGCTCCAGTGGATACAAACCAGAATGATATATTGTGTTTCAAGATCGCACCTCGTGCAAAGACATAATGGCAGAGATAGAAGCAACTGCTTATACAATCAAATCGGTATTATCCATAGCCACATGCCTGTTTACCATGAATAATAGATATGTAATTATCTTAAAATTGCATGTTTCTAGGTTATTCATTATAATTATATAGAAAGATCATTATTATAATTTATTAATCATATTACTATATTAGTATTAACAATTATTATATCTATAAATATCAACAATGGATCAAAATGATTATCAGTACAAGAAGTTTTTTATGGAGATTTTATTATCCATCAATCTATACAATTTTTATATATATATATTAATTGCTATATCTTTCAATTAATATAATATATTAATAATAATTACCTCTATGTATTGTATATTACTAATTTCTCAATAAAAAATATCAAGATATCAATAGCATACGATAATAAACCCCATGGAGTGCAGGGTATACCACCAATACAACTTACATTACTAATAATATAACATATTTACATAATCAAAATCGGTATTACCCATAATCACGTGATGCAACTGTTTGTTACCCGGACTGATTACTAAGTCGGTTTCTCGTTCATTTTCGAGTATAAAAGGGATTGGTGTGTTATAGAGTTTATACCACAAGACAAGTTGTTATGTAGAGAAGTACGATAATAATATACAATATACAATACACAAATATACAATGGCCGTTACTCAAGTGTCTAATGCTGAAGAATTCAATGCTACCATGTCCGGTGCTGGTGATAAACTAGTCGTTGTTGATTTTTTTGCTACCTGGTGTGGTCCTTGTAAGATGATTGCTCCAATGTTGGAGAAATTCAGCGAACAATACTCTGATGCTACTTTTATCAAGGTCGATGTCGATGCTGTGCCTGCTTTAGCTCAACAATACGAAGTCAGTGCTATGCCAACTATTGCATTCTTTAAAAATGGTAAGGAAATTACAAAAGTAGTAGGTGCAAATGTTGCTGCTATTAAGCAGAATATCGTTTCCAATATCTAGTTTTCTTTAAAAGATTATATACATGTATTACACATTTTCTTTGCTTTTGCTTTCTATCTCACTCTCTGTATAACCTAATATATACAAAACATCTAATAAACTATTTGTGTTTAATTTGGATGGTGCTAGTTCTTGCACGTTTGGTTTTGCATTCCAAGCAATACCAAATCCAGCGACACTCATCGCTGCTAGATCATTGCCACCATCTCCAATCATCACACTATTCTCTAATGCTATATCAAAATCTGAACATAATTCAAGTATGCTGGTTGCTTTGTTTTCACCATCGACAATTTCACCAAGAATTTCACCAGTTAGTTTGCCATCAGCATCAGTTTCTAATACATTAGCTTTGAAATAATCAAATTTTAAAATAGACTTGATATATTCGGCAAATGGAACAAATCCACCACTCAACACAGCAAGTTTGACGCCATCGTTCTTCAATATTTTACTCAACTCGGAAACACCGTTGGTTAAAAGTAATTTTGGTTTGATTTCATCATACAATTGTTCAATTTCTAAACCTTTCAATAAGCCAACACGTTCTTTCAAACTGGCTTTGAAATCAATCTCATTATTCATTGCACGGTTTGTAATCTCACGAACTTCACTCTCAACTCCTGCATATGCAGCAATCAATTCAATGACTTCTTGATAGATTAATGTAGAATCCATATCAAACACACAGAGCTTCTTACGACGATACTCATCGTCATGTTGCAATATCACATCGGCTCCGACCAAATCAACAACATTGTTTTGATTCAATTCATCCTCATTGCTCAGAAAATACTGATCAATAACATAACTGCCCAACTGTTTGGATTCAGTGAACTTCACATCCGAATTTCTTGCTAGAAAAGTTAACAAATACTCATCTAGTTTAGGTAAACAACCATTATGACCAATAAAAGTCAATACGTACTTGTTCATTGGCACACGAATAGCTCACTTGTCCACTTATAGCCTGATAAAGATCAACTTTATCAATATGAGAGTTTGAAAAGTTTCGATTATCTAATTCCTTGAAAAAAAAAAAAAAAGAGATCCAATGATTCATAAACTCTGACCCTCGACTGGGCCCCACCCCCAAGCAACTGAAAGTGAAACCGAAACAGAACACGACAATGAACAAGTTGAAGATTTTGGTACCAGTTAAGAGGGTTCTGGACCATCAGCTCAAGCCGCTAGTCAATGCGACGCATGATGGAATTCAAACTCAGGGCTTCAAGTTCAGTATTAATCCGTTTGATGATATCGCTGTTGAAGAAGCATTACGTATAAAAACTGCACAACCAGCGCTCGTCGAGACGACTCATGCTATCTCAGTGGGTCCAGAGAAGGCTCAGGATGTCTTGAGAAACTGTCTCGCAAAGGGTATCGATTCGGTTTCCCTGGTAGAGACTCAAGACGAATTGGAACCTTTAGGTATTGCAAAATTGTTAGCTCATTATATCAAGAACAATGGGTTTAATATGGTAATTATGGGGAAACAAGCCATTGATGACGACTGTAATAACACAGGTCAAATGTTAGCTGCATTATTGAATTGGCCACAGGCTACTAATGCTTGTAAAATAGAATTCAACGATTCGCAAGTTAATGTTACCAGAGAAATCGATGGCGGTGAAGAAATTTTACAATCGTCGATTCCAATGGTCATTACAACAGATTTGAGACTGAATCAACCTCGTTACGTCGGTTTGTCCAAACTAATGAAGGTGAAAAAGGTAAAAATTCCAAAATTATCGATAGAGAAAGAGTTTTCAGGTATTGATGTGTCTAATAAATTGAAAACATTGAGTATCGATGTACCACCTGTCAAACCACCAGGTGTAATGTTGAACAATGTCGATGAATTGATTACTAAATTGAAAGATGCTAAATTGTTATGATTTACTGTTTTTTTATATATATATTATCTATATTCTAAAATATTTTTGTAAATACCATATTAACAAGTTACTTCTTTAAGGGTGCTAACGTCGTCCTCATACCAGGTGGCTTATTTTTCAAATATTGTTGCTCATACCAGGTATCCCACTGAGCTGACTTGTCTCCATAAGATTCCACCATTGCAATTGTACCATTCAACTCATCCATCCACACACTGAACATCTCGTTTACTGGTGGGATCGGTGGAACTCGTAGCTCCGGGACATTCACCTTCTGTACCATCCTATCAGGGTATTCCACCCCTTGCTTATTATATAGTGGTACACTTCTCAATAGATCACTGTAATTCATTCTTGAACGCTTTAAAACTTTTATCCTTTGGGCATCAATCTGTTATAATTATAATCATTAAGTAAGTTAGAGTTTTTGAATTCCGCGAATATAGATTTTAGTCATTAAAAAATTAATATTGATAAACGTATATAGATAAAATTGGTATAGAAGCAATTTATTATGGTTCATTATTCTATACATCTAATCTTCGTGGAGTAAACCTCTCTTTTCTTGCTAACTCCTATGGTTAACGTTGCAATAGAACCCAATGATTCACCATGGATAAAATTGTCAAAATACATACGATAACATGGCATATATCTATCTACAAATAGCCTTACTTCTTCATCACTCATACCAGATCCTTTTGACCTTATTGTTTCATGTTCTTGCTCTGTTCTCCATGTGTAAACATTCTCGATATTATCTGTAGAGAAAACAATACCCAAAGATTTAACCTCTGGATTATTCCACATCAGATCGCTATACATAAACAATTTGGCATTCACATCTGCCATATCTCCTTGGATCACATCTTCTTCAACTTTTTGTAACAATGGTTCGAATCCTAAGAACCATCCTTCAAGAATAAAAATATCGATAGGTAAAGAGATTTTCCTAAATTCTTCAGTCCGATCACCTTCACCGTTGAACAATGATTTATCATATTGTGGCAAGTATAAGTATTTTTCATCACTTTTTTCATTATTACTTTTCCTTTCTACCATAGTACTTAAACATTCGTTTAATAGTGACATATCGTGTGTTCCTGGTAGACCCCTACCTTGTAACAATTTGTTATCCTTAAATTGAAAACTCAATGCCTCCTGATCCATATGTGTCAAATAGAAATCATCAATAGATGCCATGGCAATGTTTTTTCCTTGGGGTTCATAATTATCCTTTAAATATTTATAGATCTTGGAACTGTTATAACTTTTCCCGGAACCCTGTGGACCTGAAACGTAAATGAACAATGTTTGTGGTGTGCCCCTTTCAAACCATTTTGGAATGTAATCGTCTAGAAACTGACAAGCCTCTTGAAATACGGAATTCATGTTAGTATGTTAATTATAATAAAATCTACTTCTTTTTCCTTTACTTGAAGTAAGCATTTATAACAAAATGTACTGCATCGCAAGTATTTTTTTTTTTAAGGGTCAAAACTCAATCTCGCTTCTTGATATAACAACTATTTACATCAATTGAATTAAAATTTGTGGTGATTTACATATTTTTATTTATCAATAAAGGACTTTTAGAACATGCCTTCGATTTCACCTTCTTCGTTGACTTCAATGTTCATGAAACCACAATGAGTCGGTAAACCAGGAATGGTTTGAATTTCAGCAGCTAATGCGTACAAGTAATTAGCACCAGTTGCAATTCTAACATCTCTAATTGGAAAAGTGAAACCAGTTGGAACACCCTTTAATGCAGCATCATGAGATAGGGAGTATTGTGTCTTAGCAATACAGATTGGTAAGTTGGAAAAACCTTGCTTACTATATAATTCAATCTTCTTTTGAGCTTCTGGTAAAAACTCAACATCTTTGGCTCCATACATTGATTGTGCAATTTTAGTAATCTTATCTTCAATAGATAAACCAAGATTTGTTTCATATAAGAATTTAAAGTTTTTATTACCATCTTCTTGAGTAACTTTAATAATACCATTTGCTAAATCAATAGCACCTTTACCACCTTCTTCCCAATGGTTTGATATAATAGCATCAACAGCACCGGCTCTTAAAGACTCTTCCTTAATAATTGCATGCTCTCTATCAGTATCTGAAGACATTTTATTGATGGCTACTACAACTGGTAAATTGTATTGTTTAGCGTTTTCAATATGTTTAGCTAAGTTTGCACAACCTTGTCTTAATAAATCAACATTTTCTTCCATATATTCATTTGGTAATGGAGCACCTGCTTTAACTTCTGGACCACCGCCATGAACCTTTAAGGCCCTAACAGTGGCAACAATTACAACAACATCTGGAACTAAACCAGATGAACGACATTTGATATTAATAAATCTTTCACCACCCATAGTAAAATCGAAACCAGCTTCTGTAATAACGTAACCTGTAGTCTTATCTTGAACTTCTTTTGAAGCATTTGGATCAGTACCAGTTAATTTCAAAGCAATTTTATCAGCTAAAACAGAACTTGCACCTATAGAAATATTAGCAAATGGACCGGCATGAACTAAAACTGGGGTACCTTCTAAAGTTTGCATAATATTTGGTTTAATAGCATCCTTTAATAATGCAGTCATTGCACCAGCACATCCAATATCTTCACAAGTAACAGGTTCACCAGTTTCTTTATTAGCACCAACAACAATCTTACCTAAACGTTCTCTCATATCTTCTAAAGAGTTACATAAAGCTAAGATAGCCATACATTCTGATGCAACTGAGATATCAAAACCAGTTTTTCTTATAAAACCACGTTCAGTTGGAGCTTCACCAGTTGTGATACCTCTCAAAAATCTATCATTACAATCCACAACTCTTCTCCATGTAATAGTTTCCGGATCAATATTTAGACGAGCAAATCTAGTAATTTCTTCTGATGTTAAATCATCTGGATTAGTTTTATTAATACCTAATTTTTCTAATCTTCTTAACATTGCTTTGGTGAATTTTCTAGAACCATCTCTAGCGGCTGGTACTAAACGTCTATATAAAGGACCATCTTTTTGAGTAGATTCATGGAACATTCTAGTATCAATTGCAGCTGCTAATAAATTATTTGCCATTGAAATAGCATGTATATCACCAGTAACATGTAGATTAAATTCATCCATTGGAATAACTTGTGAATAACCACCACCTGCAGCACCACCTTTAATACCAAAAGTTGGACCCATAGATGGTTGTCTAACATTAGCAAAAACTTTTTTATTTAAATGTGCACCTAATGCTTGTGCTAAACCCACAGTTGTAGTGGATTTACCTTCACCTAATGGTGTTGGTGTAATACCAGTAACCAAAATATATTTACCATTCTTCTTATCTTTCAAACGATCTAAAATATTTAAAGTAATTTTACCTTTAACAGATCCGTATGGTTCAAATTCAGTTGGTAAAATACCTGATTCTTTTGCAATTACAGTAATTTCTTTTGGTTTTTGGTTTCTTGAAATTTGATAATCTGATGGAACTGGTTTTAATAAATCTAATTTTAATGGTTTAAAAATTGGTCCATTTTGATTTAATGTTTTTTTAGCTGCAATTAATGTATTTTGCATTAACATAGCAACAGTCATTGGACCAACACCACCTGGTACTGGAGTAATTAATTTAACATATTTTTTTGCTTCATCAAACTCAACATCACCAACACATCTCATACCAGATTTTCTTGTTTTATCTTCAATATAATTGGTACCAACATCAATGACAACACAACCCTTTTTATTATCTTTAAACCAATCACCTTGAACAAATCCTGGTTTACCAACAGCAACAATAACAATATCTGCATTAACCAAATATTTTGGTATATCAGTAGTATAAGAATGTAGAATTGAAACTGTTGAATTACCAGATTTTAATAATTCTGCAACTGGACTACCAACAATATCAGATCTACCAATAACAACACTATTAGAACCTTGTAATTTGACATTATAATAGTTTAATAATTCAATAATACCCTTTGGTGTACATGGTAAGAAATAAGGTTTACCATGACGTTTATTTAATTCACCGATATTGAATGGTCCAAAACCATCAACATCTTTAGTTGCAACAACTGCAGAAGTAATTTTATCCTCATCCAATGATGCTGGTAATGGTAATTGAACGATAATACCATGAATAGATGGATCAGCATTTAAATAAGCAATTTTATCTAATATTTGTCTTTCAGTAACATTATCTACATCATCAAAATGAATAAATTGTGCATCAATATTTGCTTCTAAAGCAGCTTTACGTTTCATTCGAACATATGTATTAGAATCTTCACGTTTACCAACTTGAATGATGGCTAAAGTTGGTGCAAAACCTGGAGATTGTTGTTGTAATGAAGTAATCTCCTTTGAGATTACTTCCCTAATAGAAGATGCAACAGTTTTACCGTCGATCAAAGTAGCACTCATCTTTGGTGGTTCCTTATATCAATTGACTTATTAGAATTCTTTTTAACAATAATGATCTTATATGAAACTATTTAAAACAATTTTTTTTTCAGTTCCTTCAGTTAAAGCAATTTTCAACAGAGTCACACATCTGTGTAGAGAGGAACTATCACGCGTTATTGCGACACTTTTTAAATTAATCGTGATTTTAACAAACGACAAAAGTTCGCTATCAATAGATCAACTTGCCATTCATTCCACGAAACTATTTGAATTTGCAAAGTCACTCATCATTATATCTATTGCTATGTTCTTTCACCTGTATCTCGAGAGATAAACACATCCAAACAATAACAAAACGTACCCGAACGAATGTTCAGTATACCACTAGTTAGTAAAAAGATTTGCCTGCATAGTTTGCAGAAAGTTACACTTACTTACTATTCTTGTTAAATATTAACCTCGGCGGCTATATCCATATATCGCTCTTTTATTATAACTAATACTCGATACGAACATACCACATGTGCCTCAATTGTCAATAGTCAATATAAATCAATCTACCTTCTTTCCCATCATCCAACAAAAAAGTGGAAAGAAATTGGGAAAGAGAATCCCAAACTTTGTCGCCTTTATATACTTTTTCTTGCCATCCCCCCTAAAAAATAACAAAACACTTCAGCGGCTAAATTTCTGTATAGTAGGTAAGGTAACAGTTCACGTGACTTGGTGGTACAAAAATATTATATAAAGAGGATATTAATCAATCAATTAATTAATTAACAATTAAAGTTGCTTGTTGTTGGACATGTAATGTTTACGTATGTATATATAGAGTGTCTGTGTGATTATTTACTAATGTACAGTTCACTCCCATAGATCGGTAATATAACCCTCAGTTAAAGTTTCATCTTTACCATAATGTTGCTGCCATTCATAGAATCCACCCATTAATACACGGATATCAAATGCATTATCTGTATAACGTAAGAATTTTAATGCAGCAGAAGGACCACGCTGCTGTGAATGTGCACAATGAAATATAACAGTTTCAATATTGTCTTTAATCAATCGTTGTTTCAATGTCTCCATTTCATTAGGAAATTGACGGGATCCGATATTCCAACTGCCCTTAATATGTCCACCGATATGATCCTGTCCACGAACATCAATTATTTGTATTTTTTGACCTAAATTGTTTTGATAACCGTGTTTAATCCATTGACATAGTTGCAATGCATCGATATATTTCAAATGTCCAATGTTATAATTCATCTCCGATATGATATTTTAAATCATATCAATGATTAACTCCTTGTAATCATTAAGGTTTATTATTGTTTTGATATTCTTTTTGACCGGTACAGGCAAAACAAAAAATTTTCACTTTCGCTGAGTCATCGAACCTTTCATTTAATATTATAAAACAAACCAAAGTTGGATCAATAAATTGATGCAACAATAATAATTTTATGAAAAATAAGAGTATTTCATTCGTTAAAGGGAGATCAGAGGAATATATTTAACAATGACAGTCACTAATGCTGCTTTGAGACAGTTCTCTACCACCCGCAATGTTGCTAAGAAATTGAATAAATATTCTTTCCAAATCACTCAACCAAAGGATCAAGGAGCCTCTCAGGCTATGCTTTATGCTACTGGTTTCAAAAAAGATGATTTCAGTAAAGCTCAAGTTGGTGTTGGTTCCTGTTGGTGGTCCGGTAACCCATGTAACATGCACTTGTTAGATTTAAATCATAGATGTGCTGCATCTGTTGATAAAGCGGGTCTAAAAGCTATGCAATTCAATACAATCGGTGTTTCTGATGGTATTTCTATGGGTACCGCTGGTATGAGATACTCTTTACAAAGTAGAGAAGTTATTGCCGATTCATTCGAAACTATTATGATGGCTCAACATTATGATGCCAATATTGCTATTCCATCATGTGACAAAAATATGCCAGGGGTTATGATTGCTATGGGTAGACATAATAGACCTTCTATCATGGTTTATGGTGGTACTATCTTACCGGGTCATCCAACTTGTGGTTCAAAAAAAATTCCTGAAAAAATTGATTTGGTCTCAGCTTTCCAATCTTATGGTCAGTACATTGCTAAAGATTTAAGTGAAACTGAAAGAGAAGATATTGTCGAACATGCTTGTCCAGGTCCAGGTTCTTGTGGTGGTATGTACACCGCTAACACAATGGCTTCTGCTGCAGAAGTTTTAGGTATTACTTTACCAAACTCTTCCTCAAATCCTGCCGTCTCAAAGGAAAAATTAGCTGAGTGTGATAACATTGGTGAAACCATTAAAAACACAATGGAATTAGGTATCTTACCACATGATATCTTTACCAAGAAAGCTTTCGAAAACGCTATTACTTATACTATTGCCACTGGTGGTTCTACTAACTCTGTCTTACATTTAGTTGCTATCGCTCATGCAAATGGTGTTAAATTGACACCAGACGATTTCCAAAGAATCAGTGACAAGACTCCATTATTAGGTGATTTCAAACCATCCGGTAAGTATGTTATGGCAGACTTAATTAATGTCGGTGGTACACAATCAGTTATTAAGTATTTATATGATAACGGTTTCATGCATGGTGACACATTGACTATTACCGGTGAAACTTTAGCGGAACGTGCCGCTAAAGCTAAGGGTTTGCCAGATGGTCAAGATATTATCAGACCATTAAGTAATCCAATTAAGTCTAATGGTCATTTACAAATTCTTTATGGTTCTTTAGCCCCAGGTGGTGCTGTTGGTAAGATTACCGGTAAAGAAGGTACTTACTTCAAAGGTAAGGCAAGAGTCTTCGACGAGGAAGCTGGTTTCATCCATGCTTTAGAAAATGGTGAAATCAAAAAAGGTGAAAAGACTGTCGTTGTTATCAGATACGAAGGTCCAAAGGGTGGTCCAGGTATGCCAGAAATGTTAAAACCATCTTCTGCATTAATGGGTTACGGTTTAGGTAAAGATGTTGCATTATTAACTGATGGTAGATTCTCAGGTGGCTCTCATGGGTTTTTAATTGGTCATATTGTTCCAGAAGCTGCGGAAGGTGGTCCAATTGGTTTAGTGAAGGATGGTGATGAAATTGTTATCGATTCTGATAACAACAAGATTGACGTATTAGTCGATAGTGCAGAAATAGCCAAGCGTAAGGCTTCCTGGACTCCACCAGCTCCACGTTACACAAGAGGTACTTTAGCTAAATACAGTAAGTTGGTTAGTAACGCCTCGAATGGTTGTGTTACTGATGCTTAAAAGTATTTTGTAGGACCCAATCCTCATCAAATTTCATGATCACATTCTCATGTTAATAATGTTACTATTTTTTTCATCTTTTCTTATACACCGATTGTCAGGCATTGACCAATCTCTACTATTTATTACTAGCACATATATAAACTCTATTTATTTATATAATTAGTCCAATCGAATGGATTTACTATCGACCCATCCCTATTACTATCATACTTGACGAAATATTATTGAAAAATTTAATATTTGAAGCTCATCGATTAGTAAATTGGCAAATGAGTTCGCAAATCATACCAAGTAAGCGTATAAAAGCAATCACGATGTCTCCTTCAGTCCAACAAGAGGCTCTATTTATTGGTGCTAATCAACAGAATCAAACTAGTGATTTCAGTAAAGAATATGGTACTGTTGCATTTGGTGCAGGTAAAACTATCGCTCTATGGAATCCATTAAATAGCGATAAAAATGGTGTTTCTATAACATTGAAAGGTCATCAAGCTATCGTTACATGTGTTAGATTTATCCATGGTACTCCATTTATGGTATCTACTTCGGAAGATTTTCATATAAAGATTTGGAAACTCAACAATGCTACTTGGGAATGTTTACAAACTATAGAACATTATAATCATACAATTGTATCACTGTCGGTATCGCCTGGTATCATTGCAGTTGGTTCTGCAAATGGTTTTGTTTCTTTGTGGTATCAATCAGAAGAAGAGGACAACGATACTTTTGAATTAGGTCAAGAATTTGAGATTGAAAAAAATGTGCTCCCGTTATCTTTGTCGTTATCTAACGTTGAAAAGAATAGATACTTATTAGCAGTGGGTGGTACTAACGTTCATGTTTTTATTTATTCATTTATTTTAGAGAATGGTATTCAAAATTGCTTACAAAGGGCTAAATTAGAAGGTCATGAGGATTGGGTTAAATCTCTATCTTTCCGTCATCAAGAAACTCCTGGTGATTATTTATTATGCTCAGGTTCTCAAGATAGATATATTAGAATATGGAGAATCAGAATTAATGATTTGATCGAGAACACTGTCGAAGACGAAAATAAATTAACACTATTAAACAATAAGCAATATACTTTTAATGTTGTGGATGACTTGCGTGTTTGTATTAATTTCGATGCTTTAATTATGGGTCACGATGATTGGATATCATCCTTACAATGGCATGAAACTCGTTTACAGTTATTGGCTTCCACTGCAGACACATCTTTAATGGTTTGGGGACCTGATGAAGCATCTGGTGTTTGGATTTGTGATTTAAGATTGGGTGAAATTTCATCAAAAGGTGCTTCTACAGCAACTGGGTCATCTGGTGGGTTTTGGTCATGTTTATGGTTTAATATTAATGATACGGACTACATTTTAACCAATGGTAAATCAGGTGCCTGGAGAATGTGGTCTACCAAAGATAATCTAAATGTTGATGAAATGTTAGGTATTTCTGGAGCAACCAAGGAGGTCACAGATATTGCATGGGCTCCAAATGGTGAATATCTATTATCCACTTCTTTAGATCAAACAACAAGATTATTTGCTCCTTGGTTATATAATAATGATGAATCTAAGAGAGATGTTGTCACATGGCATGAATTTTCAAGGCCACAAATCCATGGTTATGACATGATTTGTGTTGAACCTATAAGCAATACAAGATTTGTCAGTGGTGGTGACGAAAAGATATTAAGATCATTCGATGAACCAAAGGGTATCGCTGAGTTACTTAAAAAATTTGTGCATATTATTGCTGGTGATGAATCTGCAATGCCAGAATCTGCATCACTGCCTGTTCTTGGCCTTTCTAACAAAGCTACAGGTGATGACATTGATGAAGAACAAGACGATGAAGATGAAGAATCTAATAAGAATATATCATACGATATTATAACTTCGTTAGATGGTCCTCCTATTGAAGATCAATTACAAAGACATTTGTTATGGCCAGAAATAGAAAAATTATACGGACACGGTTATGAGACTACCTGTCTGGATGTTAGTCCCGATGGTAAATTGATTGCATCAGCTTGTAGATCCAATACGCCCCAACATGCTGTAATAAGAATTTTCAGCATTGATACATGGTTAGAGATTAAACCGCCTTTAGCTTTTCATAGTTTAACAATTACTAGATTAAGATTCTCTCCAGATAAGAAATACTTATTAGCTGTGTGTAGGGATAGAAAGTGGAGTATTTGGGAAAGAAACTTTGAAGATAACAGCTTTACTTTGAAATGCAGTAATGAAAAACCACATACTAGAATTATTTGGGATGGTGATTGGACCCCAGCTGAATTCGGTAATGCCTTCGTTACAGGTGCAAGAGACAGAACTATTAAATTATGGAAATTTGATAATGATTCTCAAGACTACAAAATGATCAGTTCTGTCAAACATGATAAACCAGTAACAGCTTTAAGTGTTTATCCAAAATTAATAAATGGCAAACTATTAGTTGCCCTTGGTTTAGAAGATGGTTCTATCTTTATTTATTATTTCAAAGACGACAAGTTTGAATTAGTTCATAAATTAGAGGACCAGATAACTCCAGCTGATAAGATTACTAGGTTAAGATGGTCTTCATTAGAGAGAAATAGCAAAAAACTTTTAGCATCTGCAAGTAGTGATACTTCATCTCGTATTTATTCGGTCAAATTGTAGAATATGAGCATATTAAGCAAAAAAAATAAAAGTTTATTTTTAGTGTGTTAAATAATTAATTTAAATATTTTTTTTTCATATTATACCTTATATGACAATATCCCATGTACGGAACCATTGCAAATTCAAGTATTTACTACCCAAACCCTGTAACCCTTGGCAAATTGGTGAAAATAAAATGTAAATATATATACATCCACCAAATAGAGCTAAATATATAGGATATTTGATGGTTGGACGTGATGAGCCAACAGAGTAATCAACGACAAAACCGAATACCAATATCGCAAAATATAATGCTGGTACGTAATGATGAACATAAGTAACTCTACCCATTATAGCGAATGGTAAGTAATGTGTTAACCAAGCCATGAATGGTAATATTGCTTGAATTAATAGAGACCAAAAATCATCCTCATTTAATTTAATTGTCTGTCTTCTCCATTTGTAAGCCATCCTCAAAATAATGAAAATAAAGACCAAGATAGATAATGTAGAGATCCATGTATTGAATGGAGAACCCAGTAAATAATATCTATAAGTATCTCTTGACCAGGTACACATTCGTAAACCCCTGTGTAGAAGTGGCCATTCCCAAGCTGATGAAGCTATGCTATCAAATTTATCAGGATCAGGTACTAGAGCGTTATTGGAGGAAGCCATTGCGAAATTTATTAATATAAAGTCGGTCCAGAATTTTGATTTTGGTGGAACATAGTCTGTTTCAATCTCTAAATTATCATTCCAATGTTCTTCAATATTCCACCAGGTAGATTTGTCTCTTTTACTCCAAGAGTTTTTACAAACGATTTCAGCTTGTGAGAAACCCCAAGCAGGATATGACAAACCAGTTGAAGTTAAGTAACAACCTAAAATTTTATGTTTTAATCTGAAATATGTTGATATGGGATGTAAAATATTTGGATCTTCTTTCGGAAAATCTGGATTTGATGATGGTAATTGATCGACGATTTCAATTATCCAGTTATCTTTATCATCACCACTCTCGTCAGAACCGTAACCTGATACCTCATAATTACCACGAGATACATGAGATGGAACTTCATGTGAATGTAAATTTGAGCCAGTATTATTATGAAGTAATCTAACTTCTGCACCGTCATTTACGTAATATAATTTTTGAGGATCATATACTTGTTGTCTAACAAATTTAAATTGCCAAATATTATTTGCATCGAAATGTGCATAACCTGTCACTTGTCTTTGATGTGATCCCTCTGGATATAATTGAGGGTGTGAATGTAATAAATTTGGACTTAAACCATGTGATCTCATTGTAATATACGAATCGAATAAAACATTTCTCGGACTTTCTTTAATCTGAGTACCTTGTAAATTGACTTGAAATAAAGTATTTGTTGATGAATCACCTGTACCTGATCTATATAATAAAGTGAAATGAATTTTGAAAGAGAATAAGTATATTAGGAAAGGGATTATAATTAGATATATTATTCTTATCAACCAATGTCTGTAATATTTCAATCTTGGTAAATTATTGTTACACCAATGACGATATAAATCGATTATTGTATAAAAACCTACAATAACTGTGATAAATAGACCAACCCATTTAACTGAACAAACACAACCAATTGAAATACCTGTTAATAGTAACCAAAGAGACCATTCTTTTGTGAATTGTTTTTTCCTTAAATTGTTTAATTTACATAAACATGCAAAAGTAGTCAAAGTGAAAAATAAAAGCATTGAATCTAATAAAATAAATTTGGATAACACAATATAAGAATGTTCTAATGTTATCATTGTAGTAATTAAGTAAATGGTTAAATAATGAAATCCCATCCATTTAGTTGTGAAAAATGTCACTGGAGTACATAATGAACCAAAAACAGCATTGAATTGTCTCATTATTGTATAATTAACATTTTCAGGATATTCCGCACCTGATTCGAATTCAAAATCACCATTGAATCCAGCAATCCATTCACTTAAACCAATTAACATCTTACCCAATGGAGGATGAACATCATGATAGAACTCATGTTTTATATAATAAGAACCGAATTTACCAAAATGAGCTTCATCCCAGACAACTTTATTATTTTTCTCAATATCATGCAATCTTAATTGAAATGATAAAACTGTTAAAAGAATTGGTCCAATATACTCTTGAAATACCCATTTAGTTCTCTGGAAAGAATTATTTTTCTCAGACTTTTTTTCAACGTCAGCTGAGCCTGCAGCTTTAACAGAATTGGTCATAACTTCAATTAATCCCCCTCTCTTCTCTGCAACGAATCCAAAAACTTCTTATTCCTCATCACTGAGAAATATCACAAAACTTATATCAGCAGGCAAGGGAATTTTTCAAATCTGGGTTTTCAGGTCACATGACCATTGAAAAAAAAGCAATCACGTGAAGTTTTTCCGAGATCCGGCAGCAGAAAAAAGCAACGGAGGAGTGATTATTTAATTTTCTCGAGGAATTTGTTTACGGTTGTTGCCCAGTATGGCAATGATAGATACATCAATCTCTTAGTAATTATTAGTACACTTTTAAGGGAGTACGGATGTCAGTTCTTGGGAAGGAAAAAAAAAAAGAAGGTGGTTTCTCGTGAACTTTGACAGAAATTATGTCAGATTTTATTTAATCATATTTAATCATCATATACATAATCACCATATATGTATAAAAAAAACAAAAATATTCCTGGTTCCTAATAATTTCTCCATCATACCTGTTTCCTTTTCTGATTAATTAAATTAAAAAAAAAATTTATATAATGCCAGGGGATATTGAGGGACAAAGTAAACCTTATCAGAACAATAATGACTTACTATTACAAAATGAATCAGCTATACTAGGCGAAGTAGTAAATGTCTCAAATCATCTACGTCAAGATCCTGATGAAGACACAGAAAAGATTTACCAACGAGATAATGCTATTCTGTATGATGTGCCTGCCAATCCATCTGAATTGGCGAGTTTAAATAGTATAGATTCAAATGAGGTCGGTTCTATACAAAGTTTCAAAGGTAGGGAAAATCAAGATTCAAGATCAAAAAATTCATCAATAAAAAGGACAACTAGTAAAGAATCATCCTTGTCATTACAAAAATTTGAAACAAGATACTTCTCTCCACGTTTAGCTAAACAAAGAAGAAATGTGGTACTAAGATTTGCTATGACTGTATTGACTTTTGCAGCCTTCTTCTTCACCATTTTTGCATTATTCTGGGGTTCAAATGCATATACAGTAAAATATTACCGCAAAGTTAAAATATTAGGTGTTATTCAAGATGATATATTAGGAGAGGAAATGGTATCTGTTACACCATTGACTACTATATTATCTGATATGATTGCACAGACTCCAGGTAAATGGAGTCTTTATAATACAACTTCATTCTCCCAGAAATTTAATTTGTCAGGTACCCAAGAGATTAACGATAAAGTTACAGAGCGTATATACCATGAAGCTTATTGGATGTCAATTAATGTCAAACCAAATGCCACTGCAAAACTATATAACTCTATTGCAGATCCAACGGCACCACCATTTAATGCATCAGATATATTTGAAGTTATGTACGAAAGTGGTCGTGATCCAAGTAATCTTAGAATAGCGATTCTTCCAATAATAGAAACATTGGAAGAAAATTTTGCAGAATATTATACTTACACATATTTACCAAGTTTATTAAGTAATATTACGAGAGTTAATCCCAACATAACTTTTAATTACCAAAATTTAGCAACAATGGGTAATATTAATTTCGGTTATATAGATTATAGACCATTTTATCGTCGTGGATTAATAAGTCCTGTTCAAATTGGTATTATTTATGGTTTGGTTATAACGGTCTTCCAATATTTAATTTATACACCATTGCATATGGAAATGGCCAAATACTTAACCGCTAACAATTATATCATTTATAGAATTGTCATTTCATGGGTTACATTCTTCTTCACATCGTTATTCTATTGCACAGTTTCAGCAATGTTCGGCTTTGATTTTACCAAAGCATTCGGAAGAGCTGGTTTTGTAGTCTACTGGATGACTTCATGGCTTTATATGGTAGCATGCGGTGGTGCTAATGAAAATATGATCAGTTTAATCTTCCTATGGAAACCACAATTCTTAGGTTTTTGGATTTTATCATTTGTCATTCTCAATATTGGTCCTAGTTTTTTCCCAATGGTATTAAATAATGCTGTTTACAGATACGGTTACATCATGCCAATTCATAATGCATTAGATATATTTAGAGTAATTTTCATGGACATCTCAAAAAGACATATGGGTAGAAATTATGGTGTCTTAGTAGCATGGATTGCCTTAAATACAGCTATACTACCTTTTGTCATTAAATTTGTTACAAAGACAAATAGAAAAAGACAAGCAGCAGCAGCAGCAGCAGCAGCTAATAAATAATAATATAAGCAGGCTGAAAGTTAATATACCTAGCAATGAACGTATATATATTTATTAATAGAATATACTTCGTTACATAATATCACAAAATTTAAAGGACCGTAGCGGAGATGTTTCTTTGTTTTTTATGCAATTTAATAAGGTGTCTTTTATCTCTTTGTTACCATATTTTTCATGGATTAGTGATAAGTACCACCATATTTCTGGTGAGAAATAGGCATCTATTGATTTGACTAATGAACAATCTATTAATAATTTTAGTCTTGCAAATGCAGCTGATTTATCGACTTTATTAACGAAGAACATTTCATGTTTTTCCATATCAAGCTTACTTTCTTTCGAATTTTTGTCTGGTACAAGTTTACAATAGTCAACCAGCTGTTTTTCTGACGAACTGTTTGTTGTCTCAGCTGGAAATATTAACTGTGCAATTCCAATAATAGCATCGACATTTAGATCATCATGATAGAGTACTTCTTCAAATTCTTGAAGAGCACCTTTTAAATTACCTTGCTTTAAAAGTAAATAGCCATTTGTTACAGAAATGTTAACATTAGTGAAATCTTGAGATACTTTCAGTGCTTCGCTGATTGCCTCTTTGGCATCAGTTAGATGATCCAGATCATTCGTATATAATTGTGCAGCTAATAGCCATATCGATTGTAGTAAGTATTCTTTACTTTGACTAAAGGATAAATTCTCATTTGTTTCCTTGGTATTAGAATCGAATAATTGATTATATACCGTGAACAGATTTGGTAATGATTCAAGTGCGTCTTTATAACCAAATATTTCATTTATTAAATATATTTCAGTTATTTTAATGTTGACGAAATTACATTTATCCTCTCTTGGAATCTTTCTATAATCCTTGCCTTCAAAATCTTGTTCCATTGCATTAATGACTGAGCATATAATTTTGTATGATGCTTCCTTATCTTCTTGTATGGAACGACACAAGGCAAGTAAATGCCAACCCTTGTATAACATTGGAGATGTTTCTAAAATAGCTGTTTCTAAAAATGCAATACTTGGTTCAATCTGTCTTTGTTGTGCTAAACAGTAAGCATATTGGAATTGAAGATCAAGTAAGGTTCTACTTTCTGTATTTTCGGTTGAAATTAATGACATGGCATTACATAAATAGGACAACAGTTCATTGGCAACTAAGTAATCTAAACTAGATGATCTGATTTGGTATAGTGTTTCCCATGAGAGAATTAAAATGTCCGATATTAAATTTGGTAGAATTAATTTTGTAGAATTTGATAAGTACTCTAAAGATTCTTTGGGTTCAATACAATGAAATCCATAGTCCTTATAGAATTTTTCAAGGTTCGAGTTTAATAAATCAACACTATTACTGAAATTGTAAAGATTTTCTATATTATCTGAAACTTGAGACCTTTGTAATATGAAAGTATAACTGTCAATAATTGATATTGGATCATTATATTCGTCTAAAGATTCATTTCCTGGTCCTAATTCTAGTTCTTTACTAAAGTATTTCAAATGATTGACAAAATTCAATATTGATTCTCTTTTATCCTCACCTGTTAATGAAAAAAAGATCATTGCCGCTTTTGCAACATTCTTACTTTGGAATGTTTTTTGCATTGATGATGTGATGAAGTTTTTCCAGTCCTTTAATGAAAGGATATCTTTATGATTTTCCATTATTTTGAAATAATATTGTAAGAAAATGTTAAATTGTTCTAATTTTTTATTATTTGGTTCATTTGCCATTGGAAATTTGGAAGCCTTTAAAATTTGCGTACCTATAGCAAATAATTCAGTTTCATTATTTTTCAAAATATCTGTATTTTTAATAGAAGATATATTTAAGGCGTATAGATAACAAACAATTGAATTTTGTGAACCTAATCTCTTCGACAATTCAGAAAATTTTTGAATGTTTATCTTTCTTGCTATCAATAATAAGTATGAATGTAATAAACCTTCTGATTGAATTGGAATCATTGATATATACTTTAAAATGTTTTCAGTGTACAAATTTGAAGACGATTCAATTGGATTCACTTTACCCTCTGCTGATCTTTCTAATACAAGACCACGATAATATAAATTTTCCAAATTTAGTAATCTATTAAAACTAGCATAATAAATTGAAGAGCTCGATTTCACCTCATTGGATGCCGTTAAATATTTGCTAGCTTCTTCGATATCATTGTTGTAATAATGTACAATTGCAATTGAATTATAAATGATTTTTTCAACAATATTGAAGGACTCAGGATCCTTTATAAGAGAAATGGATTCGTTCAATGCAGTATCTAGTCGGTTCCCTTCTTGTAAAAGTACTTTCCCAATATTCGATTTCAAACCACTACCAAAAACATGATAATGTAATCGAAATTGCAAAGAAAGTGCTAAATCCAGTGTTGGAATCCCAGATTTAATATTCGATGCACCGAGGATACGAGCCTCAAGGGCTTCCCTCACTGAATCGACAATAATAGCCATGGTATATCACACCAATGCAATCGATTTATCCAACTACGATACCTTCAATACCTTTTCCAACAGTGGTAAATTACATCGAGAAATACAAAATATCGAAATTTTTCACTTGCTTTGTATCGATTTTTCAAGAATACGTACGCGGTTATAGGGCTAAGTTGTATAGTAATAGAGGGTTTTAATAGTAATACAAATGGTTATTATATTGGTGTTATAATGTTATATATATGTGTATGTAGGGTGATTATGTATGGTGTAACCTGTGTAACCTGTTTGTTTTGATTGTTTTATAACGATGTAGTGTTTGTCTTGCTGAATTCGATGTTTAATGGGTTACCGAAGAAAGGTTCGTTATTGAGAGATATTAGTGCCAGATTAGCTTCATCTACTGTTCTCATGGTGACAAATGCCTGACCCCTCTGCTTACGAAAGTTTATGCTTATGTTGAGTACTTCACCGTATGTTGCGAATAGCAGATACAAGTTTGACCGTATTCTGTTTACGCTAATCTTTGTATTGATATTATGTATATACAATGTGTTTTTAGGTTCTATAGATACTGTAGTACTTTTCATAACTTCTTGCATAACGTATTTGGTATATGTGTGAATGTATCTCTGTGTATACCTTTGTGTTTCCTCTGTATTAACTTGGTTATTTTGTTTAATCAAACAAAATTTTTCATTTGAATCGCTATAGCGACAGAAGTTTAAATATGATATTGTGATGTTTCATTTAGGTTGTGTATATATATTTATTTATATATGTCGTTTATGAGATATTATTAAATTTCTTAATATTTTTTTTTGGTTATGTGAAATGAGCTTATTCGAAATCGTCGATGATTCTTACACCTGATTTATCCACGACTTTTACAAGGACACCTTTGAAATCTACAGGCATTCTTTTATCCAATTCTGCGATACAGGCCTTCAATAGTTTCAAACCTTCAGCTTCCGTCATATCAGGTCTGTAATGACGATCTAATAATGAAAAAGTGTAAAAACCTGAATAACCATGCGCAGCGTATGGTAAATCAACTTTTGTACCAAGATAATCGATTTGGAACAATTCAGGTTTCTCTTTCTTGGTATCATATCCACCAATTAATACATTGACTTGATATGGTTTTCTAGATCTAATAGATTTTGCTAACTCTTGTCTAACAAAACTGGATACAGCCTGGGGAGACAACTCATAATCCTCTCTAATCGAATACAACTGCATATTTGCTTGTATATATTCAGCAAATTGTACAGTATCACCGGCTTCACCGGTATAACTCATCAATGTATGTGGTGAAAGCTGTCTGCTCTTATCATCCGTATCCTTAAGAATAGAAATACCCCTTGTGACAGCCTTCGAAGTCGCTAGAATCACACAATCCTGCACTTTAATTCCTAATATAATATCCATCGCTCACTGATTCCTCTATGCCTTGCTCTACTGTCTCTCCCTCTCTCCCTCTCTCTACCATCTACTTCTGTCCTTTAAATAATCTTTTCTCAATTTTTGCCACCTTTAATTTTCCACAGCGAAGAGAGAATTCTGCGGGCACGTGATACAGACTATAAGCAATGGTTAGAAGGGTTATATGTGTGGTAGAGTTGGTTTAAGTTGGCTTTGGTTTGATATGGTGGGTGTGGTAGTCGCGATGGTATTTGGTATGGTATTGGTTGATTGAGAGGAGTGCTTTGTCACCATGTAAAAAAACTATGGTTCTGTCGTGCCGTGTGTACCGACAGTGAGTGGGCATGTTTAATAGGTCTCGAGGAGTGCAATTACCACTGCTATGTCCCTTTGAGCTGCACTTTCTATGGTTTATGCGGTTGGGGGTATAGTTAATAACTAAATAACTTTTGGTGAGGATTACCCGCCCCGACGCGTCAAATGGAATTTTAATTGATGATATAATCAGATTTAAGTATAATAGTCGAAACCTTTAGGCGTTTGCACTCGTTAAATATAAGGTATATTGTGCGATTATACTTGGAACATAAGGGATTGCTGTTGTGAAAGAGTTGAACTAGACTAGTGACCGCTTTACATCGATGGATCTCTCGAATAATAAGCCATCGGGGCCAAGTTCCTCCGATATGGAATATTATTATCGTCAATTGTTCCCATTTAATGATATATTCAATTGGTTAAATCATTCAATGAGTCCTTCCAAGGATATGATTAATAGAGAATTTGCAATGGCGTTTAGATCAGGTGCTTATAAAAGATATAATTCATTTAATACTGTTCAAGAATTCAAAGCACAAATTGAAAAAGCTAATCCAGATAGATTTGAAATAGGTGCTATATATAACAAACCTCCTAGAGATCGTGATTCCATATTGAAAAGTGAAATGAGGGCTCTTGAGAAAGAATTGGTGTTTGATATCGATATGGATGATTACGATTCTTATAGAACATGTTGTACAGGTGCAATGGTTTGCTCTAAATGTTGGAAATTTATCACTTTAGCAATGAAAGTAATGAATATCACATTAACAGAAGATTTCGGTTTTAAGGACTTTATTTGGATCTTCTCAGGTAGACGTGGTGCGCATTGTTGGGTAAGTGATAAACGTGCAAGACAATTAACTGATATACAAAGGCGAAATGTATTAGATTATGTTAATGTAGTTAGAGAAAGAAATAATGATAGAAGATTATCTTTAATTAGACCATATCATCCACAATTAACACGTTCATTGGATATATTGAAACCATATTTTGTTGAGATAATTTTGGAAGAACAAGATCCATGGGCAAATAATGAAAATGCTTTCAAAACCCTATTAACAGGTTTATACGATAAACAATTAATAGAATCATTGAAAAAATACTGGACAGAGAATCCTGATAGAAACTCAAAACAAAAATGGAGTGATATTGATACATTTGCATCAAAGGATGTTAAATCAAACAAACAAAAAGAAACCTTGCAAAGATTGCGTGAATGTAAAGAAGATTTAGTCTTACAAACATTATACCCTAAATTAGATGTAGAAGTTACAAAACAAACGATTCATTTATTAAAATCACCATTCTGTATTCATCCTGCTACTGGTAACGTTTGTGTACCAATAATAGAAAATTTCGAACCAAGTCAAGCACCAAAATTGTTACAATTGCAATTAGAAATGGAAGAACATAATAATAATGTAAAATCTACAACTCTACAAAAATTCATTGACTATTTTGAAAATTATGTTAAAGTTGTAATTGACCATAATGTGGATAGCGGTATAAAGAGGGAATTTGATGCAGTTGATACATAATAATGCTTTATGCCTATGTGGTACGTAAAAATGTAAACATATCTATAAATATTTAAAAATTATGGAAAAAAATATTAAAATATCCAATTTCAGCTAATTATGCATCCATTATCATTGCTGAAACTTCTTAGCTTGGAGGATATGATAATGAATTGATTACCTGCATCATGATGCCATTTTAAAATTTGGTATTCTTCATTGTAGATAAATGTTCCCGAAGATGCATTAATACTTATCTTATTAATTAAAAAATGATATGATGGAAGGAATATGTATGTTGCCCTTTTTGTAGATTGGGAATTAGAACTTGCTTTGGCATGTATCTTTAATTTGTAGAATTTATCTTCAAGATTAAATTCGGCATATCTAAATTTACCATGTATTTTGATAGGAAATGGTCTTAATAATGCATCAAGTGCACGTAAACCTGAAAAATCTAACGCTTCTAACGTTGGAGTTGGAGGGGACAAAATATCATCGAAATTAGACATTGTAATAAAATCAGGTGTATTCGATGATGATCTGAAACTAGGCGAAGGCGACCTAGATTTTGATGATAAGGATTTAATTGGTACTGGCGTTGATTCTTTGCTATCTTCCGAAGAGAATATTGAAAAATCCTCATTATTCCAGTTATCACCCCATTTATGTGAATTATTTGAACAATAACACCACAGACTAAAAGATAAATTATTACCTTCTAAAGCATAAGATATCGCATCCATTGCTTTTGTTTGAGATATATAGTCACCAAATTTGTAAGCCTTTTTATTATCCATATCAAAAGGCATCCCAATTTCTGTAAAGAAAACTGGAACATTCTTACCCAAAATTCCTTTGACTTCTTCTTTCATAAGTTTCAGTTGATTTCTGAATGATTTTCTAATACTAGACTCACCGAGTACTACGCTAAATACAGGATTCGAATAATTACCACGTACCACACCAAAAGTGTCTACGTTGAAAAATTTGTTCCACGTCTTAAACATTAATGATAAACCATCATAGAAATGACAGGCACAAATGGTCTTATCAGAAATAATATTAAGATTGCTTAAATGAGGTGGTTCTTTAAAAACTGGAGGTTGTAGAAGTATGAACGATTCACTGTCAATTTTTCTGAATTTTTCATGAAGTTTGTTGAAATATTCTGGGAAGAAATTATTTATAAAATACGTTTCATCGATTTTTGTACCTGTTTCTTCTATTTTTGAGAAATAATCTGGTTTTACTAAAGTTGAACCTGCAGTTGTTGTTTTCCATACGCCATGAATTTTCCAAATACATGTTTCAGGCACCCAATTTTTATCTCTGACCCAACCATATTTCGCATCAATGGTATCTCTCTCTTTTTTACTTAGCCATGCACTTTCACCCTTACAATTGACATTTTTTGTACCGGATTTTGAAGGTCCAAAGATAGATATTTCATATTCATCGATTGTTGTATTTTTACCTTCGCCTAACATAAAACTTTGAAAAGCAGTCGGAGTAGAACCAATTCTTAATTGTCTATCCTTTTCAATCTCCCCTAGGTCCATAGTGCCTATATAACCATGACTTGGTTCATTCATACTTTCTAAACCTATTATACAATTGTTCTCAAATAACTCTGGAGCTTTCTCTTGCATACGTGCATAAAAAGTTAATATAGCATCCATATGTTTCTCTTGTAAATAATCCTGTATATTCATATTATTAATAATACATTTGGGAGCAAAATACTTACCACCAAAAAATAGAGTGAACATGGTTTGACAAGCAAGTTTGTAATAGTTTGTAGCCCATACCATTTTTGGATATTTTTGATGGTTATCTTTCCCTGTCTTGGGATTGATAAAATTATACATTTCAATAGAAGCTTCATTATGCTTAAATCTTGAAGGCTGAAACCCTGCACATAATAATGTCCAGTGTGGAGCACCAGATCCACCTGTGAATCTGGACCAAACATCCTGATGTGGATCCAAATATACATAAATACCGTCAATTCGATTAATAATCTTTAATAAGTCAATAACATAATCCATATAATCATGATCATATATTCCTGGTCCCTCATGTTCGATAGATTCCCATGTAAATGGGAATCGAATATTATTATAGCCTAAAGATTTAACTCTATTAATATGAGTTTCTACTTGATCTAGGGGTAACGGATGATTAATAAAACTAACATTATCTGCCTCATCCCAAAACCTTTTGTCTTTAATTACACCATGTGTTGTTAAGAATGGTGATGCTGGAATTTTAACATTGGGATCTAAATTCACACCTCTTAATATTTTAATATTACCTTGGGCATCACAAAATTCACCATCTTTTGAAATGTATAATTTTTCAGGCATATTTCTCCTACCAATCCTTATACTAAATCGTTATATATAAATGTAATAAACAGCAAGCAATTAATATAACACATAAATCAATTTCTTAAGAACAGGAAAGTTTAAACTAGCTATTCATATTATCGTTTATCATCAGATCATCTACAAAATAAACGAAATATTGGATTTCATTTCAATTTCAGTCACATGATTGAGATTTGTTAAAAAAATATAAAAATACTCCGATACGGGGAGTCGAACCCCGGTCTCCACGGTGAAAGCGTGATGTGATAGCCGTTACACTATATCGGATAATAATTATTGATTTTTTGTCGGATTTATAGTACTTGTTCATTGCAGTATTGAATCTTAATATTTGTTTATTCTTATTAAATATGGTACTACATTGGAAGAAGTTTTTGTTTCCCGTATGTCAGATATCGTAAGTTATGAACATTAGAATTTATTTTAAAAAAAACCCTCATGTTAAAATATACATCAATTATAAAGATACATATTTAACTTCACTACAATTGAACAACTAGTTGTGCAACTCTTTCATGGTGGCATTCGAAAAACTGAGCATTAATTGAAAATACTTTTTTTTTTCTTTTCTTTCCATTAATGATAACCTGGCATTTAGTTTGCCCTCCAGTATAAGATGTTCCCTCTTCATGATAAGCACGAAAGTTGCTTGAAGAATGAATCATATTAAGACATTAAATGGTAATGACATTTTTTTACGTCTGATATTCATTTATTCAATGTATAATTTGTTATGGATTCTTGTGCGTGATTGATTTAGTAGGTTTATAAACAAAATCCTTGTCCAATTCATCTTGGACAGCATTTCTATACTCTTCGGCATCATCTCTAGGGTCAAAAGATGTATGGTCTACTTGAATCTTCCTTCCACCGATGGTTGAACCATTCAAGTTATCCACGGCCAAAATCGTAGATCGCTGATCTTCATATTTTAAATATGCAAATCCCTTTGAATCACCAGTGACCTTATCCCTTACTAAATATATATCGACAGGTATACCATATTGTGAGAACACAGTTAGGATATCACCTTCCGTCAACTCTTTGTTCAATCCACCAATATATACATAAGCCTGATCTTTATATTGGTGATGCCACGAACGTTCGGAATCCATGATCCCATTTTCTAGTTCCCTTTCATTAATTCTTTGGATAGACTTGATTTGGTTCATCAGTGAATAGCGTATACCCTGCCAGAATTTACTTATTAACGTGTCCTCCCATGGTAACTGAACTTCAATTCAATATTGTTCTGTGCTCATCCATAAAATTCAATTTCTACTATACGCGAATTTAATTTAATTTTTAATGAAAAATAAGAAAAACCATATCGTTGATTGTTATGGAAAATTATACATGTTTAACTATAAATTTAAATCGTAAGATCTATGTGATACATCCAACTAACCCTGGTATAGATTAGTCTATTTTTTTTTTTCACTTTTCGATTTATTTGAATGCTATATCAGATTTCTGTGAAAAGTTTTCTAATTGTCATCTTCATCTACTGCTTCTGGATCATCCATAAGTTCACTGTCCTTGTCTTCTGTATAGAGTGTCTCTTTATCCGTCTTCAGCATTTCTTGTTCCATCAAATTTTCTGCCATGTCTTCAAGTTTTTGTTCCATATAAATCAGCGTCTCATCCTGATCTTTTGCTTCGATTGCTTCACCAACAGATAGTGGAGTAGTTTCTAGTGATTCCACTATTTCCGTTTTTTCTGCCTCTGTTCCTGGCAGTACTTCATCTGTTGCCTTATTAATTGGTTCGGCATTTTCTTCTGATTCAGATGAATCTTTCTTTTCTTCCTCATCAACGGCGAGTTCTTTCGTTTCAGGTTTCACTACAATAGTCCAAGTGGTGAACATTTCAATGTCGTTACTTGTACTATTATCCACAACTTTTTTGATATTACTAACGTTAGAAGGTAATTTACGGCCACGAGGACCCCTGGCTCTTTTTTGACGAACATCACTTAACCCTTTTTTCGAGTTATTATTACTGACTATTTCTTCAGTTGGTGTGTTTATACCTAATTTTTTACTCAAACTAGGTGGAAGTGCACCTCCTGGAACCATACCTGGAAGAGCAAATAAACCATTCAAGTTATTAGCTATGTTAGATGTTCTGCTTGTAGTAGAATCTTTTTCGATTGGTGTCGGAATAGAAGATGTTGTAGGACTCTCCTTTGTTGTTCTAACATCGGATTCTCCTTCTCCTTCTTCAACTCCTAGGTTTTTCATTTGTTGTCTTTGTAACATTTCATGGAACGCTGCGATCTTTGAAGATGGTTTCTTTGGTACCGGTGGAGGACCTTTTTTAGTTGGTCTAGAAGGGATTACTGGAGTAGTTTTCTGTTCTTTTTCTGTTTCTTCTTTTCTGGCTTCTTCTGGAATCTCTATTTCTTTCTCTGCTCGAATTGAATCTTCAGGTGAAACATCTTTCTCGATACTAATTGAAGGAGTAGGACTTTCTATATCTTTGTTCTTTTCCTCCCTTTCCTTTCCTACATCTTCATCTATATGTGATGGATATATGTCAGTGTGCGGTTTCTCTGAGAGTACCGGTTCAGATAGGATATCTGCCTCAATGGTTTCAATATTCTTGGTACCGGATATTTCTTGTACCGGATCTTCCATTTTTTCTACAGAGTTTATAATTTGTTCTGTTTCCTTCGTTTCATTCTTTTCCCTGTCATTTATTTCTTCTCTATTTTCTGTTTGTGTATACAGTTCAGTTGATATTCCAGATGTAATATCTGTAATCTCAGCAAGGCTTTCATCATCATTATCGTGAAACTCTTCAGTTTCAGGCTCGAATCCTTCCTTTAAAATGTTCTTATCTGCGAGCGTTCTACTCAAGTCATCTTCCAATTGAACGGGTGCATTTTTTTTAATGGCAGTAAATTCAATTGAAGTTGCTGCCTTTCTTGGTCTATGTGGAACAACTGGAGTTGATGTTTCATCAGTTGTTCTTCTAACCGGTCTCTTAGGAATCAATGGTTCAACCATTTCGGTGTCATTATTCACAGGTTCAGCATTCTTATGATAACCATGACCGGCTGGTCTAATTGGAACTATTGGTTCAGTTTCTTTCCTTGAAGGTCTTGCAGGTACGACTGGTTCGACGCAGGATTCTACTTCTTCGTGTGATTGAGTTCTAATAGGTCTTTCTGGTCTAGTAGGAATCTCTGACACAAAGTCCAAGTCCTCCTGGCTATCTTTCGATGCAGTTTTTCTTATAATATGTGGTTCTGCCTTTCGGACAGGTCTTTCTGGTACATAAGGCTCATCAACAGCAGTTTTCTCTCCATTGAAGACCTGTTTACCGTTCATATTTTCCAATTCCTCTAACTGTTTTTCAGAATTTACCTCTAAATCATTCGTAATCTCAGTAGTCCTCCTCGATGGTCTTGAAGGAACCTCTGGAAACTCTTTTGTTGCTGAAACATCCAATGAACTATCTGTTTGTGGTTCCCCTAATGGTCTGTTAGCCGAAGTAATCCCTGGAGCTGCTGCTTCCGCAGTGGGACTAACTGAAATATCTTCTGAACTCATTAATAATACGTACCTGACTGAACCTATTGCTTATCAAGACACAATCCTCGTTACTTGACTTTGTTTGTAGTGTGCACTCCCTTTATATCACATCAGGGCTCCAAAAATTGACGCCAAAAAAAGTTGATCAATTTGAAAAATCGATGCTTTAAGTGTAAATAAACAATTTTGCATCAAAAAAGCCTCTAAAATACACAAAAAGTTCAAATTAGTTTTGTTTAATTGATTGATATTGCAAATAACAACAAGCAAGTTTGGTATTTCATTAATAATTAACCTGATTTTCTGGTGATTTGGACAGGTAATAGGGTATTGCGTTTGAAGTGATTTATAGTGGTTACTGTTAATCGGTTATTGTTGAGTTATATTGCTTCAATGCTTAAAGATAGTGGCTATTAGATGAAGTGTGATGTCCCACAATAATGATAATTTAAGCGATTTTGATGATGATGACCTCGATTCATTGTATCAGAAGAATATTAATAAAAATGTTAAGGAAACATTAATAAGAAAAACTGTACCAGTACAAAGAGATTTGTTTAATAACGTTTTACCAGGTCAGCAGTCATTTTATGAGGAAGTGCAAAGAGAGGTAACGTTTGGTCCAACACATCATGACTTTAATGACGAATCTTTGTTCAAATATATATATCCAACGAATTTTGAAGTCAGAGATTATCAATTCGATATTGTTAAAAAGGCATTATTAGCCAATGTATTATGTGCTATACCGACAGGTATGGGTAAAACTTTTATTGCAAGTACAGTCATGTTGAACTACTATAGATGGACGAAAAAAGGTAAAGTTATCTTCATGGCACCAACTAGGCCTTTAGTGGCGCAACAAATTAAAGCATGTCTTGGTGTATCAGGTATACCGAGTGATCAAACAGCTATTCTATTAGATAAAACTAGAAGAAATAGAGAAGATATTTGGAAAGAAAAACGTGTATTTTTCACAACTCCACAAGTGGTTGAAAACGATTTGAAAAGAGGTGTATTGAACCCAAAGGATATTATTTGTCTTGTTGTAGATGAAGCTCACAGAGCTACAGGTTCATATGCATATGCCAACGTTGTTAAATTTATTAATAGGTTTAACTCATCTTATAGAATTTTGGCACTAACTGCAACACCAGGTTCAACAATGGAAAATGTGCAAGAGGTAGTAAATAACTTAAATATTTCCACAATAGAAATTAGAACTGAGGAAAGTATGGATATTGCAAAATACATGAAACGAAGAGAAAAGAAAAAGATAGAAGTACCTCTAACAACAGAAATTGAGGATATAATTGAGCAATTGGGTATTGCAATTACTCCTGCGCTTAGACAAGCTGTAGAACTCGGAATATATGAAGAATGTGAACCTTCAAAAATAAATGCTTTTGTTGCAATGCAGCAAAGTCAAAAAATTATTTTAAATCCAAGTATACCTGAAGGTATCAAATGGAGGAATTTTTTCATCTTACAATTGTTGAATCATTTTGGTCAAATGTTGAAAAGAATTAAAATATATGGTATTAGAACATTTTTCAATTACTTTAAAAATAAATACACAGAGTTTACGGCGAAATACAATATGGGAAAATCTACAAATAAAGTAGCAGCAGCATTTTATTTTCATCCAATTTTAAAAAATATGATGAAACAGTGTGAGAAAATGCTTAGTGAGCCAAAGTTTTTAGGGCATGGTAAGTTAGAACAAGTTAGGGATGAACTAAAGACATTCTTTATTGATAGTGATCCAACCTCAAGAGTTATTATTTTCACAGAATTAAGAGAGAGTGCGTTAGAAATTGTCAAATCCATAGATGCGATGGATTCATCAAGGATAAGGCCGCATATTTTCATTGGACAAGCAAGAGGTAAAGAAGGATTCGATGAAGTAGAATTCACTCGTAAGCATAAACCAAAGGGAAGAAAAAAAGTGGATCGTTTGAAGAATAAAGCAATACAGGAGCAATTGGAGGAAGAAAAGAAGAAAAAGAAGGAAAAAGAACAATTAGAAAGAAGTGGAAGACGTACTGCAAGTTCAGAAGAGGCCCAAATTAATGGTATGAATCAGAAGCAACAGAAGGAAATTATTCAGAGATTTAAACATGGTGAATTTAATGTTTTAGTTTGTACTTCGATCGGTGAGGAAGGTTTGGATATTGGTGAAGTTGATTGTATTATTTGTTATGATACAACTAGTAGTCCTATTAAAAATATTCAACGTATGGGTAGAACTGGTAGAAAGAGAGACGGGCATATTATTTTCCTGTTTAGTGGCAATGAATCTTATAAGTTTGAGCAAGCAATGGACGACTATGTTAATTTACAAAAGATCATATCGCAAAATTACATTGAATATAAAGCATCCGATAGAATTATTCCAACAAATATAAACCCTGAATGTCAAAAGAAATTTATGGTAATCACTGAGTCTGATGAAACTGTTAAGGATATGGAAGATACAGATGAAGTTATTTTGTATGCAACACAATGTATGTTGGGGAAGAAGCCAAAAAAGAAAGGAAAGGCTACTAAAACACAACAAAAAAAACAGTTCTTCATGCCTGACAACGTTGAAACGGGTATCATTTCTGCAAGCAATCTTGTGAATAAGTATGTCGACAATGGATTGGGAGAAATATCATTAGTGGATCCCAATGATGCGAAAAGGAATCAAAAACGTACAATGTTAGACAGAATTGAAGATTCTTTATCATCTGGTCTTTCAGACTTCGAGGAATCAGGTATGATTGAAAGCCAGAAAAAGCAAAAGCAGAAAAAAGTGGAAAACACAACCCCAGTTACAACTAAACTTACCTCTGTTAAAAATGAGGAGGTTGGACCGACTCTATCAAAAGAGTCAAAAAAAAGTATACATGTTAAGGATGAAAATACAGAGAACTCTTTGCTACAGATTCCGGCTGTAAAAAAAGAAACAGCTAATTCACTGAACTCCAACGATAAGAATATCTTGAAGCCTCTCAAAAATAATACGAGTAAGGTTGTCAAAAAACACATTAATTACCATACATATAAGGGTGAAGAAGGCTTTCTGACCTCTAAGGAGAAAAAATATTTTAAAGAAAACTACCTTCCAGATGGATCACTCTCAATGGAATTAATCCCCACATTCGGAAATTCTACCGAAGTCTCTCGAATTCCCCATTCAGCAAGTACCCAACAAATTATCAAATTATTTTCAGGTCTCCAAAACAACGTGAAGGAAACAGTTATCGAAATGAATCGAACCAATTGCATAGCTAAAGGTCTTCAAAACAATTCAGGAAGTCCAGACACCTCAAAAAGTCTCGTCACTCCAGATACCTCCATGAACAGTAATCTGACACATACATCAGAAAATAATAGCATCATTCTTGATGTTTCTAATGAAGATGTTCTAGACGATCTCTTAGGATCGGACTCGGATTTTTAACAACATTATCTAAACATTTCAAGAACAAATTAGCATATGTATGTATAATACTATAATAATCAATAATCAATAACATTTATTACACAGGACAGACCATGTTACAGAAACTATTTAACATTCTCAGAGTTCAATTGGATATGGGATACTATTCTTACGGTTTCGTATCACGCGATCACATTCAGTCGTAATTTTTTTTCTTCCATTTTTTTTTTTTCATCGAAACTATTTAAAACAATGAACTAAGTGAAGTTGTTAGAACTTCTAGTGTTCTTAAGTTTGTAATTTCTTGTTCAATTCCAAAGAAAGTATCCTTATGCACGGGAAATACGCATATCAGTGAGGATTCGTCCGAGATTGTGTTATTGCTGGTTGAAATTTATTAACCAGACCTACTCCTCATGATCGCCTTGGGTGTTCGCTTCAGAATACCTTTGATTATGTAGGGAATTTTTGGAAAACTTTCTTTTTCACTAGTTCATGAAACTAGTATAATATTTCTTCTTTCAAATTGTTTCTATATTGTGAGGTCACGATATACTATTTTGATAAAGTTGTATATTACTAATAATGTTTGAAGAATATGAAAACGAATGATTTATGTATTTGAATATTATTTCAATGTTATTATTTATTCTTTTTTACATAAAGATCCCTCACAGATAATATAAAAAGGGAAGGAGAAAGATAAAAATGACAATCAACTGATGGCGTGGTACCGTTATTCGTTTGGAAATCCAAACTCTGCCAAAATTTTATCTAAAGTTAGATCTAATTTTGTACAATTCATATTATCGAAAAGCCCTAGCAATCCATCATAGAGTGAGAGTGAGAGTCCACTTTGCTTTCTTGTATAAGAGCTCTTGAGGGGAAGAGCTGTCACTGTACTGATAATTAAAAAAAATAAAACTAGAAACTTCATTGGAAATTCTAAATTCTTAGCTATTTAACCCAGTTAACAGTAACTTGCATAATATTAATTGGTATTTTTAATTTTCATCAAGCATACCTTATTTCCCTTACTTATAAATACTTTTTTAATTTTTTGAAGGTACATTTTTTTTATCGAAAAATGGTGATTTAGTTTATTCCAATTCGTAACTGCCGACCATAATAGGTATTTTAACCTCTAGGGTTTCTTTCCCTTTTTTACCTTCTTTCATTTTTTTTCGACATTCTTTTTATTATTGACTTTGTTCTAATTTAAACTGTAATTCTAAAAAGAATGTAAACTAGCAAAGAATGTAAACTAACAAAGACAGAAAAAATAAACGATTATCACCTGTAGTATCGTGTTTAATTTACTGTTGGAAAAATGAAATTCATTTCGAAGCAAATTATCCAGTCTTATTGTTAATAGAAGATAAAAAAGAAAGTTAGCACTCACACTGGGGGTCGAACCCAGAATCTTCTGATTAGAAGTCAGACGCGTTGCCATTACGCCATGCGAGCTAAATTTCTTGAAGTCTTTAACTAATTTAGTGATTTATATTGTATTTTCTCATGTTGTAATTAAGAATTTTCCCATATCATGTAGTTTCATTACTATTTTGAGCCTTTCTGGTTATTGGGACTGCTAACACCAAAGTTGATACATGTTGAAATCCCACAAGGTTTTAGTTTTATCAAAAAACGCTTAATTTTTCTCTTCCAAATGTGTATTTAATTAACCAAATTTGCATAATTTGCAATCAAAAACTTGGAAACCACTGTTAAGCATTTAGTAATGCCATGAAAGTTTGATGTTTAATGTAGATTCATATTATTTGATTGTAAAGGCTTAAAAAAATACTATAAATACTAAACAATTTACAGAAATGATGTAAAGTTAGATATCTTTGTATCTTAATATTATTGTTCTTCTTGATTTAGTGGTTGGAAAAAGGTACTGTATTTGTATTGGGATATAAAGATATAAAGCAAGAAAAATAAAATCGGTACCAACATTTCTAACGAATTAATATGTATAATATATCGAACTCCCATTGTAAGTTACACATCGTTATTAATGAAAGTCAATCAATTGGGTTGCACGTTAACGGAAATATAATTCGATATCTAATAGCCAAACGAAATGAAACCAGAGCAGTTAAGTTTGTCTTTCTAAACATTGTTGAAGCAGTAAAACTATTAATACTATAGTTCCTTCATGATTCAATTAATCTACAACCTAAAAGGCCTTGACCATTCCAGTTTCTAGTCGGTATTAAAGTTAAAGGAATTATTTTGTCCTCTCTTAGGATTCTAAGAGATAGTTCTTTACCTTCGCTTCCCATTACTAATATTTGTACATTTCTTAATTTTCCATGATTACCAGCATGTACATCACCTATAGAAACCAATTTATCATTGTTCTTAACACCTGCTCTCTCAATTGGACCATCGGTGGCTACTTCTTGGATGACTGCAAAAGGTATCTTGTAAGCAACTGCTGCCACTTCATTTTTGGTGGTAGTAACTGGGCTAATTGCTGTTTGTGAATCATTTTTAAAATAATCCTTTAACAATTCATGTGAACGTTCAATAATACTTTTTAGATCATTTCTTAACATGTTTACATTTCTTCTTACTAATCTAACTTGTAATACATCAATATCAGATCGTGGGAAACCCTCAGGTGTAATCAAACTAGAACTCATATCAACATTTTGAGATTCCAGATAGTCAGTATATTTTGCTAGTTTATTTTCTACTTGGCTTTTTAACGTCATAATATCAGTCATTGACAATAGTTGCAAATTCGCCACCGATGCTGTAATAGTTGGATCTATCTCAACGGTGGTTAAAAGTTCATTGGGTTTCTGTTCTCCATTCATATTCGTCATGATGAGAAATGTCCTCTGTTCCAAAATTCGCCGTTTAAGATAGTCGAAACACAGTTATTGACCTTAATTTCATCAAATTAGAATGATTAAATGGATATATAATACGTGAATTATTTTTAAATCGACTGCGAAATTACATAATTTAACTTTTTACAAGGCTAAAGCGAAATCTGTAAACCTTAATTTCTGAGGTGAATAAACCGTGACTATGTAATAAAAATAGGTTAAAATATGTTACCATGACGATCAAGAATTGTGGGAACAGTTAGGATTGTTCTTCACAAGAGATTTACATACTTGGAACTCTCGGAGCCGCCCAAGAGATCCCATTTGGGCCTGTTCCGATGGATAGCTCTACAGATATGGCATGGCATGGCACCAACGGTTTCATATTTCGTCTAGGAAACTGGAAAAACATATCTGAATTGGTTATTATATCCTGCATTCAATGAGTGGGTATGAGAAAGTTTCGCTCTTCACTAATCATCTTTAAATTATATGAAGTTTGTATAAAGGAAAAATAGGACACTTTGTAATAGCATATAATATTTGTATTTACCTTTATATTATCTATTCAGCGTTGAATATAGATAGACCCAAAGATGTTAAAAGAAAGTTTACTCAACGAAAGTTCAAAAACTATGAAACTCTCTGCGCGATGAAAGCATATAATTTGTGTCTGAAAATCGTTCAACTACAAGAAACTGTACAGTCTGCAATTAGATTGTAGAATGCTGAAAGAAACTAAGTTTACAATGGAGTGAAAAAAAAAATAAAGCAGCTGCAGGAATAAATTTAAAATGCATAAAATTTTTTAAGATTCTCTACCAGATATCTTTCACTCCCAAAAAACGATAAAAATCTTCACTATTTCTACGATCTTATTTTAGGAATGTTCAAAGAAAGAGTAGTAGTAAAAGTTTTTTACAAATAAGACTCGTGGTTAGTTTTAGAAAGTAAATTTTTTTTGGCTTCTTCCTTCTTGGTTAGAGAATACCGTATGTCATCAAAATAGGAAAAAGTAAACAATTTATTAAAGAAAAGGAAAGATGGGATCTGATGGGATTTACTAGCCTATCCACATTCGTTAAAATATCTCAAGACAAGATAAGATAGTTTCTAGTTTTAAAAAAGAGATAAAGCCCGCGGAAAACTTTTTAAACTTCCACTCATTTGCTAATGTCGAAAGCCAATAAAGACCTTTTTTTTTGCCTTTCCAATTATCTTTCTAACTCAGTTTCTCAATCGATGCAAACACAAAATTAAAAAGTTCTTGAGTGAAAAAAAAAAAGAAGCCAAGAAAATAAGGTTAACTTTCCAATAAAATGCAACTCTTGACAATTATACATTTCATTAAAAAAAACAAGTAGTAGCAAACCTCAGTAACACTAGTAAGAAAATTTTGAGGCATGAGTCCTAGTTAAAATAAAAACCTTACTCCTTCGCATTAAGAAAATCAACAGTAGAAAATATTTTTATAAAGCATAAAAGTTGAAACTTTGAATTGTCCAAACTGGTCTAAGCAATATTTGAAAACTTAAACTTGTCCACAACAACATACGTACCAATAAGATAATTTCCGCGGATTACATAAAAAAGTTTGTTATGTAATCTGCCCTTCTTAAAAGTTTCTTTGGTAGTGATTAAGCTATAGTTGATGTGATAGTAGTCGTATTATGTTTAGTCAGTGTTTCGAAATGAACGCAAATAAAATCTTAGCTATTAGTGTGGATCCCCGCCAAATTTTTTGTAAAATAATTGTGCAATCTTCAATTTTTTCTTGTCATTTTGAATATATTAAACTGTATTGTTGAAATGCTTGATTATTTCTTGTTTTCTTCAGAGATTCAAAAATGGTGGTGTTTATGATTTCACATTGGCATTAGCAATAAAAGGCACCTTACAGGGATCTGTTTGAATTTTATCTTTTGATCAAAATCATAAGATAAAGTTTTCATTTAATTTGTTCATCTATTTTTAAAACCTTTTCTTTTTAAGATTCTAATTTTAATTTTATTAACTAATAAAAAAACTTATCTTTATCTAAAGAAATATATCCTTTTTTATAATGGCAATAGAACCAACATTTAGAGGTTATATTCAAAATGAACTGGATGCATTATTAATCTTTCAAGCAACATTGGATTATAAGCTAAAACATGTTCAAAGAAGGCCGTATGAAATTGAAAGACCCTATTTAATCATATCAGGTAATATTTTTGTCTTCATTGAAGAGGTATCAAGAATTAAGAGATGGACAGACGGTATAACTTGGTCTCCATCGAGAATTTCTGGAAAATTCTTGATTTATAAAGAGTTAAATAGAGGCTTTACCAATCCGTCGATGTATTCTAAAAAACCTGCTGCCTCTGCTGCTGCTGCTGCACGTTTAGGCATGCCACCAAATATGGCTAATAATTCATTAATAATAGATTCACAAAATCCAAATCAGGATCAAAGTTATAATTATCGACAGTCAAATTTCCCAATTCAGTATTCGAAATATACCGGTTTTATTAAGAAGACAATTTCAATAAAATTACCAAATGGACCAGAAAAGGCTATGCAAAATATCCATATTGTGTCATATTATTTAGAAGAAGATGTTAATTATCATAGATTACAAAGACCGTCAGAATCTATTTTTTTCAGTGATGTTAAACCAAACATAGAATTGATTGAAGCAATAGATAATAGTGCTTTAGGTGGCACAACAAAGACTCTAACCCAAAAATTTGCTCAACAGACAGTTTCATTGATGAACGGAAAGGAAACTTTGGATGAAGCATATAATAGCAGACCTAATGACTTAATAAATGGTATCAACGATCAAAATCAATTTCATAATAACAATAATAATAATACTTCAGGTCGTTTCACATCTATCTATCCAACAGGACAACAACAGCAACAGCAACAGCAACAGCAACAACAACAACAACAAATGTGGAATGTAAATAATATGCATCAACAAAGTGTAGGCTTGAATAATCATCAGGGTACACCTAATAGTAATAATAATATTGGAACTCAAAGTCCAAATTTTGCACAAAATAGAATAGCCAATTCAAATACACTCTTTTCGATCCCCTATAGCCAGCATCAAAATCCTACTTCGATTGGAATGATAATGAACAATGCATATCCTGTTTATTATGCATTACCACCATCAATGAATGCCAACTATATTCCAAAATTATCAATCTCTGCGGAGGATATGAATAATATAAATTATAATAATTATAATCAAAACAATAGTAATAATAATAATAATAATAGAAATAATGCGGAACAAATAATGTTTAATCAGCAATCTCAGCAATCTATGTATCGTACAATTGATCATAGTACCGCAACATATCCAATTTCCATGAACAATCTAAGAATGAATAATAATACACAATCCACATATCCTCAAGCTACAAACCATACTGTACATACCACCTATCCATATTATGGGGGACAAACTTCTGTATTACCAAATGAGGACTTTTTATATAATTCTAGTAATGACACCACTCGAACGAGTTTTCCGAATGATGGTGGAAATCACAATTATCCTCCAGATATTAGTAATAATATTTCAAACGGCTTAATGGGTAATAGTGCAACTAAAAACAATAATAATTCAATGAATCGTTCAGCTAGTTGATGAAAAATTTCAAGAATTTTGTGTTTTAGGCTTAGAAAATGCGGTTGGAATCTCGAGTCGAGAAATTCAGTTGAAAGTTTGGATGATACCCATCGAGCTGAGATAATATATAAAAAAAAGCATAAAATAATAGAATGCGATGTTGACGAACTGCTCCGTCAATAAATATACTCAACCAAAATCAAATGAAATACATCGATAGAGCAAGTTGTAACGAATAGTTGAGAGTGAGCAATTGATGAAAAGATTGCTTCATATCATTATTGATCTGAACTTATAAGTTCACATTTTATAGAGAGTTTTTCAGAAAGTTTTTTACAACAATATATGTCTAAATAATGTTTACATAGTAAACTTTTCTCTCATTTAATTAATCGTAATGCCTTACTGATTGGTACATATTCTTTTATCTTTCGAGATTTAACGTTTTGTAAAGAAAATCAAAAATAAGGTGATTTTTCAAGAACTGTGGAACCAAATATGATAGGACAATAAAGAAATTGTAAAACAACAACAACAACCTTACACAGGGACAATAAGCAGATGAACATGCAAGCAGGTAACGGTCAAACAATGTGATAGCATTATCTACTCTTATTCTAACAGTACTACACTATTAAAATATTTTTTTAAACAATGCGCTTTGGAACTTTATTTACGCTCTGCAATTTGGGAAATTGGCAAATGAAGATGCAGAATGAAGGGAAGTTAGCCAGAGTTTAAGGTAGTTAAACTCTAGACGGAGTAAGCTGAAAATATTGAGGATTCATATACAGGTGTTTAGTTGTTTGTTCGAGCGGTTTTTTCATTCCAGATGATTAGAAAGATATGTCTAAAGATGATAAATTAACTACAATAGTTGATGTACTTAATTTAGATAATGATGATGTTGAAGATATTCCAAACGAACTGAATAGTTTCCATTCTATAGGAAGCGATATTGGAATATATAATGAGGGAGTTGATGAATCTGGGAAACTGCTCGAAAGTCAATACTCAACGCAGAACAATCAAAAATTAAAAGTTCATATTCCCTTAAATGATGCAAAATTAACTGCTTTGTCTGGTGCATTGGCAGGCTTTATATCTGGTATTTTGGTGTGTCCCTTGGATGTAACAAAGACTAGATTACAAGCACAGGGACTGCAATCTAGTGAAAATTTATATTATAAAGGTGTTGTTGGTACAATGTCTACCATTGTTCGAGACGAAGGTGTGAGAGGTTTATATAAAGGTCTTGTACCCATAATATTAGGATATTTCCCAACATGGACAATATATTTCTCCGTTTATGAATATTCAAAGGAATTCTATCCGGAAATGTTCCCACGTTGGGATTTTGTATCAAATTCATGTTCTGCAATTACAGCAGGTGCCGCATCAACAATATTAACTAATCCAATTTGGGTTATTAAGACAAGACTTATGCTACAAACTAATTTGGGTGAAAATATTACACATTACAAAGGTACTTTGGACGCATTCATTAAAATTCCACAACAAGAAGGTATACGTGCATTATATACAGGTTTAGTACCTTCTTTACTTGGGTTATTCCATGTTGCTATCCATTTCCCTATTTATGAGAAATTGAAGGTTAGATTTCATTGTTATTCCGTTATAATTAACGAAAAGGGAGAAAAAGAGACGTCTATCAATATTAAGAATCTTAGCATGGCATCATCTGTATCCAAAATGATGGCATCTCTAATAACATATCCACACGAAATTCTACGAACAAGAATGCAATTGAAATCAAATTTACCTGCAAGGATTCAACGTAAATTAATTCCAATGATACGAACAACATACCGTAATGAGGGTTTCAAGGCTTTTTATTCAGGGTTCACAGCTAATTTATTACGAACTGTTCCCGCATCTGCAATCACATTAGTATCATTTGAATATTTTAGAGACCATTTTACAAAACTTCTCAATCAACCATAACAAGCAACGCTCTATCATACAAATACAACTAAGGCTTTACTGATATTGTCTATATTCTTCTTTATAAAAAATTAAATACACTCTTTATGTAGAATATTATATTAAACATTCAGATAGAAAACTGATCTAAGGATAATTTCGTGTTTATATAAAAATTAGCCAAGAAAAAAAAAAGTTCAAGACGTATATGAGTGAGTAAGACTATTGTAAAAAAAAAGGAAAATCTCACATAAAAGATACACTCACAATAACTCTATTAGATACTTAATAGTCTTTATATATAAAAACAGAGACATTTAAGATGATGTCCAGACTATTGAATTCCAACTTCCTGTTACAAATCATTATTGCATTTTTATCGATTTCTTTGGTTAGATCAAACCCAATAGAAAGCTTTACTAATGAAGAGTTCCCAGAACCTATAACAGGATCTGATTTTAAAAAGGAAACCTCAAAGGGTTTACATGTTATTGATTTTTTCAGTCCTTATTGTTCACATTGCAAAAAGTTAGAACCAATATGGAAAGAAACTTGGGAAACATTCCGTGAAGAAGGTGATAGATTGAATATCACATTCTCTAGAATCGATTGTGTTGAAAGTGGAGATCTTTGTAATGAAGAAAGCATTGAATATTACCCAACTATCAGACTTTATGGCCCTGATGGTGCAATCAAAAATTACCCTCCAGATGGTAAAAGAACCCTTGAAGGTTTAATCAAGTTTGCTAGAAAAGAAGCTCTAGATCCAGCTAATCTAGAATCTAGTCACATAAAATCTCAAAGTGAAATGTTGACGGACACCGATTTTATCAGTCTTCTAGCAGGTAAAGGTAGCAAACCATACTTAGTTTCGTTCTGGCCAACTGAAAATATGGAAAGTACAGATAACCAAGGAGAATTCGTTGACTGTGCTCAATGTACTCCCTTCCAAAGAATCTGGAGAATATTGTCAAATAAATTGATTGCCAATAAAATCAATACTGGCCATATCAACTGTTTAAAAAGCACGGTTCTTTGTGAAGAACTTGGTTTTAATGATTTAGTAGGCTCAGAGATTAATTCAAGGGAAAGAAATCCAAGAGTCGCTTTGGTTTTACCTGGTAAGATTTCTAATAATTTATTTGTCTTTCCTGAAAATAAATTCGATATCGATTTAAGTATATTTGAAGACTTTGCTGTAAGAACAGTTCATAATAACAATATTCCAGATATTTCTACTCTTGAGCTATTGAATATAATGAAAAAAGAAATGGATTTTAAGGAAACTGGTGAAAGTCACGTGGAAGACCAAAAAATACATGCTGTTTTCTCATACGATCCTGAAACAGTTGTACCTGAAGATATGGATATATTAGAATATTTAATAGAGCCCTTCCAAGAAATCCCTAATTTATACCTTTACAAAGTTGACAAATCTCTTATCGATCTTACAAAAATTGGCTACGAAGATATGTACACAATAATTAATGATAACAATGAAGATGAATCTACCAAAGAAATGAATCCAAATGTTTTTGCTCTAAATACCATCACTCAATTTCCAACCTTTTTCTTATTTAGAGATGGGGATAGAATTTCACATGTTTTCCCAGGATATTCTTCAACGGAAGTGAGAAATGCTGATACTATTATGAGATGGATAAGAACTTTCTCAAAACCATTATATTCTGAGGTCACTCCTTCAAATTTTCAGAGTCTAATGGAATTTCACACAGATATATTTAGTACCATGGTAATGATTGTAACTAATAGTTCTGACTCTAAATTTGTTGAAGATAGTTCAAAGATATTAAAAAAATTGAATATTGCAGGTTATAAGTATGAACATGAAAGAATGGAAAAAATGTTTAAAGATTTATCTCAAGAAAGAGAGGATAAAAATGACTATCTTCAATTTTTACGTGATGACGATGCCCCAAGTTCTACGATTTTTCAAGCAATGCGTCTTATCGTCCCTCATATAAATAACTTAAGACTAATGCTTTCATTTTACGATATTTCCAAATTTGATGAAAATATGTCTTGGCTTAACGGTGGGATTTTTAAGGAACCTCTGAATGAAGGTGATGTAATAGTTTTTGATAAGGCAGGGGGAAGAGTATTTAAATTTGATGCATCTGGTAATGCGATTGACATTGATTCTCCTTCCAATCTAAAGAATATATTGTTATCTGTTGCTATACCCGAGGAAGCTGAATTAGAAACACCTGAATATATAGCTATGGGTAGAATCTCAACTAAACTTAACTCAACGGTAAATAATATATTAAGAAATGCTGTTTATCTCTTCATTGTTCTGGTCTGCATTTTATCGCTATCGAGATCCAAGCTGTTCTACAGAAAATATAAGACAATGAAGAACTACAAATCGAAGAGAAATACAGTTGGTTTATTAGGTAAAAAGGACTTCCAAGATTAGGAATAAAAATATAATAGTACCTAAATACTAAATCCAGTCTAATTAATTATTTTATGAGTAAGAGATACTTAATCTATCTACAAATAATAATGTACATTAAATAATTTTATAATGATTGTATAATTGCATGTTGTCTCCTGTTGATAAGAAACTAGGTGATCCAGACCAAGAAGAATAAAAGCCCAACAACGAAAAATATTAGTAACCATGTCTTGATACTAATTCTAGATCTTTTTGCCATTATCATCATGTTATCAAATGTGCCTTTTAATTTAAGTCTTGTATTTTCAAAAGTGGAACCCAATTCATTCAAAGAATGATTACTATTTCTAATTTCATCCCCCATTTTTAATGACAATGATTTTAATGCTTTTATCTTTTGACCCATTTGGCCGACTTGCTCATCACTTTGCGATTCTAACTGCGCCAATGTACTTTGTGAATAATCAAATTTATTATCGTTTCCATAAGGCGATGTTGAACGATCCACATCGGTGCTGTTCCTATCTGTTATAGATCCAAACAGCTGGGTCCTTGCATTATCTCGTTGGTATAAGCTATCCTCTGTATATCTTCAATAAAATATAAGAATTCAAAATAATGGATATGTCAATGTTAGTCTTACAAACTTCATTTTCCTACCTAAGAAAAGAGATAGTATAACTCTCACTAAAGATTAATTACTAATAAAACATACCTTGCACTCATATTCTGGCAATTTGTTATAGTATAGCCCTTTTTATGCCAAGAGTTCTTCTATTATGATTGGGCTTTGGGCTAATTTTAACTATCGAATTTTTATTGTATGAGAAAAGTGATTGATTGTCCGAAAAAACTGTTTAGCCATCCATTCATGAAAATTGAAGTCATTGTATACAAATTTCAGAATAAAAGATTAAACGAACAAGATGTTCCCGATATTTTTCAGTTTTAACAAATGGTTGAGTTTTGAGGAGGATTGTAATAGAGAAGATACTTTTTGGCGTCGTCTTTTTATTTCTCCAATTAGGAAAATATTTTGTATGGTTAATGTCATGCTGTTACTGGCACGACAGTTGTCTATGACTTTTTCTTCTTATATGTAGTTATTATTCGCAATTGAATGCAACGTAGGATTTATATAATAATCCAATATCACCTGAGTTGACCTGGTCCTAACTAGTGTTGTATTTTCGTTATCAGGAGGCAATTAAAACTGAACCTATAATATGTTCGTTACCCTTCCCTTGAAAATAAGCGTAAATTATCAGTAATTAATCCAGCAGTTAAATTCTTATTCGACAAGTAACACGACTAAAATAACTCGCACACTTGTATTTTACAGCCTTATAAACTATAAGTGGAAATTGCGTTCAGTATAACATAGTAGGCATGTCCCAAAATGATTCCAATATCGATCGCGTAGATGCTGCCAATTTAACAGAAGTACTAAAATTGCTACAGAAAGGTGAACAAACAGCTGATACAATGGAAAAGAAGCTTGATATGGTAGAAAAGGAACTTGACCGTTTATTGCAGCAGATGGAAGGAATCCAACCAGATCAGGTAACTGAAAAAACCAACAAACAAAGAGGCGACGTAACTAATTAATTTAAAATTATACTGTACTCGAAGCCACAGCATATTCTACATTTTTGTATGGAATGTATAAAATTATACTTAGTTTAAATGCACATATTTCTATATATATATAAATTATATTTTATCTAGGTACAAATAGTGGTTTATCAGCACTGTCCGTAAATGGATTTGGGTCTCTGTCAGGATTGATCATGTACTTCTCGGGATCAACATCTAATATTACTTTCACTTGTTTACCATTTCCAATCCACCATTTTTTAAGGTCTGAACTAGGTGGAGGTAATTTCTTGTTCCTGATTCTTTCAGGTACCTGTGTAGATGACGTAGTCGTTATGGGGACAATCCCTTTTTTATCAAGTCCCTCAATGAAAAAAATATCTTTACCATTGAAGAAAGCTTCCTTTTCATCATCATTTAATGTTGCTAACCTCTTTGTCACTTTATTATAAATTTCGAAAAACAAGCTCTCTTTTTTTTTCTCATCTATTACAGTAATTCTTGCCTCGAACATTGCATAGACGGGCCTATGATCAGAAAATAAAATATCTTCTGCGGAACCATATTTTAATTGATTCAATATTTCACCTTTACTTAAAATTCTATCGGTCCATGCAGGGATTCTCATCTTTTCACTTGTGTCATATGTTTTTGTACCTGGATCAAACTTATAAGTTGGGGGAAAAGTAATCGGCATTTCATGAAAGTATGGGAAGGATTCACCTGAAATCATTTGTTGATTTAATTGATCTTTTTCAAACAACTTAGTATATTTTTTCAAAGAAATCAGTTTTCTAACTTCTTCATTGGACATTAAAATTCTATAATTGAAATCACCCATCCATATGACTGCATCATGGTCTTTAATTCTTTGACCTTTAGCGAATCTGATATTCTTAAATATCGTTTTATAATCATTATGTCTTTGTTCAACATTTTCCAAACCTGCGGCAAGATGCGATGTAATTACGCAAAAGCTTGTTGCATTATATTTAAAACTAATCGCAACAGCACCTTTATTAGAAGCCATACCACCAAAGCCAGTCTTTTTGACATCAGCCTCAATATGTTTGATTTTGGAATAATTAGAAGTCTTGACGAAAAACATCAACAAAACACCACCCAATTGACTGCTCCAAACACTTGTATAATTTTCATCGCTTCGATTATTTATGAGAGTTAAAACACGACTTTCCCAATATTGCTTAGCAAACGGATCAGTTGAAAGCATATGTCCGGGAGTTAGATCGACGACTTCTTCAAACCCAAGAATGTAAGCATCCACCATACCGTTAAATTCAGAACCTTTTGTGAAAATCCACTCATCAATATCTTCTTTAGATATCTTCCCACTAGTATTAAATGTACCACAATGTAATGTAATACTGCTTTCATATGTATAATTAGGCTTCAATTGCTTCAAATGATGTGATATATAGAAGTGTAACGGATCATACACCTTTACTTTAGATTCAAATAACTTTGTGTACGTTTTAATATATTTACCAGCATTCTTCGCATTCTTTGAGAAGATTCTATCCATCCAAAAAGTATTTTCTGACCAAAGTCTATCATGTGCTTCAATAAAAGAGGTTGTCACCTCAAAATCATTAAGTTCCTTCGTTGCTAATTCAATAATATCTTTACTAATAATTTTCTCAACTAAAATTTGCTTCTCTATAGAGTCGAAAGCACTGATTCTTAGGATACCTGTTTGCTTACCAAAATATACTCCCCTAGAAATATCATATGCAAGTGCACCTAACTCAAACAAATCTTGCCTTAATAGATACAATAACTTGTGAGGAGTTTTGGAAAGTATACTCGAACTACACTCTAGATTCGTAATCTTTATACCCTTTTTCTCAGCACATTCTTCATAAACACGAGACAAAGATTCTTGTGTTTCACTCCTTGGCTTGACAATATTAACAATTGTGACGATACCATATTTTGCTTCAAGACTATCAAAATGTCTATCAAATGCTGCCTGCGTATGAACTGCATCCCTAGTAATTCTAACCTTTCGTCCATACAAAATCTGATTATCTACAGATTCCCAAAACAAAGGAATATTAGCACATACTTGAGTATATGAAAAAATAAAACTTTTAGTACTAACTACAACTTCAGTTTCTACGAAGTTAGTTATTTTGCCCTCTTCATTCAATCCATCTGCATCTAAACAATACTGCTTCCCTTCAGTAGATATTCTCGATATTATAGTAGCGGATGATGTGTTTTCTGAATCTTCAATCAGAGTTGTTCTACAAAACCCTCTAATTAAAAAAGTTAAGAATAGTGAACTATCGAAAGCATACCGTTCTTCTCCAGGAAGTCTATTTCTCCAAGTGACTATTTCGTTTGTAAGCGATGCGTTCCAAATAAAGGATATATCTTGGTTATCTATGGTGTATTCCAAATTGTGAATCATGCTATGATTTCTTAAATTATTTGACATATCAAAATCTTTCGAAAAGTAGAATGACCCATCTCCGAATAACTTCTTAAGTGATCCACATGGATGTTCGTGTACTAATTTATCATATACCTGTTCCGATCTATCCAAATACCAAGAATCGTAAACATTAGAATCTAGACAATAAAAATCGACGTCTAACACTTTGTATATATTTTCAGAAGGAATGACATGAGAATTATTTAAAGTCCATCTAGGAAATCCAACATTTTGAACGCCGCATATCACGCCAATATATAGCGAGTTATTTATCGTCACAACACCTAACAAACCACTAAATATACCAAGTGTGATTTCAAAATACTTGCCTTCTTCATAAAGTTCTTCATTCGGGATGGGTTTAATTGTAACTGTAGGTGTGCGGCCATATTGGTGAAACTTGCTACCTGGTGGAACGTGGTATCTCTTAAATGAAAGATTGTAATCTTTATAGGAAAGGACGATAGAACGAGGATTCTTTCCGATATGTAACCTAAATTCTGACATATAATTGATTCAATGTATTTTACAGAGAGTTTTAATAATTGTTGCCATATTACTTATTGAACAGTGACTTTAAATTATAGGTTCTTTGTTAGATGAAGGTCATCACGCTCGGCTTGAAAGTGCCGGGAACCTAAAAATTGATACGAAATCACATTTACAATTAAACGACATTTTGTGCTATAGTGTCTATATTAAGAAAAGTTATTAAGTATGAAACAAAGCTATGCGTATAGTGATATGTGATATTTATTATTCATAAAATTGAACTGGAAGGTAACTTTGGAAAAGAAGTGGGCATATAAGTTATAATTGGTAGTGATTACTATATATGACAGAATTATCAACCAAGATTATTTGTCGGTATTGTTTTAATTTTAATTTTCTTTGAAGTTTTAGGTTTATATGGTATGATTATCGCATTAATCCTAAATACAAGAGGTTCTGAATAATTTCACATCTTTCTTATACACACTCGCATGTTACTATCACATGATATATTTTACTTTTCTAAATATAAAAACTATTTAATTAATTTATATATTTTGTATACGCGTTCCGAAAGTAAAAAGTTAATATAAAAATCTTTTATGCGGTAAAAATTAAGCTCGGCGCAGAAAGTAGATAAGTAAGTTGGCTTTTTAAGCGCATCACCTATTTTATTGGGATTGACTTAGTATGTATATAAAACTAAAATTTACAAACTTAATTATATTGCAAGGTCTAATTCCTTCAAAATATTATCTATTAAACTAATATCTGCTTTATAATCCAGAAGATGAATACTTCTTAAAAATTCCATATCATCGGTATTTTCAAATAAGGGCAAATCTTCAGGTTCCAAGTCATATTTCTCCATTAAATAAAAACGAATATCGGCAACTAACTCAATCGTATCGGTTTCTTCTCTTGTGGAAATACGTTTTGAACTAGTTAATATAGCATTTTTTAATTCTACTGAGGTTGAAAATAAGCTGAGATTTCTCGCAATATATTTTGCCGCATGTTGTTCCAATCTTTCAACTCCTGTTTCCCACCCCAATTCTAGGATATCAAAAATTGAATTAACTTCCAAAATTTCAGGGGACTGTGTTATAACTGCAGCAGCAATGTTCTTTAGTCTATCTGCCAATATATAATCAGCTAGTTTTATGATGTCAATTGCATATTCCCATGGTATATCAGACATATCATAGTAGATATATAAAATTAAAATTTCAGCTACCTTGAAATCACAAATAGGAAGTTCTACAAATAAAACATTTTGTCGAGACTTTTTTTCTCCTTCGAAGATTAATCTTTCTTTAAAATTACTGACAATCAATTCCTTAAAAAATTCAGCTCTTGAGAGCATCGCTATATTGCAGGGATAAATCCTGCGCAATCCCTTTGTATTTTCAATAGTTAAAAATATATCTGGAAAAGGTGCATTTAACATCATTTTTGAGATTGATAAATCCCATGAGTCTGATATCGAATCTATTTCAGTATAGTTATTAATAATTTCATTTTTTACAAAATTTCGAAGTTGTGTTCTTGCAAGTTCAGTAAATTTATATTGGTATGCTATCATTAATGAAGATTTTTCAGTTGGATCTTTCATATGTCGTATCTTATTTAGAAATTCAGAAAGAAGTTTCAAATGCAATTTATTTGCTATCTTAATTAATTTCTCGTAATCTTGTGATTGTATTTCATGAAGTATAGGAATTAGATAAATAAACTTTAGGAGTATATTTAATATATTAGCCGGTAATTCAGAGATATCCTTGTATACTGCCGACTGACTAGTTTGTGATATTGATTCCGCTAAAATAGGACTTCTGGCAAATAACATGAATTTATGGGCAAATAGAAATCTGTGTTCATTGCTTAACGATATATCACAGGTTTTTAGTTCATCGTCTCTTAATAATGATGATATATGTGTCGCAAACGGTTGGTTCATATCAAATGCTTTGGAAATATCGTAGCGTAATAAAATATCTCTTATTGAATCTGTCAGAGCACCATAAATGCAACGTGCTCCTTCATGTCTATCTCTATCACAAATTGCTCCTCTTTCTAACAAAAGTTTTACAACTTCTTCATGTCCACATAAACTTGCTAGAAAAAGAGGTGAATTATCGAATCGATCTACCTGGTTTACATTTACACCTGTTGAAATCAATCTATCTGCATTCTCCACATCACCTGTACGGCAAGCATAGCATAAATCTGAAAAATTCTTATCTACTGGGATTTTTTTAACGTTTCTTGAATTCATCTAGTTACCACTCGATTAATTGAATGCATATATAAATATTATTAGTCTGATCTGTTTGTAAGGAAAGTGTTCTTCTGTGCCATCAATTCATAGATCTCAGATATTTCTCGTTACATAAGCGAAGAAGGCAAGATTAAAAATTTCAAAATTTGAGATCGAACGATCTAATACATATAAAGGTATATTTACCCAGACTAACAATAAATATTTGATTTAGTATCTATATAAAGACTACTTACCATGGTTGATATGAACTAATCCAAAAAAGGCAATTAGTCGTTTCGTGAAGGTTTGCCTTGAAACTACAAGATTGATGATGGCATCAATCTGCTTATCTTATTCGATATGAAGTAAATTCTCATTACATTAAGAACTTGAAATGTCAAGACGTTCGAGGTACATTTTTTGTAGTTATATTGTATTTTTTTCACCTCAAAATGTGCGGTTTCTGCATTTGAATTTTTCCCCTTAGCATACCTTATAATCCTTTAACATAAATGTTAACTTACATCTTTTAATTTTTCGCTCTGGAATCTGTATTTGTTGAGTTACTTCTTCTCTTCTTGTAGGAATGCATATTTGTTCTTTTTTTGGCAACAGTGATAATTTTCCCATTTAAAAGGGATTTATCCATTGTGAGAGCTTGATTCATACTTTCAATTGTATCGAATTCTATGTAAACATGAGCTGATCCTTTGTGGTGAGTATCATTAACTACTGTGATCCGATTTATAAGTCCAAATTTTTCAAAATATTCTTCTATAATTTCTGGTGTTATATCAACAGACACATTACTCAAAAAAATTGATTTTGAATCAGAAGCAGCTTGGATTTCTTGTCTTTGAGACTTCGTTATATTTTCGGTCACTTTAATACCCCCAAACAAAACATTGGATGATACACCAGACATTGGAACTTATTCCAAATTTCCTTAATGCCATAGAATGGATAAAATGTTTCGTTATTAGTTAGTTCTTTTGCATTATTTGACGCAATTAATTCTCAATTGATTAGTTGATTACCCGCATTACCAATTTTTTTTTGTCAAAATAAATTCAAATCCGAAAATTTTTCAAAGGCGTAATGTAAGAAGAGAAGCTCATCGCAAAAATATTTCAAACGTAGCACTATAAGAGATATATTAAACACTTTAAACGTTAAAGAACGCTGATCTAATCACAGTCCTAGTCATACCGAAAACAAAATTCTGGCAATATGGTTTCTGTTAGAAAGAGAAAAATGAATAGGTCTTCCATTGGGAAGAATACAAGAAGAGTGAAGGATAAAAAGAGAAAGATCAACATTAAGTCAAATCCAATTATTGCTGCTAATTGGGATTATTCTTTAACGATGAAACAGAATTATAAAAACCTGGGTTTGAGGGCTAAATTGCAAGCTCCAGCAGGTGGTCAAGAAGTAGATTATTCTAAAGTTGTTAAAAAAGCTCCAATATCCACTGAAGACGGTAGTGATGAAGATGACGATTTAAATGAAGATGACGAAGATGAAGAAGATAAGACAGATGAAAAAATTTCAGAATCAGATGAAGAGTTGGATGAAAATAAAATTCCAGAAGGTGAAGCGAGAATACAACGTGATGAAGATGGTAATGTTATTAAATTGATATATGGTAAGCAAAAGCAATTTGACATTGATGAGGATATAGGAGTTTTTTTAACGAAAGTTAAAGAAGAAGAAGGTACACAAACAGAAGTTGTCAAAGAGCTAGAACTTTATGCTTCTAGACCTCTAGCGAAATTTGAAAGAGTACAAAGTGAAAGGGAAGAAACTTGGTTAAATGCACTATACGAGAAACATGGTAATGATTACAGAAAAATGTTTTTCGACAAGAAACTTAATATCTATCAGCAATCGATCGGTGATTTGAAGAAAAGATTAATGAAATGGAAAAAGAAGCATAATATAAAAGATTAAGGGTGACCTTTGCACTAGGTCTTATCTGTATTACATAGTTAATTATATTTATCTTTTCTTAAAAGTGTATATTAAAATAAAGCGATAAATTTTATTAAAAAGTATTAGAAAGAAATCAATAATTTAGTGATAAATAAAAACATGGCAGTCGAATTAATTTGGTTCAACAAAAGCCCTATAAGTGGTGAAATCCTTATCAGTTGTAGCTAAGTCAATTTGAGTATTAGCAGCAATAAAGAAGACAAAACCTGGTTGAGCATTTAATGTAACATCATCAGTACTTATTTGCCCATTACCACTAGTAGTAATGATAACACTTGGACCATCAATGGCTTCGAAATGTCTCTTACCTGTTGAACTCTTGAAAGTAGTTTCTAAAACGGCAAACTCTTCGATTGGTGGATTGTATAAAGCTGATTCACCGTCACCGGAAGCTCTTGGGAATTTTTCAGCAACCATTTTCTGGTCGTCGACGGTACCATAGTTGTAAGTTAGCATTTCTACTAAGTTCTTAACATCCTTGAATTTTGGAGTGAAACCAGCTCTAACAACGTTATCTGAAGCAGCCATACATTCCATAATATCACCACTAATGTATGCATGGGGATCCTTAGCTTTTAGGAAAATACCTTCACCTGCCTTTAATCTACAATGGTTTAATAATAAACCCCCGCAGAATAAACCAATATCGTCTGGAAATTGTTTATTTAATCTAATTAATAAATCTGGTAGATCAGCTTTATTAAAATCAGATGGGTTATTATGAGCTCTTTCGATTAAAGAACGAGCATTCTTGATAACTTCATCTTCTGGAGCATTCATAACTTTGCTAAATATAGATTGTAATAATTTTCTGTTAGCTTTATCTTCATCGCTACCAATTTGTGCGTTAGATTTAATGTTCTTACTGAAATTTTCAGCAGTTTCATCACCTACAACATTTCTAAACTCTGGAATTCTCTCTAATTCATCAGCAATTTCTTCTAATGGTTTAAAACCGCAGAAACCTTCAAAATCAGTAACAGCGATAGCCATTTCAGGTTTATGGTTATCATCAGGATAATTCTTCGGATCTTGGGCACGAAGAATTTTAGCTAAAGCTTTATCTGGATGTGCTTGAATGGATAAAACTTTTTCTATAGACAGAACTTTGAATAAAAATGGCAATTCATTCTTTGAATGGAATTTATTAATAATATCGTTACCTAACATTTTCTCTGGGTTTTCAGCAATGATATCGTTTAATACCTCTCTCGTTTCGGCGTGACAAGAAGGAGCCTTTGAATGGGTACCCATCCATAATTCAGCATATGGTTTAGACTCATCGATCTTGATAGTAGGGTCAGAGTAAGTTGCAAATCTGGCAACAGCTGATTTTGATCCAATCTTACCCCAATCATATTGTTGGTATGCACCGTTTAGTCTAAATAATTTATCACTCATTTTTTAATTAGTAACGGGTTTACTGGAGTTTTGTATTATTGTTTTTAAATTCTTAGCTGTAAGTTGATTTATAGCCAGAAGAACTAAGAAGTTGATGGATTAAATAATTAATATTAATACCAAAAAAAAAAAAGAAACTCTATATAGAATTAGAAGTTGTGTCAAAAAAAAAGATATCAAACGTCTCCATAAACAATATGCAACTTTCTTTAGAGTCTGCCACAGGGGCATGTACCTCATGAGACAAGTTTTGTTGTTTTTACTTCATGAATTTCTCCCAGCAACGTTCGCCCAGAGTCGTCCAATAACAAGAATTTTGTCTACTGCATCGCTTACGCGAGCATTTGACTGAAAAACTGGAAAATTGAAAAATTTAGAAGAGGTCCTTGACTGTTGTTGTACCATTCACAATCGGAAATAATGCAAAATCGCGACAACTGACAGTCAATGGGAGACTAAATATTTTATGATGTCATCCGATGGTTTTTTTTATATCAATAGCCTTTGTTAACATTCCCTCGAAGGTAGTTTGAACATACCTTTCACTCAAGGGCGAAACATATCATTCAAAGTACGTGGCAATTATCCTCTAAGAGTGGAACTCCGGTTTCTGAAGGTGTTATATATTTCGGAATATTTTTCAAATTTATTGCATGTATGAGTAAACTTTAATATTTATGTATTGAACAAAACGAATTATTCTTTTCTAGAACTATGTGGTTAGTCAACGGTTCACCTGTTTCTCTCTTGGAAGCCCCTACTTAATTAAGTTAAAATAGCATAATACTATATATGAACGTATCAATATGTTATTGCACAGTGAACATAATACCTATTATTACAGTTGCCCGGGTATTATCTAGTATCAATGTGTGGAATCACAAATAGTTCACGATTAAACATCCACCTGATGTTACCTAGTGTTCAAGCTACATGGCTCGCAGGCCTTTTTGTGTGCGAGAACAATCACTCCGTTGAAAAAGAATCAAATTTTCTTACTTTACATCGTTTGAAGCGGTGGCTCAATGGTAGAGCTTTCGATTCCAGTTAAATCCTGGATTTTCAAGGAATTAAAATTGCACTCGAAGGGTTGCAGGTTCAATTCCTGTCCGTTTCAAATTTTTTCTTTTTTATTAAATAGTAAGATGTTAAGTAAAAGAAGACTTAAGATGATACTCTATATCGGATGTGATTTAGTTTAATTTTTTATTTTTATTTTTACATGTTTTAAAAAAATTGTTAGAAAGTTATATAACATTCCATTTCATTAATTTTAGAAAAGTCATTAAATCATGATTTCAACAATATTTATACCAAGATTTGCCAAAGCTTACCCCAAAAATTGGTTGGCTCCTTTTCATCATCAACTATTTCAGCCAAGTCACGACGATCAGAATCAATATCTATATCTTCAACTTTCCATATAATTCTACACCACCTACGTAGTTGAATTGTTAACCAAATTATTAGGAATAAAAATAAAGAAATATAGGATGCAAAAAAATTCTTGACATCAAAATTTGGAATAAAAGCGGTAAATCCTTGAATCAATATTATTACAATGATGCATACTATTGCATAATATGCCAAATAAGGCATTAATACAGCTTTATAAATCAAATTATCTCTTGAGATGCCTTGATATTTTAATGCTGCCATGAACCTCAAATGTGAAATGGATATTAGTAACCAGGCAAAAAAACCAGCAGTACCAATAATATTTAATAACCAATTGAATGCATTGTCACCTTGTGAAGTTAATTCCATGAATGCAAAAGAACCAAAGAGTGAAGTCACAAGAACCGATACATAAGGTATACCAAAAGTAGTAGTTCTTGATAAAATACGAGGAGCTAATCCATTTATGGATAGCCCATACAAAATCCTTGAACCGATATATATATTAGAATTAGCGGCTGATATAATCGTAGTTAGGATTACCCCATTAAAGATATCAGGCAATATCTTGACACCAGAATTCTGAATAGCGATAATGAAAGGTGATGATGCAACGTAAGTATCTGTACTTGTCAATTTAGGATCGTCGTATGGAACCAATAAACCAAGGAAAAATAGAGAAAAAATATAAAAAACCAGTATTCTTAAAACAACTTTTTTAACAGATTTTGGAACGACTTTTCTGGGGTTGGCAGCTTCTCCAGCTGTAATACCGATTAACTCTGTTCCTTGGTATGTAAATGCAGCGTTAACTAGTGATGACAAGAAACCTAGAAATCTTGCTTCTGATTTATCATCAGATATAATTCCAGCACCCCAGGGTCCTGGATTCTTCCAGTATCTGAAACCAATTGGGCCATATATTGGACTAGCGCCACATACCATACATAGAGCAAAAATCAAAAAACCAACTATAGCAACTATCTTAATTAATGCAATCCAAAACTCAATCTCCCCATATAATTTGACAGGGAATAAATTTAAAGTTGTTAATATTATCCAAAAGACGATAATCCAAACATATAATGGTACTTTTAACGTCCAAAACTCAATTATTTTTCCTATAATACTTAACTCAAGGGCAAATGTCATTGCCCATGAAAACCAATACATATATCCATTTGCAGCACCAAAAGCAGGCGAAAGAAATCTTTGAGAAAAAACTGTGAAGGATGAAGTAACAGGTATAAAAGTTACCATCTCTCCCAGTGACTGGATCACTGAATAAATGATTGTGCCAACAAATATGAAAGCTAATAAACTACCCACGGGACCCGCATTGTGTAAAGGCAGCCCTATTCCTACAAAGAGACCCGTCCCAATTGTACCTCCTAAAGCAATGAATGATATTTGTCTTCCATTAAGACTTCTTTTGACTCCATACTCTTTGATCTCTTCTGTGGTTATTGTATCATAATTTAGTCCAAGATCGTTACTGGAACTAGTTTTACCGCTTTGACTTTTATTTATTGTGATTGTCGTATCTATTTCAGCCTCTCCATCTTGTGACAATATTTTATCTTCTTGAATCATAATTAAATAAATATTTCAATTGACTATTTAATTAGCTACATAGTTTTACTTTGTTATATAATGATGGTAATCAATAAGACAGATTTACTTAAGTAAAGTTTTTTATTTCCTAATTTAGGGTAATTTTATAAATTTTGGACTTCAATAATTAAGGGAATAAAAATTAGAAATACTCTTCAAAGTTATTGCAATAGATTATAATTGTTTGAAAACAGTGCTTAATGTTCTGTGTAAAATTTCCCCAGATTTTACGTTTTTGTATTGCCGAAGCACTTTGACAATGACGCAGTAAACAAATATGGAAATTTATTTGTTGACAGTCGTTGCAGAGACAGTTTAAATATTTGAAAAAGTATTATATATATATATATATAGATTTAGTGCTTTTCGATTTCTATAGAATGGCTTAACATAAAAATTGTTGTGTCGCCTGAGGTTTCTTTGTCGTTCAACCAAAATCTAATTTTGTGTCTTTTATCATGTGATGCTCCTTTTTCTAAATTGTTAATTTTTGGACTTGAATATTCTATTGTCTTAGATAATTTTAGTTGATTTCTACCTGTCTGATCATTGATCAAACTACTGTGTTTGTTTATATTAGTCGAAACCGTTTGGAAATAATCTTGAAATTGAGAAGGAACTTCAGACTGAACTAATTCTTCTAAAGTTCCCTTATAACTTTCAAAAAAACTCGATTTAGAGAAACTGGAGCTTTTAGAAGTGTTAGTAACATCACAAAAAGAATCAGAGGTATGTATCACAATAGCCATCTCATCCTTGGACGAATTATTTACAGGATTTCTTTCAAATAGTACTGCTGTCTGCATACCTGCAGGCTTCAAGAGTTTTATTCCGTTAGTAAAAGGCTCTTGACTGCCTGACAATAATTTACTTGAACGAGCTGACCATTTATTATGTTCTTCAGTATCTGACTTTAGACTAAGTAGATCTTGAGGTTTGCTGCCAAATAATACATCTCTGTCCTCTGAATTTCTCCAGCTCAATGAAGCTTTAGTCATATAAGTGTCATAAAATGATAAATTTTGTTTTATGTCATAGCTTAGACTAATCAATTTTTTATCGATGAAGTGGGGAGATTCCTCTGTAAATCTTTGTGTTTTATGGCATTCATTCTCGATTTCTTGAGAATAGTATTTCTCAAAGAAAGCTGACAATCTCTTTTGTTGAGTTACTTGAATATCAGAACAATATAAAACTTCCATACTGTAAATATAAGATTAATAAAACGATTATATGTTTGTTCTTCATTTCTTATCTTCAATCAGACGTTGTTCCAATTAGAAAAAAAATATTTAATCTAAACCTCAATGTCGTCACGTCGAAGTGTCAAGGACTACAAGCTACTGAAAATCAAGGAATAAATAATTCAAAATTTATATTATAATCAAATAGTCCTCATATATAGATCACTGAAAGTTGCAATAGAAATTCCTGACGCCGAAGTGCACATTCTCAATAAAGTATCGAAAGCATCTTCTAGTAATATTTGTCTCGAAGAACAATATGACACATTTTGCTGTTTTATCATATGGCGACTAAACTGCCTGCATCTAATTGGGATTACTTCTTTGATATGACTAACGGTTGTTTCATGTTCATCTTTATTTCTTGTTTTATGGGTGAATACATTTTTTTTACATGAAATTGTTTTTTTATCTAAGCTTGAAGGACCCAATTCATCAAAAATGTAATCTATTATTGTTTCCCATTGCCATTTACGGTTTAACCATCTCCTCAAAAAATGCTTTCTTTGGACTCTGTCACATCCCTGGTGATACTTAATCCATGGTGTTCTTCGTTCTAGAGCCTTTTCACAAAACATTGAGTAACTATAGTCATTATCAAAGTTGAAAGGTCGGAAGAGCCAAAAAATATATTTGTTTGTTGGATTGTATACTATCTTAGTGATAGTACCTCCCTCTTGTTCCAGCATTTTCTCTTTAGCAAGTGCTTTTTGAAGTTTTTTGTAAGAACACCCATCGTAGTCTATTATTGTTGTATTTCTTAAATGTACGGGACAGTAATCCCCTAAAAGTCCTTCACATAAATTGTTTCTAGTTTTAATTATATTATTTATCGTTTGAGATATATTAAGCAATAAAGTTTTGTATATATCCGAATTTCTTCTACTCCTGGTCCCACTATCCTTATTGATATCCACCACAACAGTTTCTGCAAAATGATTATTAAACTTACTATGATGAACCGGAGTTTCAATTATGAAGTCTTGTGGCCTACGGATTTTCCTTTGAACTACAAGAGAAGGTAAAGTTTTGTAACAGAATTTGTCAATTATGTACCGGAGGTTGTCGAATATAGACGTATTCTTCTCGTTGAATTGGTCAATCCATTCATCAATATCAGTATTGTACGGTATTCTTCCATCATTGATTCTCTTGAATATTTCACAATTACATTTTTCTACTGCTCCATAACAGTATTGACATTCATGTTCTCGTACAAATAATAAATCTGAGTTGGAATGAGATAATAATATTACAACCATTGTTCTAGAAGTATTTCTTTAAGAAAAATCTTTCTTTAAGACTCATTTTCTGTTTGAAACTTATTTTATACTCTAATGATATTTTACATGACTTTTTTATATAGTAATGTGCATGATATCCTCTTTAGTATAATGCGTCGTTTTATTCAAATATTTTTTTTTTTTTTGCAAATCCAACCGAGCATCACAAAATGAATTGTAAATAGTCCATAGAGTCCAAATTTTTTTTATTTCAAAAAAAATACTTTGTTATTAAAATATCAGAAAATCTATCACTCTCAGAGTAGTTTCAAAGTGTAGAACTTATTAAAGAAACGTTAACTCATTCCGAATTATGGTTAGGTTCCTGCCATTAAAAGTTTTGTAAGATAGTGAGAGTTGGAAGTAAATTGTACTGTAAGTTAAAATATTCATTCCAAGTAGAGGATAGAAAAAATAGTACTGAAATGTTAATAATTTATTAAAAGTTCAAGTTATTTTTTATATAAATACTCCTATAAAATGTTTTTCCATAGTTCATAGGTACTAGATATTCCGTTTTGTACACTTTTTTTTTCTTTTATGTAAATGTTGATGCAGATGATCTTTCCTCTTAAACCTAATCCCACAATATGGACACTTGTGTATTCTAATATTCATATGAACACATCTCCTGTGCCTTTCTTTATGGTGTCGTGTGGGGAAAGATTTAGGACATTTATCACATGAAAAATCTTTGACCTTTTCCTTTGACAAAATCTGGTTATCTATACCTTTATTCGATACATTTGAAGTCTGTGGAGATTTTTGAAGGAGTATTTTGTTAGGGTCAATGTACTTTTCTGTAAAATCTAGAATTATTTTATCTTTATCTGCCTTTGGATAGGTTAAAGTACCTTTAGGCGAAGTCTCTTCTATGAGCTCAAATTCTTTTGAGTTAGGTGATGCCTTATTTGAACTTGGTGTCATTGGAGACATTATTTTGTATTCTGTATCTAAGTGTCTAAAATTTTGGGTAAAGGTATGATCTTGTTGGTCCAATATACTATATAAGTTTGGAACGGCATCTTTCATATTCTTGTCAGGCTGGTCCAATAAATCAATCATAGAATCACTTATATCCGAACCACCCATCAACGAGAACTGACTTAACACGTCAGTTTCATCGTTAGACATATTGTTTTGACCATTTTCAAAATTTCTATCTACCCGTTCACACTCTTCCAAAGTGTAATTGAATAAAGAAGATTCTTGATGATCATGAATCAAATCTTGTTGAGACACAAATGTTGACATTAAATGCTTTTTATAATAATTAATTAATTTGTTATGATATATAATTTGTTTCTTTTATCTTAAAAGTCTGTAAAATTTCAAACGGAAATAATTAAGAGTTAACTCCAACTTTGATGCTATATAATAAAAAAATTATGGATTGATGTCCACTCTCTTTAAATATAATTCAATTAATAGTAATTTTTGATTTATTCTTGAAGGTAAATGTAAAGGTAAAAGTAAAGGTACGCGAAGGAACAGACGCCACAAATTTTTCTCAATGATGACGCTGACACTGACACTAACATTGTTGCTGACATTGTTACTGACACCTTTAATCTTACAATTTCATGCCAAAAAATTAACATTATACAAAATCCATGGGTAAACTTAGATATTGAGTTAAATAATAATGTACTTTCAATATTTTCTTACCTTAGCCACTAATACCTTATTTCTATTAAACTTACTTATTTATACCTTTAAATGCCAGAAATATTTGTAATTAAAATATATTGAGTGGAAAAAGTATTTACTTATAGATATTCCATTTTCTTTCTCCTAAAATTGTCACAACTGATAAATAAATCGACTAAAACCCGTGTATATACGGTAAGTTTCATTTCACATATCGCGAAGTGGTCTATGACTGATCATTCTGAACTTATTCCCATATAATTCATAACAAGAATATTTCGAACTCTACAATGAGAAGAGAAATGTGAATAAATATTTTGTTTACTTACTGGCCCCATATATTTCCTTTAAAGGCAGTAAAATCGAGTACCAATAATAATTATAATATCCTATCTGATATCAAACGGTAGACCATAATTACACTTCCACACTACCATTTTGGAACTTTAACAATGTTTAACATGCTAGTGCCAATAATTATCGTTTATATGGATATATCATTAACAATATGTTCCTAACGAGGAGTTCTCTTCGCCGAAAGTGTACTACATTTCTGCGACAGCTTTAAAGGTTAGAATTGGCGCCTGTCCTTTACTAGATCGGGGTTCAATTCCCAGCCGCGGAGTTAATTTTTTTTAAGTTTTTTATATACTTTAATTAACAGATAATATTGGTGATATATAATATTAGAAAGGGACTAGCTACACTAAATCATACAACGGAGTAGTCAATGAAACGCTTTAATTAGAAAAAAAATAAAAGCCATAAAAACTCTCTAGAAATTTGTTTAAAATTGATCACATATACAATGAAATACGAATATATTATAAATGGAAATTCATGTGTATACATATTTACACAATATTTTGGTTAACAAAACAACACAGATTCTTCTACTTTAATTGTTTGGCTAATTCCAATACTTCCTTTTTAGCATCCGAAATGCTCACCTCTGGAGAAATTTTGATTCTTTTAAATTTCAATTTACCTTCATAAAAGATAAAGTGAGACCTGATAATACCACTTTGTGGAGTTTTCTTGCAGCCAAGGCTTCCAATCAATTCTCTTTGTGGGTCACTTAATAAATCATATGGTAAGTTCTGTTTTGTTTGGAAGGTCTTTTGTCTTGATACATTATCGGCACTTAAACCGTAAACTTTTGCATTTTGCTTCAAATCCTTAAAGTTATCACGGAAGCCACATGCTTGACGGGTACAACCTGGTGTAGATGCTTTTGGATAGGCAAAAATTACAACAATCTTGTTATCTCTAGCTACATCTTTTAAAGATACATCTTCATCATCTTGGTTTTTCAAAATCATATCAGGAATTTCATCACCAATCTCTAAATTAGACTGCTTTTCATTAGTCGTGGTCTTTTTTGGTACTATCTTACTCCCAAAGTTAACCTTTTTTGATTTGATTTCCTTTTCAGACACTTCCTCATTCTTTCTCTTTCTTCCAGATAATCTAGCAGATTTCCGTAACTCTGGCATAACTCCAAAAACTTTTATTCTTTTATTTATTTAAACTATACTAAAGATCTGAACATAAAGAGATCAATTGTATAAGCAGTATATAATGTTCTCTTCAAAAAAACAGTTGGCCCACGTTATGTAATCTACTTTTATTTTCAGTTTTATAATCAGCTCCTTTAATTTTCTCGAAAAGCCGATTTTTTTATGATAATAATATTATGTCAGATTAATTAGCTTTACCAAAAATCACAAGAATTTAAATAATTAAAATATAAAAATTTATTAAACCTTTAAATGTACAGTTATTGTATATAATATTATAATATTACGTAAAATAGTCAATTGTTTAGGAATTATTACTTATTGGTTCCGTGAAAAATATGAATATATTTTAAAGAGAGAGAAAACAAAACTTCTATCAACTCAATTATAATAACATAGCGGCAGCACCAACAACGAATGCACTCATACCAGTGGATAACATAGCGGCACCGTTGGCAGAAGTGGCAGATGAAGAGGTGGCAGAGGAAGAAGTAGCAGATGAAGAGGTGGCAGATGAAGAGGTGGCAGATGAAGAGGAAGAAGTAGCAGAGGAAGAGGTGGCAGCAGCAGAAGAGGAAGCAGAAGAGGAAGCAGCAGCAGAAGCAGCAGAAGAAGCAGCAGAAGCAGCAGCAGAAGAAGCAGCAGAAGAAGCAGCAGCAGATGAGGAAGCAGCAGCAGATGAGGAAGCAGCAGCAGATGAGGAAGCAGCAGCAGATGAGGAAGCAGCAGCAGTGGCATCGACAGCCATACCGTGTGCAGATAAGTAAGATTCAACGATTGGTAACATTCTAGTAGTGTACCATGGTAATTGATGCATAACAGTGGTAACTTGAGCGAAGTTAATTTCAGTGAATAAGGATGTGTAAGAATCGTCACCAGAAGCGTAAGTGGTCATGTGTTCGTAAACATCTAAGACACCGGATGGAATGGTGAAATCAGAATCGTTCATAGCTAAAGACATGTAATCTTGTAAATGTGCGTTAACATCGATCATCATAGCTTCAAATTGAGCGATTTCATAGTCAGAGACTTCTTCAGCCATGACAGAGGCAACAGCAAAGGCTAAAATAGCAGTTAATTTCAAAGACATTCTTGGTAATAATAATTGTAATGGGGTTATGGTTGACAATTCCTTTTAAAGATTAAGAAAAGAGAATTTAAAAATACAAAGATACTGTTTTAAGAAAAACAACATCAATAGAAGTCGCATTATATATATCACTGCGTCTTCAAGAATTTAATAAACTGATGTAAATAGCGAACTTTTTACGACCAGCTGGAACCTCGTGCCAACTTATCGAAAACATTCCACAGATTAAAATGGTATACAACTCTTCGTATAAGAACAACTGTCGGACATCTCATTCCCTAGACGAATATATTATTAAGCAAGAAAATTTTTAATTAGGTACGGTACATTTTATTTGGTAACTCGTTTCGATTGCGGAGAATGGTTTGAAAGTTGACGATTAACACTATTCCCAAATACAAAGAATAGCCTACATAACCTAATTGACTTAAACGGAATAAGGCACCAAATGATCTTTACGAATGTTTCTTAAAACGGTCAAATTTTTTTCACGCTGGTTTTCTTTGGGTTCCTCCGTTTAATTTTTTTTGTCGATGTTTTTCTAGTTGTTCGTACCTCGAACAACAATTGTGCAGAATTTTCAAAATATGATCATCGATGGTATAGGCTGTAGAGAGAAAGCAAAATGCTACGGTACCGAAAGTGAGCTTCAAGGAAGCTGGTTAATTTCTAACAGTATAGAGAAAATGTTAAACCTATAGAGATCATTATTGAAGCGCATTTCGATGATATTAAAAACTTGGCAATTGAGCATTTGTTTTTGTCAAAAAACAGAAATAAAAAACCAGTTGGGTTTATTTTCATTGTATCTTTTATTGCGCTAAAGCAGCATATATTATGGCATCAAGTTTTTTTTTGGATACGTTTATTTAATGAACGATATCGTAAAAAAAGATGATATTAGTAGTGAGGTTGCTCGCTCAATATACGTCAATGTATGTGCAAGACCTCTTGTGTTCAACCTTCTATTCTAAACAAAGTGGCTCAAAGATCAAGATAAATTGAATACTTGCAATTAACAGTAAAATAATGTATACCTACAAGCTTATCTCTTTTGAAGTGAACATGATATACGTGAAAATTACTTTGCTTGAAGTATATATATATATATGCAGTGAGTTGCTAACATTTTACTAAAAAAAAAAAATTGGATAATTCTTGTATACTAGTGAAATATTTTGTCAGCGTTTGAAATTCACTTGATAATATGAAATAAAGTATCAGTTTTTCGTTGCAATGATTCTTATTAGGGCTAGATCCCTAATTATTTTGGGAATGATCTGTTATAAACCAACCTCATCGACTAATTTCATTTTTTTTTGAGCCCCTAAGGGTTGATCAAGAATAAAACTTTATAAATTTTTTTTTGACATAATGGAAGAAGTAAGTTAACGCTAATCATTATTACCCATAGGAATCTTGATTTTACAATCTTTCAAGGAGTTCTTAAAAATTATGAACTAATATAGTTCTAAGGAGTTCTATCCCTTCTGCTCATGGTTCCTGAGTTCAAGGACTTATAAAAAATCCCTGCTTACTAATAATTACAAGAGAATATCAGAAAAAGAAGAAAGGTTTGCGTGATGATAATCTTAATAGATAGCACACGGAAAGATAACATGGGTATGGCTCCAGAAAGAGCATGATTACTATAGGAAACCCAAAATTTTTTTAAATCTCGATGTTGCCTTCGAAGGCACCTATTCCGCGGTCTCGTAGGCAACTGAAAAAGCAACTGAAAAAATGTCTACTGTTATTTCTGTGACATAAGGCTAAAAAAAGAGGACCTGAAACTTCTGCTCGTACAAAAGCCACGTAGCAGTATGAATAAAAAATAATGGGATATATCTATAATTGGCACGTCGTTTAATACTTCTCATGCTTGTTTTGGTTACTTAATTACCTTTAAACGAGTTAACAACATATAATCCATATACGACGAGTGATCAGTGTGCCTTACAGTAATAAATTACGCTACATGCACGTCTGAGAGTGCGTTGTATTCAATGAACAACAGTTCTTTGTTTTTGTTTTCTTTTTTTCTCTTTTCTTTTGGATGTTTATTTCATAATCATTTCAGAGAAATTTTGTAGAGGCAATCAGATCCTAATAATATTGTATTTTGGGGTGTACGAAAAGAGAAACACTGCATTAGTATGATGCTCGGAAGGCCTAAATTGGAAGTTGGACGTGTGATCTTTTTATGATAGAATGTCTGAGGTACCTGCAGGATATTCGTTTGTTACTACTATTTTGTTAATCAGTAAAGAAGAAAAAAAATCGTTGCGATGGGGGTCCTAAAAATGAAACTTCGAGGTATGTGTGTATTGGAAACAAAGTTAACTTTACGCTCTTTGGAATGTGAGATGAATACTCGAGTTGACCCTCATCAAAATTTTTTCCTGTTGATAAAACATTATATATATATTATATAAACGATTATTTTTAAAGAAACCGTGTTTCTTTAACATATTACAACCTCTTTTATTAAGAGGAGAAAAACGGCTAAGAATATTTAATATTAAACAAATTGCATTATAGTGTATTTCATGACTAAAATTGATTAATAATCTATTATAATTTTAATCATAAATGTCAAATATCTCAAAATATTTTACACCAGTTGCTGATGCGTCAGTAACTTTTAATGGTGCAAGTATTGAATTAGGCAATGGATTTGGTAGAAAACTTACTAGCAAGGATCCTGAAGCTGATATTATTTCAGCTGGTGCTATTGAAGGATCTGAAGAAAATGTTCTTCATGATCTAACTTTTAGAACTGAAGAAGGTGAAATGGTATTAGTTCTAGGTAAACCGACTTCTAGTCTTTTCAAATCATTATTTCATGGCCATAAAAATTTAAAATATTCACCAGAGGGTGCTATTAAATTTAAAGAAAATGAATACAAAGCATTTTCATCTCAATGTCCACAACAAATTATTTACAATAATGAACAAGATATTCATTTCCCTTACTTGACAGTTGAACAAACAATCGATTTCGCATTAAGTTGTAAATTTGATATTCCAAAGGAAGAACGTATCGCATTGCGAGATGAGTTATTGAGTGAATTTGGTTTATCTCATGTTTTAAAGACATTTGTTGGTGATGATTTTGTTCGTGGTATTTCTGGTGGTGAACGTAAACGTATCTCCATTATTGAAACTTTTGCAGGTAATGGTTCTGTTTATTTATGGGATAATTCAACAAAAGGGTTAGATTCTGCAACAGCACTAGATTTCTTAAGCATTTTACAAAAAATGGCTAGAGCTACTAGATCTGTCAATTTTGTCAAAATTTCACAAGCTTCTGATAAAATTGTTGATAAATTCGACAAAATTTTAATGTTATCAGATTCATATCAAGTATTTTACGGTACATTAGATGAATGTATGACATATTTCAGTGAAGATTTAGGGATAAAAAAAGAACCTAATGATTGTATTATTGAGTACTTAACTTCAATCTTAAATTTCCAATTTTCTACTGACGGTTTGAAAACGCAATTAAGTTTAACATCTGAAGAAGAATTACACAATTCATGGAAAAACAGTGAAAACTATGAACGTTGTAAGGAATATGTTGACCAATACGGTAGTCTAGGTTCTACAGATGTCGCTAAGGAAGACATTACCCCAATGTTTGCCATTCCCTTGAATAAACAGTTGGACACTGTTACACGTAGAGCTTTTAACAGAAGTATCGGTGATAGGTCTTACTTAATTTCACAATTTGTCTCCGTTGTTATTCAGTCATTGGTTATTGGTTCCCTATTTTATAATGTGCCAACAACTACAATCGGTTCTTTCTCAAGAGGTTCTTTAAGTTTCTTCGCCATTTTATTTTTCACTTTCTTAGCATTATCTGATATGCCTACAACTTTCCAAAGACAAGCTGTTGTCATGAAACATGTTAATTTACATTTCTACTACAGTTGGGTTGAAACGTTGGCAGCAACTTGTTTTGATTATACTTTCAAATTCATTTTAGTTGTTGTTTTCTCAATCATCTTATACTTCTTAGCACATTTGAAGTTTGAAGCTGCTAGATTCTTCATCTTCTTATTATTCCTTTCTTTCTACAATTTCTCCATGGTTTCATTATTCTCTTTAACAGCTTTAATCAGTCCTACATTATCAATTGCTAATCTACTTGCTGGTATTCTGTTATTAGCTATAGCTATGTACGCATCTTATGTTATTCATTTGCAAGATATGCACCCATGGTTTGTTTGGATCGCCTATATCAATCCTGCGATGTTTACTATGGAATCCATCCTATCAAACGAATTATTTACCTTGCATTTGGATTGTACCGAAAGTATTATTCCTAGAGGTGATGCATATGTCAATGTTACATTCTCCAATAAAGGGTGTGCTTGGCAAGGTGCTACCTTAGGTAACAATTATGTTAGAGGTCAAGATTACTTAAAGTCCGGTTTGGAATATAAATATAGTCACACATGGAGAAACTTTGGTATTTTAATAGGTTTCTTGTGTTTCTATTTATTCTCTTCCTTGGTTGTTTCTGAATATATTACCCCATTATACACTAGAGAAAATTTATTAAAATTCCAAGCCTATTTGAAAAGTCGTAATATCATCAGTGGTTCAGATATTAAATTCGAAGAAGAATTATATAATGAACCAACGATATCTTCTGACTCTTCAACAATCTTAGATTCTGTCCACAAAGAAATTTCAGGAGACGGTAAAGGTGAAAAGATCTCTGGTGAGACTACAAGCAATGAAATTGTACAAGCTCAAAAGCATGTCATTTCATGGAAGAATATTAATTACACTGTCGAAGGTAACAAACAACTGATTAACGATGCATCAGGTTTTATTTCCTCAGGTTTAACAGCTTTGATGGGTGAATCTGGTGCTGGTAAAACAACTTTATTGAACGTTTTATCTCAAAGAACTGAATCTGGTATCGTAACTGGTGAATTATTGATCGACGGTGTACCATTAACAAATATTGATGCATTCAGAAGAAGTATTGGTTTTGTTCAACAACAGGATGTCCATTTAAATTTACTAACTGTTAAGGAATCTTTGGAAATTTCATGCAGATTAAGAGGTGATGGTGATATGGAATATTTAGCCTCAATCGCTAAATTATTAAGGTTACCTGCTGATAAATTAGTTGCAGATTTATCTCCAACGGACAAAAAATTGTTATCTATTGGTGTTGAGTTGGTTACTAAACCTTCATTATTGTTATTTTTGGATGAGCCTACTTCTGGTTTGGATTCTGAAGCTGCTTTGACTATTGTTAAATTCTTGAAGAAATTATCCGAACAGGGTCAAGCTATTTTATGTACTATCCATCAACCTTCTAAGAGTGTTATTAGTTATTTCGATAATATTTATTTGTTAAAGAGAGGTGGTGAATGTGTTTACTTTGGTGGAATTGAAGATGCATGTACCTATTTTGTACAACATGATGAAGTTTTAAGCTATGACCACGAAAGTGATAATCCAGCTGATTTTGTTATTGATGTAGTCGGTGGTAAGAAGCGTGAAGATGATAGAAAGGAGATTGATTGGAGAAATGCATGGTCTAATTCTCCAGAGAAGACAACCATCTTCCAAGAATTAGATACCTTAGAGGATAAAGCGCGCCAATCTGGTGTAGACTTCACAACTTCTGCATGGACTCAACCTTCATATTTTGCTCAATTGAAATACATTATGAGAAGACAATACATTTGTACCAGAAGAGATAAGGTTTATGTCATCTCTAAGTTCGCTTTGAATGCTGGTGCTGGTCTTTTCATTGGTTTTTCATTCTGGAAAACTAAGAAAAATATTGCTGGTTTACAAAATGCTATTTTCTTAGCATTCATGAATTTATGTTTATCTTCCCCATTAATTAATCAAGTCCAAGATAAAGCCTTAGAATCCAAGGAAGTTTATATTGCTAGGGAATCTAGATCCAATACTTACCATTGGTCTGTCTTATTATTTGCCCAAACTATGATTGAACTCCCTCTTGCTATTGGTAGTTCAACATTATTCTTCTTATGTTGTTATTTCTGTTGTGGTTTCTCAAATTCTCCTGAAATTGCAGGGGTTTTCTACCTAAATTATATTTTATTCAGTGCATACTATTTGACTTTTGGTTTATGGTTACTTTACTCTTCACCTAATCTGCAGACTGCTGCTGTTTTTGTTGCTTTCTTTTATTCCTTCACAGCTTCCTTCTGTGGTGTTATGCAACCATATGGTTTGTTCCCAGGTTTCTGGAAGTTTATGTACAGGGTTTCTCCATACACATATTTCATTGAAACTTTCGTTAGTTTGTTGTTACACGATAGAGAAGTCATTTGTGACAATAGTGAATTAGTTCCTGGGCAACCATTAACGGGTCAAACATGTGGTGAATTTATGCAACCATATATTGATGAATTTGGTGGCTATTTGAAGAATCCAAGTACAATGACTGTTTGTGGTTACTGTACTTATACTACTGGGGATGATTTCCTAGCTGTAGAAAATATGAGTTACCATCATAGATGGAGAAACTTCGGTTTTGGAATTGCTTTTGTCGCTTTCAACTTCTTTGCAATGTTTGTGGGTTTCTATATGACCTACGTTAAGAATATCTGGCCAAGTGTCTACGCATGGTGTCTAAAGATTACTGGATTAAACTATTTGTTTAAATTAAATGTTAATACAAACAGTAATTACGTTGATGAAAACAGTGGAGATTCTTATGAAAATCAAAAAGGACAAGCTATCGATGAAACAAGATCTGTGTCATTCGAACAATTATCAATCACCGAAAAACCCCAATGAATGGAAAGTGTAAGAAAATAAAGTGTAATTACCCTATTATAATGAACAATTGTATTCATTCTAAAAAGTAAAACACTACTAACTTCCTCTTATGCCATATTTTGTAACTTATTTCACCTGATAGCCGAATATCCGGTAATATCCAACTTTAATAATTTTTTAAATAATAATATATATAAATATAATACCCATTAAAATTAAAGAATATGATTTGAATATCAATTAATATATATAATATTGAGAAATTAAAGTTATACAGCTATTCACTCCATGCAGCAACAATTGAGTTGTATATATGCAGTTGCTCTTCATTAAATCGTACTACTTTACCTGTATCTAATTTTGTATTTTGACTACCTTGTGTAACAAAAGCACAATACATATACCTACTACATTCACTGATTTGCATCCATGGACTAACTAATGTATCAGGTACTATCATAGCTTGAATTACCAAAGGTGAATCATATATTTTTCTCAAATTCTCTACTGTACTGTATCTATTCTTATAATAATCCTCACTAGATTCGAAATCCATTTCTGCTGAATTCTCAATTTTACAAGTCTTCAGACCACCGTTTGTCCATACTAAATTATTTTCCAAATCACAATGAGCAATTTGAGCAGCACAAATATGAGATTTCTTTAAGTTTTCATCGAGTATATTTTCACCAAGCACCCCTACTAAACCACCTTCGACTGGATCTATCGAATAATCTTCACCTGCGAATAATTCTCCTAACCAAAATATCTCTTTGTCTCCATATACACACATTCGCATCTTAGCATCTAAATGCATCATAAATGACATCAATAAACCATTTAGCTTCTTTTTCTTGTTAAACACAATCAACCCACTTTCTACATGATGTAATTGATGTTTTTTGAAGAAATTCTGATATACTTTCGCCTCTGCAGATACAATTACATCATGGTAATTTTTATCGATAAATAGTTTGGTTTCCAATAATTCTTTTTCTTGTAAGGATGGTTCCATATAACCTAACATATCAATACAGTATTGGAAAGTACGTTCATCTTCCAGGTTTCTATCTTGATACATATATATACCAGATGATTTGTAATCCGTAATATTGAAAAATGTTTCTGTAGCTTGAAAGGGTACAGCATCAACATCTATAAAAATTGCTTCTTCAAAAGTATTCATTATGACAGCAATCCACTTATTTAAAAAATTTACAATATGAGTACCGGAAAACTCATCATCTAAGATAGGAGAACAATCCACCACGATCACTCTCTGATTTAGGGCTTTAGAAATATTAGCAATTTCATCAATGGTGTCTTCAGATAATTCTCTTCCTGTAGTAACCAATTGAACCGGGAGTGTATTATTCAGTTTTTGAAAAACTTGTAATTGTTTTTTAAATATTGTTACATCATATGCCGTCATCGTAGTTACAATACCTTTAGCATTTGAATATTTTAACCAGTTTGCCCAAAAATTTGAATTAAAATCATTGAATGAAATATCTATATTTGGTGGGTTAGAAGTTACCATTAAATGATCATCTGTAGATAGATCTCTAATTTTTGGCCACATTTGTTTGGAATCTTTTTCGAACTTTGAATTTAGGAAAGGAAACATTCTACTTTGATAATCCCATGCATCTATATTTCCAGTTTCAAACGCATCCGAGTTGAATACGTCTAAAGTATTTAACCCACCTTTTAAGAAACAAAAATCGTAAATTCTCATTCTTTCACCCAACAATCCAAGTAAGGTATTATCTACATTATCATTTGAGTAATATTTTACAATATCGGTATTATTCCATTGAGGATCACTATAGTACATTGTTGAGATAAGCATTTGACATTTCTTCAACTTATCCTTTTTCGATTGACGTGTATTCCAATTTGCAATTAAATTCTGTTTACCATTAAATACTGGTGGATCAGAAGACATCACCAGTAGCTTTTCTTTAATAGAAGTCCATAGATCTGTTTTAAGTAAAATTTCTCTTTTATTATGTATTAAATTGAATGGAGACAATATATCAGAATTTCTGAATACAACTTTTTCTTGCTTATTCTCAAATTTCTTATATGAATAAAGGTTTGGATGAACTAACCATCCAGTGATCAGATGCAGAGAATAAATGACAGCTAAGAGAAATATAAATTTCTTAGAGAATATTCTCTTTAACCGAAACATTATAACCATAGCTTCCCACAATCAGAATTACTACCCTATTCTAATTACAATTACAACCGTTTATCAAAACAAACAACACTGATAATATATGCTTGATCTTACCTTTAAATAGTATATCACAGCCTTCCGCGTATCTTTTTTTTTGATCTATTTATTGTTTTATATAATAATAATTTTGCGCCGTAAATCAAAATCTGATGATTCAAAGAGACATCGAAGTTAGATGCACTTCTTTGGCTTAGGGAGGCAATTGATGATATTATGGGGGGGTTCACTTGGCAGCTGCAAGATGTCATTGTGATGAAGAGGATGGAGGCGGGCTAAGGAGTTTGAATTACTGAGGACAAAACATTCTAATAGATAGTATACATATATCTATATATCAATAGATACCGGAAGAGATGGAAGTACGCAACAATCCATCGATTTCATTGATATGCAATAACGAGAATACAGCAAAATGCAAATGTGTAGCATCGTCAATATGATAGATATATGACGGCAAAAATATGTATATAAAAATGAAATGCTTCCACTCGGAGTTGAACCGAGGATCTCCACATTACTAGTGTGGCGCCTTACCAACTTGGCCATAGAAGCTTATGTTTTTGTGGAATTCCGGTATTTATTACTCAAATCGAAGACTTAATTATTGCTTGTTTTTTTATATATCAACTTATAAATGTAAGAGAACATATTTCAGATAGGACCGAAATTAATGTCCTTTTTATATATTATTTCATAATAACATTTTGAGCTATAACTCTATGTTGACTTTGACACGGTGTCTCAAACTCAACTTTTTGAGGTTCATTTCAATAACCTTATTTGGTCAGCATACATAGTAAACTTGTTTCAGTTCTAGTTATTACTAATTCCTTACTTAATTAGTATTCACGTGACTCGTCATCACTTGATCTCATTCAGTTTTAAATACAACAGTGGAATTGTGGTATTTATTACTCGAATCGAAGACTTAATTATTACTTAGAAATGTCGGGAGTTCGAACTCTTCTACCTTTTTACGTATCATATATTGTTGATCAAGTAATGATCAGATAATAAATACGAGACTCAACAGATAACAAATATGAATCTCAGATAAAGTAGAAGTGATCCTAGTGTCATAAAGAAAACACAATTGTTATTAGGATTACGAATGAAGAATAAAAGTGAACTTAATATAAAATGATGATGAACTAGTGAAATTAGTTAATAAAGTTCAGGTTATATATATATTTTATACGTAAAAAGGTCAGAGTTCCAACTCCCGACATTTATAAGTAATAATTAAGTCTTCGATTCGAGTAATAAATACCACAAAGCTTAAATAAAATAAGCCTTGTTGGCGCAATCGGTAGCGCGTGTGACTCTTAATCACAAGGTTAGGGGTTCGAGCCCCCTACAGGGCTTTTAATTTTTTTGCTTTATTATTTATTAATGTTTAATACAAACGATGATTAGTATTCATGTTAATGGTAATATTGGACGTTGAGCCTTTTATTTTATTGTTCAATTATTTATTTTTGAATATAAAGTTATCCTATAGGGTTTAAATTGCTAATACCATACATAATAAAGAAAATAATGAAACAATGTATGGGGATGATACAAGGTTACCTTCACTATCCGAAGTACTAACTGAATTTGTAGAACTTGATCTTGCGCTACTTGTTGAACTACTTCCACTATGTGTAGCTGTACTTACTGTGAGCAGAAGACTTGAACTAGCGGTACTGGTAGTGGTTCTAGCATTAGACGTTGTGGATACAGTAGTTTCGCTACCTGCAGTGGTAGTGGTAGTTGCATGAGTGGACGATGTAGCTGCAACTGTAGTACTATTACTAGAAGCAGAAGCAGAAGCAGAAGTAGAAGCAGAAGAAATTGAATCACCATTTGCTAATTCTGCGAATTCTACTTGTGCTTGATCGTATCTTGCATAAACTTCACCGTCTTCTGCTTCAATAGATTCCCAAGTACCACTTTCACCATTATATGTATATTCGGAACCTGTCGAATAATCAGTAACGATTAAAGATTTGACATACATTGTGAAAGGAGCCGCAGTATAATCCGTTTCACCACCAGCCCATTCGATAGTACCAGCTGCATTATCTGGATCACCACCAGCCCAAGGACCCAATTTAATAAACATCGGAGTTTGTGGATAACCTTCAGAAGTTGTATTTTCCAAGACACGTACACTCGATCCATCTAGATACCATGTAGTTTTATCCATTGCCCAATCCAGAGTGTAGTTATGAAACTCATCTTGTGGGGTAGTAACTGTATGGTACTCACCTCTATCGTATGTGGTAGTATTACCCTTTGAGAAATAATTTGATTGAAATTGTGTTGTATCCCCACCAACCCATTCTATATCGATTTCATCCTCATCATCACTTTGTAAGAAGATGGAAGAAATAATACCGGTCCCATTAGCAGCTTTCAACACTACTTCTAACTTACCATACATGATATAGAAAGTTGACATTAAAGTTGGTGCATCATAACGTTTATTTATTGTCATTGCTAAACCATCACTAGTGTAATCGATTTCCCCAGAACTACTGATGTTTGTGAACCAAGTAGACTCTTCTGTGAAATCCTCGATGAAACTAGTAGCCAATGCAGTATCACCTGAACATGTTGTAGCAGATAATGGATTACATGTAGTTGCAGCAGCAACAATGCTGACACTTGTGATAGAACACACAGCAAACCTTAATAAACGAACCATAATATTTTTTTTTCCCGTTATACGGATTGTACACACAATATAGAACCAACCAACAAGTAGCAATCAACAAGTAATAATACCTGCTTTACCTGCTTTATATACATATTACTCGAGAATGTGCCAAATGACGGGCATGGCCGTAAAGGGCGAAAATGCCAAGCCTCGTCCAGACATACATAAATTGTTCGAACCAGCCACTGGAGAAGAATTGATTGCTTGATGAACTGCTTAGCATCTGCCAGGTTTGGCGATTCCCTGGTCCAGCAAAAAATATTGCAGACACGAAATGTCATATATATATATATTCGTGGTATATAGTATGTTACAGTATGTTATAGTATCACGTGCTTTCAAGAAAATTTTTCTTTTCGAGCGCTGGGGGAGGGGAAGAGTCACCAGTTGGGATTCGATGCTTTGTATAAGATGAACAGATCGAAGTTTGTGGAATAGTTGTGTGTGCTTGTATACTTCTAGATTCACAGATTCACAGATTCACATATTTACACAACAGCAACAATGAAGACTCCGTTGAGTAAAGGCTACTGGAAGGAAGTGGCCGATGGTTTCAAACCAGCCGAGACTAACTCAGGTGGTAATAATTCATTTATTAATAAACACAATAACGTAGCTGAAAGCAGTGCTTATTCACAGACAGAGAAGGAAGTGTCTACTACTGCTACTAGTCATTTCTTCAATGGCGATAACAAGGAAGCGTTGCAACTATCACAAACTACAAACGATGTCACTTCTACTACGACCAATGACTATTTAGACAGTGTTAATATGAATAAAGATTTGGATGTACGTCATCTTATCACCCTGGCGGTAGGTGGTGCAATAGGTACAGGTTTGTTTGTTAATTCTGGTGCAGCTTTAACCACAGGTGGTCCAGCATCTTTAGTGATCGGTTGGGTAATTGTTTCTACTTGTTTATTCACAGTTATTAATGCATTAGGTGAATTATCCGCTGCATTCCCAATCGTAGGTGGGTTCAACGTCTATATCACAAGATTTGTCGATCCTTCTTTGGGTTTCTCAATCAATATCAGTTATTTAGCACAATGGTTGGTTTTATTACCATTAGAATTAGTCGCTGCTTCAATTACAATCAGATATTGGAATGATACCATTAATTCCGATGCTTGGGTGGCAATTTTTTACACAGTTATTGGTATCGCTAATATGTTAGACGTTAAATCATTCGGTGAAACAGAATTTGTTTTATCCATGGTTAAAATTTTAGCTATTATTGGTTTCACTATCTTAGGTATAGTATTGACTTGTGGCGGTGGTCCACATGGTGGTTATCTAGGTGGTAAATACTGGCATGATCCTGGTGCATTTGTTGGTAGCAATGCTGGTACTCAATTCAAAGGTTTATGTTCTGTTTTCGTTACCGCTGCTTTCTCTTATTCAGGTATTGAAATGACAGCAGTTTCCGCCGCAGAAAGTAAAAATCCAAGAGAAACTATTCCAAAAGCTGCAAAGAGAACTTTTTGGTTAATTACAGCTTCTTATGTTACTATTTTAACTTTAATTGGTTGTTTGGTTCCATACAATGATGCTAGGTTATTAAATGGTTCAAGTTCCGTTGATGCTGCATCTTCTCCTTTAGTTATCGCTATTGAAAATGGTGGTATCAAAGGTTTACCATCTCTAATGAATGCTATCATTTTAATTGCAATTATTTCTGTCGCTAATAGTTCTGTCTATGCTTGTTCAAGATGTATGGTTGCTATGTCACATATTGGTAATCTTCCAAAAGCATTAAGTTATGTGGATAAAAGAGGTAGACCATTAAATGCAATCTTTGCAACATTATTTTTTGGTTTATTATCTTTCATTGCAGCTAGTGATAAACAAGAAGAAGTCTTCACATGGTTAAGTGCTTTATCCGGCCTTTCTACAATCTTTTGTTGGATGGCAATCAATCTGTGTCATCTTAGATTCCGTAAAGCAATGAAAGTACAAAACGTTTCATTAGATGAATTACCATTCATCTCACAAACCGGTATCATTGGTTCATGGTACGGTTTCGTTGTTTTATTCTTAGTATTAATCGCTTCATTTTGGACCTCATTGTTCCCAATCGGCGGTGACGGTGCAGATGTCGAATCCTTTTTCGAAGGTTATCTATCTTTCCCTATTTTGATAGTCTGCTATGTCGGTCACAAATTATATTTCAAGAGAAAACAACTAATGGTCACACCCGAAGAAATGGATCTGGTCTCAAACAGAAGACCTGTCGATTTAGAAATTCGTAGACAAGAAATGATTTTGGAAAAAGAAGCACTAGCAAAGAAATCTTGGTGGACAAGATTCATCCACATATGGTGTTGAACTAGAATCATCATCCCCACCACATCTGCATCCAGCACCACATGTATAACACGAATACTTTATTTAAATAGACTCAATATTATATAATATTTAATAAATTTTATTGTTTCAGAAGGTGTTACCCAGCTTATAAAAAAAATTTCGAAAATTTTTATCGACGATACGGTGAGAAGAAAAATTTTCTTTGTGTGAAGAGTGGATATTAACGTGATAGACTTGGATAAAGTTGAATTATATTTGATTTAATTTAATTTGTGATAAACCCGGTACGAACGGAATTGTCTAGTTAGATTGCTAAAAACTGAGTGAGAAAGATGTCTATCAATCATTGCAGATTTTATGAGAATAAGTACCCAGAAGTTGACGATATTGTTATGGTCAATGTTCAACAAATTGCTGAAATGGGTGCATATGTTAAATTATTAGAATATGATAACATTGAAGGTATGATTCTACTGAGTGAATTGTCTCGTAGACGTATAAGATCTATTCAAAAGCTGATTCGTGTTGGTAAGAACGATGTTGTTGTTGTTTTAAGAGTTGATAAAGAAAAGGGTTATATTGATTTATCTAAACGTCGTGTTTCTTCTGAAGATATTATTAAATGTGAAGAAAAATATCAAAAATCTAAAACAGTACATTCAATTTTAAGATATTGTGCTGAAAAATTTCAAGTTCCATTAGAAGATTTGTACAAGACAATTGCTTGGCCATTAAGTCGAAAGTATGGTCATGCTTATGAAGCTTTTAAATTATCGATTATCGATGAAACAGTTTGGGAAGGTATTGAACCACCATCAAAGGAAGTCTTGGAAGAATTAAAAGTTTATATTTCCAAGAGGTTAACTCCACAAGCTGTTAAAATTAGAGCAGACGTTGAAGTATCATGTTTCGGTTACGAAGGTATTGATGCTATTAAAGAAGCATTAAAGGCTGCAGAAAGTTTAACTACCGAACAAATGACTATAAAAGTTAAATTAGTTGCAGCTCCTTTATATGTTATTACAACACAATCATTAGATAAACAACAAGGTATTGAATTATTAGAACAAGCAATTGAAAAAATTAATGAAGTTATTAGCAAACACAATGGTGTTTGTAATATAACTATGGCACCAAAAGCTGTTACCGCTACTGAAGATGCTGAATTACAAGCTTTATTAGAAAGTAAAGAATTAGAAAACAGATCTGATTCTGATTCCGATGAAGAAAATTCAGATTACGAATAAGTCAGATAATAGTATAGAAAAAATTAATATTATCTTTATATAAATATAAGAATAAATATATATCATAAAAATATGTACATATATTATTAATAATTAGAAATTAGAAATTAGAAATTACAAAGCATTAAAAACAGTAAAGTTATTTTCTATAACATAAAATTTTTCATTAAAGGTTTATTTAAAAAAGTTATATAAAAACTTAATCAGTTGTATATAAAATTTATAATGTTTAGTTAGCAGCAACGTGTTCAACCAAATCGACGACTCTAGTAGAGTAACCGTATTCGTTATCGTACCAAGAAACTAATTTGACGAATTTTGGAGATAATTGAATACCAGCGGCAGCATCGAAGATAGAAGAACGAGAGTCACCTAAGAAATCAGAGGAGACAACAGCATCTTCAGTGTAACCTAAGACACCGTTAGATTTTTCAGCAGCAGCCTTAACAACGTTCTTGATTTCATCGTAAGTAGTTTCCTTAGCTAACTTAACAGTTAAATCGACAACGGAGACATCAACGGTTGGGACTCTGAAAGACATACCAGTTAATTTACCTTGTAAGACTGGCAAGACCTTACCGACAGCCTTGGCTGCACCAGTAGAGGATGGAATAATGTTACCAGAAGCAGTTCTACCACCTCTCCAGTCCTTGTGGGATGGACCATCGACAGTCTTTTGGGTAGCGGTCATAGAGTGAACAGTAGTCATTAAACCTTCTTCAATACCGAAAGCATCGTTGATAACCTTAGCTAATGGAGCTAAACAGTTAGTGGTACAAGAAGCATTGGAAACAATGGTTTGACCAGCGTATTTGTCTTCGTTAACACCCATAACGAACATTGGAGCAGTACCGGATGGAGCAGTAATAACAACCTTCTTGGCACCAGCATCGATGTGCTTTTGAGCAGTGTCTAATTCCTTGAAGACACCAGTAGAGTCAATAGCGATATCGACCTTAGAGGCACCCCATGGTAGGTTAGCTGGGTCTCTTTCTTGGTAGACGGCAATCTTGTGACCATCTACAATGATATTTTTGTCATCATGAGTAACTTCACCAGCGTATCTACCGTGAGTGGAATCGTACTTGAACATGTAAGCAGCGTAGTCGACAGAAATGAATGGATCATTGATGGCGACAACGTCGATTGACTTTCTAGATAAGGCAATTCTTAAAACTAATCTACCGATTCTACCAAAACCGTTAATAGCAACTCTAACCATTTTTTAATTGTAATAAATTTTTTTTGTGTTGAATAAAATTAAATGTAGTAAATATAACTGACAATTTTATTTCTGGTGAGATAGAAAACCAAAAATTAATAAAAATATAAAACAAATATAAATAATTGTACAATTCAAAGATTTTTTAAATACAGAATAGACAGTGTTTATATATCAAAATTATTTCAAAATAATTACTTCATATAACATTTCACCTCGCACCCAAGAAAGGACGGGGTGTAAACCTATCACGCCCCCATCAAGAGTTTACTATCAAAATCCACTCAGGTGGACTATCAACTGCTTATATTAACATCCAGGAAAACCCTAAAATATCCGGCCGTCTGCTGACACGATGAGCTAATTTCGTTTACGTAAGATGCTGTATAATCACGGCTGGTATAGGAAATTACATAATTATTTTTTTCCGTCATGCACGTGATCACCAGACTCCGGATGGGTGTGGGTGCAGCGTCGTGTAGTTTGGTCGCGGGGTGGCTGGGTGCAGATGTGGAAGCCCGCCACGTGATATTGTGTCATCGGCGACGGAAGTATTGGCACGTGACATTGTGCCCTTCCACATCAGCACATAAGCTATTAAGTCATAGCTGGGTTGTTGGGAACTGGGGTATATAAGGACTCGGATGATCGTGCTGTTTGTGATGGTTTCTTGTTTTTGTACTGGTCTGGGATAGCTAGCACACACAGATTCGTATATTTGCTCGAGAATGCCTGCTCCACACGGTGGTGTTTTACAAGATTTAGTCGCTAGAGATGCTTCAAAGCTCGATGATTTGTTAAAAGAATCAGCCAATATCGCTAGATGGAAATTGACCGCTAGACAGATCTGCGATATTGAACTAATTTTGAATGGTGGATTTTCACCATTAACCGGTTTCCTGACAGAAGCTGATTATAATTCTGTGGTTAATGATTCGAGATTGAACGATGGAACTTTATGGACGATTCCAATCAATTTGGATGTTACATCTGAATTTGCTAGTTCGGTTCACAAAGATGAAAGAATTGCTTTATTTCAGGATAATGAAGTTCCGATTGCTATCTTAACAATTACAGATATTTATAAACCAGATAAAGCTGTAGAAGCTGAAAAAGTCTTTAGAGGGGATCCAGATCATCCTGCTATAAGATACTTATTCGATGAAGCAGGCGAATATTATATCGGTGGTTCTTTAGAAGCTATTACTTTACCTCAACATTATGATTATCCAGGTTTAAGAAAGACTCCAGCTCAATTAAGATCAGAATTCCAATCTCGAAATTGGGATACTGTGGTTGCCTTCCAAACAAGAAATCCAATGCATAGGGCTCATAGAGAATTAACAGTTCGAGCCGCAAGAGAAACTAACTCAAAAATTTTAATTCATCCTGTCGTCGGTTTAACCAAACCAGGTGATATTGATCATCATACAAGAGTTCGTGTATACCAAGAAATTATTAAACGTTATCCAAGTGGTATGGCCTTCTTATCTTTACTACCATTAGCAATGAGAATGGCTGGTGATAGAGAAGCTGTCTGGCATGCAATTATCAGAAAAAATTATGGTGCAACTCACTTCATTGTGGGTAGAGATCATGCTGGCCCAGGTAAAAATTCAAAAGGCATAGATTTCTATGGTCCATATGATGCTCAAGAATTAGTAGAATCTTATAAAAATGAATTACATATTCAAGTGGTTCCATTTAGAATGGTTACTTACCTACCAGATGAAGATAGATATGCGCCAATTGATGAAATTGATACAACAAAGACAAAAACCCTAAATATTTCAGGTACAGAATTAAGATATCGTTTAAAAATAGGTGGCCATATTCCAGAATGGTTCTCTTACCCAGAAGTCGTAGAGATCTTAAGAGAATCTAATCCACCAAGACCAAAACAAGGTTTTGCTATCGTTTTAGAAGATTCTTTAACCGCATCCAAGAACCAATTGACTATTGCATTATTATCTACTTTCTTACAATTCGGTGGTGGTAGATCTTACAAAATATACGACCATAAGAAATCAAAAGATTTAATTGAATTAATTCCAGATTTTGTTCAGGCTGGTTCTGGTATAATTATCCCATCTCAATGGAATTCTCAAAATCCTGCACAAAACGTTTACACTGTCGGTGCTTCTGATAATGCCGATATCAAATTAAAAACTGTTGATGAAACTGTTTTTGATATTGTTCAAAAAGTTGTTTTATTCTTAGAAGATAACAGTTACTTTGTATTCTAGATTGTTTTATCATGAACATAATGATAGTACATTTTATTTATAAATCTTGCTTAATATTTTCAATCAAATATGAAAAACAAAAGTTCAATAAATATCTTATCATATTTTTATTATCAGTATGTACAAATGTTTTTTCTAAATGTAAGTATTTACTTACATATGTTGGATATCCTCCAACTCCATCACATAATCCAGGAATTGGTTCGTTTTTTCTTTAGAGTCAGAAAACTTGTCGTTCACAGAAATTTCTAAATTAATGACGTAACCCCTTCTTGATTCAGCTGGTGATTCACTTGATTTTAACTCACTCTTATTGCTACTACCAGTTAAAATATTAAAAATATCATTATTTTGTTTTTCAATATATTTCTCACTTTCTAAAGGCATCAATTTGAAGGAATAATCAAATCTAGATGATCTTGGTTGCGGTGTAATCAATTCTTCAAAAACTGGATCGAAATAGTCAGATTGTACTTCTGTTGTAGTACTCTCATGTGAATACTGGTAAGCTTCTTGTAAGAATGATCTCACTGAACTGTGTAATCTATCGAATGGAACATTGACTGGAGCATCAATAAATATACTTTCCTCTACCACGAGGGGTTCTAATTTCTTCTTTCCGACGTTTGTACTGCTTGTGTCTTTCACATCTATTGTAACACTAGTTTCTTGTGGTGTCAAAACAGAAGCCTCGATATTACTCAAATCTAGATGTGTTGAATCACTCACATATTTAGTTATTCCAACAATCGATTCTTCAGGAATCTTACCCAAATATACAAGAACATCACCTTTTAAGATGGTACCATTATTACCTGTAGCCTTAATTTTATTTAATGCATCTTCTTTACTGATACCATTTTCAGCTAATAATATGCCAACCGATGGTAATAAAACTTGACTTTTGTTAGCGTCTTGTTGAAGAGAATTATCAGTTGCGACAGATTTCTTAACAGGTGGAACCACTTTAGATGTATCAACTTTCTTAACTTTATTTGGTTCAGGTTTTGAAGTTTCAGCTGTTGTAGTGGCAGTTTTTTCTGGTGCATTCTTAGCAACCAATTCATCAATATTAACAGCAGATAAATCGTCCTCAACTTCTGCTGTAAATGCAATTGTGGCACCAACAGGAATATCTTTCGCACCATTTCCCCTTAATATCTTAACCAATACACCTTCATCTTGTGCTTCAACATCAATTTGTGCCTTGTCAGTTTCAATCTCTAAAATTACATCCCCCGATTGGAAAGTAGCACCAGGCTTAACCTTCCAATACACAATGCCACCTTTATCCATAGTAGGAGACATAGCTGGCATCAAATACGGTTTAATACTCCAATTATATTTTGTAGTATGAATACATCTCCTGTATGTAAAACCACCCCATAGTTGCATGCGGCTGGCAACCCTCGATGCATTGTTTCTCCACATAATTCAATAAAATTTATATTTATCTTTTCCGAATATAGACACTAATAACCCAATTAAACTAATCGAACCCTCAAAGAACACCCTACTCGGTCAATTGCGTTGAGCTGTTGCCCTTCTATCAACAATCTAACAGTAATGTTTCTGTATTATCCCTTCTAATTCGTTATTTTTTATTTGCAAAAAGCTCGGACAATGAAAAATCGATACAATTTCTCACTGATTTTATATAAAATGACATATTTTCGTTATAAAAGTTGTTCCAGACGACTCAATGGGACTATCTTGCGGTTGTACTTGTCCCATGCTTCATCATCAGCGTTGCTTATGAGTTGCAGCTCGTTCCGAGGGATGTCTTGGTTCAGAAATGCGTCGAATGTGCTGGAAATAATACGTTTGGTATACAAATCAGACCACAAAGACTTATAACAACCACCAAGTGCACATGAGTTGGGAGTTTCTGACCTGTAATTACAATGGGTGGCACCAAGGACTTCGGAAAATTTGTTTACTATAGCTTTGTTTTTGGATGCACCACCTACAAAGAAAACTCTGTCAGGTCTTTTATCCAAATAGTCGGTCAATGGAAGTTCATCGTAATCGAATTTTACCATTGTATTAGTTTGAATACTGGTGTAGAATGAACCAGGATGTGGTGTTAATAAGCATGAAATACGTACTCTGCAGCTCAATGCTTGTGATTCAACAATATTCTTGGCATCGTGTCTTTCATCCTCGAAATTATCGACTAAATTTTCAATTTCACCTGATTGTAAATCGAACTTGATTCTTTTACAAGTTGCAGATACACTTGGAACGATTTCACCCAGTGGGAAATATATACCTAGTTCATTTTGATTCGCCAATTGCTCATCACCGACAGCTTCATTAAATGCAACCCAGTCCTCTTTCTTGTTGTGAAACCTGATATTTAATTTATCACGAATATTCTCTCTTGCAAGTGAACCATTACAATAACAAATCATGCCCATGTAATGGTTTGGAATTGTCGGATGAATGAACATATGATAATTTGGTGATGGATGATATGTATCAGTAACTAACAAAATCGTTGTGCTTGTCCCCAAAGAGATCAGAACATCGTCGTTCTTTAATGGTAAAGAACAAATAGTAGCTAGATTGTCACCAGTAAATGGATAGATGGAACAATCCTGGTTGAAACCATATTTTTGAACAAAATATGGTGAAATGTTACCGGTGCAAACCGGTGTGTCTGTTCTAATTGGCTCACCCAGTAATTTTGATAGTAAACTATTACCAGTTCCAAATTTTCTCTTACTTTCCAAGAAGTTTATCAATTCATTATTGAATCTTCTCTCTTTTACATCATACAAATTCATACCACAGGCATCTGCTTCTTCTAAGGCAACAAATTTCCCACAAAGTAAAGATGTTGCAAAATTCGATACCAATGTTATAACATGAGAATTCTCATACACCTCAGGATCTTGTTCAATTATCTTTAGTATTTGAGGTCCTGTAAATCTGAAATGAGCCCTTGAACCTGTAATTTGTGCCATTGCTGATGGACCACCGACCAATTCTTCCATCTGCCTACATTGCTCACCAGTACTGTGATCTTGCCAGTTTGGTGAAGTAGGTCTGCTAAAAGCTCTTGGAAATAGCTGATCTCCCAATGAACCCTTTTCAGCACTCAATGTCTCTAAAATATCACACGCATCTTCAGTCCAATAGACAGAACCATGCTGCTGACAGGAACCAGAAATAGCAACAACTCTACTTAAATCAAACCCTGAATCCACAAATCTTTGCAAAATCAAATCAAATGCATCCAACCATTGAATCACTGGACTATCTACCACATCTTCGTTGATATAAACACCCTTTGTGGTTTTATAATGGGGGAAGTCCTTGTCGAATTGCACAGCTTGTTCTGCAAAAATATGCATATATTGATCTATTATCAGGCATTTTAACTGTTGGGTAGATAGATCAAATCCCATGTAATAGCCGTTTCCCATTTTGATTCTCAATTCTCTTTCAATTGATTTGGTTGTCTGTAAGAAACATCCCTTAAATTCGAATCAAATTTAACTTGATATTTATTTAAAACAAGGATCCGAATCAGTGATTATATTTGGAATTTTAAAGAATAATAAAATAAAACTATTTAAAACTGGTTAAAAATGTCTATATGTAATGTGTGTTGATATGCATGATTGAGTATCTCTTATATCAGAGTTTTTTCTTACTAATGGAAGAGAACAACATCTTTGGTTTCATACTGTTTCGTGTATGCGAAAACACCTTCTTTCTTAAATGACTAACATTCTGGTTAACAGTATTAACGGTATTGATAACAGTATTCTTCTTTGTTAGATCCTCTGCGTTTGCATATGCTTCTCTTACATGTCTATTGTTCTTGTATTCATCGAATAAGAAATCTTTATCCTTTGCTGAGGATTTTAATGAATAACTAATCCACGTTTGAATACCTGAATCATATTTTCCTAATTCCAAACAGTAATCGGTTAATTGTTCATACTTCGATGCGTTGGAGATGTTACTACTTATCAATTTGTTTAAATTCAATTCAGGTATCAGATGAGTTTCATTTAACTTCGCCATTTCTTGTGAATTTGGTTCATGGATACCAATAATGTCACTTTTTCTGTCTGAATTATGTGTTGCATTAGACGTTGATCTATTCCTTGTTTGGTCTGAAATGGTTGTATCTAAATTGCTAGGTAATGGTGGAAGGTTTTGATTCCTTGTTATTATCCCGGGAACGTTGTATATAGTATTATTATCATATAATGTCTTTGTATCCCCGACTATTTCTAACTCATCCATATTCTCCTCAGATGGGAATGCATTCCAACCACTTTCCATTTCAGAATATGTTGACACTGCACGACTTTTCATGCTGGACGGCGTCAAGTCAACCAAATTACCACTATCATCATAAACAAATCCAGGTGGTGCTTCCTTTGAAGTTTCTTGAACGAATCCTGATCTTAGAGCCTCTGTGTCTGGTTTCCATTTACCAAAGTTTACAGATTGTCTGGATTTCTCTAGTTTAGGTTCATCATCCTCATCGGAATCTTCCACTTCTTCTGGGGTATCAGCCTCGGTTTCTTCTTTAGGTATTTCGTCATTTCCCTTTGCGTCACTGTCATTAACAACATCGGTAACATCCGAATCATGACCCTTGCTTTCTACTGATGGTGGAATGGATAAAATATCATCATTATTCTTACCATTTTCTCCTGATTCTTTATCTTGGGTTTTACTATTTTCTTCGCCTTCATCATTACTTTCATCATCTTCCTTCATCATGTTATTGAAATAACCAGATTCAGGTACATTCATTGTAATATTATCATCTGAGCTACCTACACCGTCCTGAATTTCTTCATTATCAGATTGATTGCTTTGTTCTTCCTCTGAACTACTGCTTTCGAGGATTGAATCTCTTACTTTTTTGTTAGTGAATTTGAAATCTTCATCTTCAACATCTAACTTATTATGCAAAGGTTCTTCTTCGTAACATATCGAGTCTGTATAAGATAAGGCGTCGTCGTCGTTTTCATTTGTGTCCATTTCGTCTGAACTGTTTTGATCACTTAGAAATGACTTTGAGGAATGTTTCGATACTTGCAATTCTGATTGTGGTTCGTATTTGTCTGGGTCTGATTCATCTTCGAAGGATGATTTTCTACTTTCGTCGTTACCACCAATAGTTTCTTCTTGTGAATTTGAGATGTCCTTATCAGGTTGTACAATAGTAGCATCTTGTATTACCGGTTCCTCCTTTGAGGATTCTTTTGGTTCGATCACTGCATTTACTACATGTGTATCTACCCCTGTTGCAGTGATTTGACTTTGAATACTCGTCACTTCCTCCTGTTGAGTTTCGGATGTTGTCTCATCATCCGACTGAACCATATTTGAGAAGTAGCCATTCTTTGACACTGTGAATGCCTCGCCGTTGTCATCGTCATCATCATCATCATGATTTTCGTCTCCTTCATCCATATCTTCTGGTGCTGCTGCGAATTCTTCATCTTGTTTCACCTTTGGTGTCATCTCCTTTGAAATTTGGACCATTAAATTGTCCAAATCATCTGTGTATTGTGTCTTTTTCAAGTTTTTCGAAAGCATGAGTGGATCATCAATGTCTTCCTGTTGCTCCGAGACTACTTCCTCCTCATCTGTCTCTTTGTTCTCTGTAGAATAGTCCAGTTTTGGCAAAGTAGGCAAAGTAATCTGTTGGATCTCTTGAACTTCGTCCTCCGTCTCGCTGCTATCCCAGTCTGCACCGTCATACGTTGTCTGGGATGCACTGGCCCACCTGTATGACTTCTTCCTGTTGACTTGGTCAGACATCTCTGTGGTTCTTGTTCTTGTTCTTGTTCTTGTTCTTGTTTTGTTCTTGTTCTTATAGTTGTTTACTATCGAATCAATTTATTTTTGCAATGCGAATTGATAAAAATTGTTTCAATCAATGACAAATGCAGTTTTAGTGTTATACACGAGGGATGTAAAGTATTATATATGTATATATATGTTGGTGGGATGGTTCATTTCATTTGGTGAACAGAGTGATCACGTCTTCGTCATTGATCTTGTGACTGAGACCGCATTTCTGTGGCGAGTGTTTTGCAGATGAGCCCCAAACCAATGCGTACTTGAACTTATCCTTGAAGTCTCTGTGGATGCTGTGACACAAATCTCCTACTGTGGAGCCGTTTCTAACCACCAGTGGGTCATCGAATGCTGGTTTAACACCTCTTTTCTTTGTATAGACACGGCTCAGATTCAATTGGTACCAAATTTCCTCGACGACGTCGTCGATACCTAGGTCCATTTCACAGGACATGACCACAGTGTTTGGTTGTCTTGCCAACTTGTCTGTTTCTTCTAATGACACTGCATCGATCTTGTTGTAAACGTACAGACATTTGATGTAGTTTCTGTGTTGATCGTTGATAATATCGATGAAATCGTCGATTGTACATTGATCGTCCCTAACCAATACTTCTGCATTATGAACACGATAATCCTTCAATATCATTTTGATTGTATCTTCAGTCAAATTTTGTTGTGGTGGAGCAGTAAATGTTACTTTCACACCACCAGTTTCTTTCTTCTTGTAGTAAATATTTGGTCTTTCTTTATTCAGTCTGATCCCTACTGCTTCCAATTCGGCCTCTAGCGATTCTCGTTGATGTTCACTCTTTGTTGCATCCAAGACCATTAAAACCAAGTCTGCTGTTCTTGCCGTGGCAACAACTTGTCTACCACGACCTTTACCCTGAGACGCACCGTAAATGATACCAGGAAGATCCACGACCTGGATCTCTGCACCTTCGTACTTCAACACACCGGGTACAGATGTCAACGTTGTGAATGAATAGTGTGCAATCTCAGATTTCGTCGATGTGATCTTACCCAACAGTGATGATTTACCCACAGACGGATACCCAATCAACACGGCACGAGCGTCCCCAGACTTGGCCACTTCAAAACCGGTCCCTGTACCACCACTAGACGCACTGTTCTCCTCCAACAGTTGCTGTCTGTAACGTGCCAATTTACCCTTCAACAGACCCAGATGGTGTTCCGTGGCCTTGTTCTTCTGCGTACGGGCCATCTCCTCCTCGATGCCCTGGATCTTGTCAATAATACCCATTGTTTCTGCTAATTCAAACGTTCAATTCGTGGTATCGTAAGCTAACAACTATCCCAACTATCCCAATATTCAATACTATGTTATATTGTTATATTGTTTATATAATGAAAATTTATTTTTGACACTTGTTTGTTCATCACCACACACGGCCTGAAATTGTCGAAAATGAAATTGTTGATTATATAAACAATATAACAACAACAACAACAACGATCAAGCAACAACAACAGTGGAAGCAAGTGTGTAGCAGTATGGAGAGCATGGGCAGTATGGGCAATGGTGGGTTTTACCAGCCTTCGAGTGAGTTTGCATTTCCGCAGGGTTCTATGAATAATACAAATGGGGGTTCACAGGATCCACAACTAGGTGTCGTACCTGATCCCCTGCCTGCTGGGCTGATCAGTGCATTGTCAACGGCGGGATATGCTCATGAGCCACCGTTGTTGGAGGAACTCGGGATCAATTTCGATCACATTCTTACAAAGACTAAGATTGTGCTTAAACCGGCTACCAATTCGGTGATGTCGCAGGAGATACTGAATGATGCAGATGTGTCTGGTCCCGTCATCTTCTTCCTGATGTTCGGTCTGTTCCTGTTGTTAGCAGGGAAGATCCATTTCGGTTACATTTATGGGGTCGCACTCTTTGGTACATTTTCATTGCACAGTTTATCAAAATTAATGATCAATAATTCGAATCAACAGATTCAATCGTTACAATTCTTCAACACTGCATCAATCCTCGGTTATTGTTTCCTGCCATTGTGTTTCTTAACGTTTATTGGGATTTTCCACTCTTTAAATAACACTTTTGGTTACGTACTGGCTGCGATATTCGTCCTTTGGTCAACTTGGTCTGCATCAGGTTTCTTAAACTCGTTATTACAACTACACAATGCAAGAGCTCTTATAGCATACCCATTACTCATCTTCTATAGCGTATTTGCCCTTATGGCAATCTTTGTATAAAACAATTTTATATAGAAATCGATTTTTCTGTTTTGAAACTCTTTTGAACAACAATAAAACCAAGAAAGGAACAAAGAAAGATCACACAACGCCATGTTGAAACGTGCTATCAAACCATTCAGTCATATCACAACCCCCATCTTCTATCCCAATGCGAAACCTCATTTGGGACACTTGTATTCGAGTCTCTTAGGGGACGTGTATCACAGATGGGCATTATTCAATAATATCGAGTCAAAATTCACAACAGGTACAGACGAACATGGTTTGAAGATCCAATTAGCAAGTGAGAAGAATGGGTTCAAGGACCCAATATCGTTTGTGGATAAGTTGTATCCCGAATTCATTAAACTGGATCGATTGTACAATATCAAGTTTACAAGATTTATAAGAACTACAGACGACGATCATATACAAAATGTAATTAAGCTATGGAATTTATGTTTACAACATGGTTATATCTATAAAGGAGAACATTACGGTTGGTATTCAATCAGTGATGAAACTTTCTATCCCGAATCAAAGGTCGTAAAAGATCCAAAAGATCCAAATAAATACATTAATACAGAATCATTAAATGAGGTAGTTTATCAATCTGAAATAAATTACTATTTCAAACTATCTGCATTCCAACAGACTCTCACCAATTATATTACAAACAATCCATCTTACATCTATCCACAATCAAAACGTACAGCACTATTAAACGAATTAAAAAATTCACCTTTGCAAGATTTATCAATTTCAAGACCAACTACTCGTTTACAATGGGGTATTACAGTACCTAATGATCAATCACAAAAAATTTACGTATGGTTCGATGCTTTATGCAATTATGTATCAGCAATAGGAGGCATAGATATTTCACAACAACAACCAACAATACCATCTCCATTCTGGGAACAAACAACTCACGTTATAGGTAAAGATATTATGAAATTTCATTGTTTTTATTGGCCTTGTTTTTTAATGGCAGCAAAGTTACCGTTACAGAAAAGAATTGTAATTCATAATCATTGGATTTCAAATGGTATGAAAATGTCAAAAAGTCTGGGAAATGTTGTAGATCCAATTGCTGTTGGTGAAAAATACGGTACAGATATAATTAGATGGTACCTTCTGGAAAATTCACAATTAGAATCTGATGGTGATTTTTTTGAAGATAATGTAGCCTCTTTAAGACATTTATTTGTTTCTAAATGGGGAAACTTGATTAATAGATGTTGTGGTAACAAATTCAATATCAATAGAGCAATAAACACATACACTGTCAATAATAACATAAATGAACTACCAAAAGTTTTATTAAAAGTTTGGGAAGATGATACCAATCAGGATTCGATATTAATCAGAGAAAAGATAACAGATATAACAGAAAATTTGAAGGGTTTACAACAATTAATGAATGATAAAATTGAAAAATTCGACTATACAAATTTGTTAAGAACAATTTGGAGTATTATAAATGATTCAAACTCATTAATGCAAATAAGTAAGCCATGGGAAAAAGCTGAGGTTCAACAGGATGCAATAATTTTTCTTTGTATTGAAACGTCACGTATATTATCAATTTTATGCCAACCAATAATTCCAACTTTATCAAAGAAATTTTTGGATCGTATCGATGTAAAACAGGAGAACAGAACTCTAGAATTCAGCAAATTAGGTGTAGATAATTCTTATGGTTCAGAAGCTAATACAACTGGAAGATCAGTTCCAATGGATCGTGAACCATCCAACGATGAAGTTGTTGAACACATGTAAATAAATAAAATTTTATAAAATATTCTCAATTTTATTTCTATCTATAGAATAATAATCAATATTAATATATGCTAATATGTGAAAAAAAAAATATGCTAAAATATTCCAAATACAAGCTATGTCATTGGCGATTTGTGTGAAGATAAGCTTCACCATAATCTTCAGTAATAAATTTTTCTAATTCATGGTATTCCCATGAAACATTACGATACCTATTAACCGTATCATCATCAACACTGATAGTTTTCTTAATATTTTCTAATTGAGCTTGATTAACTATACGTATATGGTTTCTTTTATATCCTTTGATATCTGGACAATGTCCAATACTCATACCAACTTTAACCAAGGTTTCAATACGCTCTTTGGAGTTTTTAATTAAATCAGAATCAAAAGTTACATTATTCCTTGGTATTACCATAATGATAGTAGAACCACCAAACTTAAAATAACCAAGCTCATCACCACGTTCCACTGTATCTCCTTCATTACATGTTAAAATAATCGAACCAACCATCATAGCACCAACTGGTATATATAAAAATGTCCCAAACTCTTCAGAATGAATAGGAATAACAATTCTAATATTTTCACCAAAAACGTCCAGTTCACTACGAATTGCCATTGGATTAACTGTATAATATTCACCATTAATGTAATTTGGCTTACCAATTATCCCATTGCACGGACTATGGAAACGATGGTAATCTTGAGGAGCAAGTCTAAATATAGCAATACCACAATTTTTGTCATTGAAATTACTCAACGAATAATTATCAGTAAGTCTCTTGATAGAAAATTTACTACCTTTAATCCATATTTCCTTGGATCCTGTAATAGAATCAAAAACAGTACATCTCGAATCTGCTGGTGATACCAAAATTTTTGTGTTTGATCCTTCTATTGTTCTAGTTCCTGGTCTGAGTTTTCTATAAAAAAATTCATTAAAAGTTTTATATTCTGTATCCAAATATTGAGAGACATCTAACGAATGAAATCTGATAAATGATTCAATCTGTTTAACAGATGAGGGATCGTCGAATTTCTTACCTTGTCTAATTGACATATTCTTAAGCAATGCCTTAAACCTCTTTGTTTCAGTTCCTCTTCCATTGTATATGATTCTCATGCCTAATTTAACATGTGCACTAATTTTCTCTTCAATGATAATACCTGAATCTCTATCTTGAACTAAGATATTGGCATTATTTGAGCCCAGTGCATATTTACCATATGTTAATTTAATTAAAAATTTCGAAAACCATCTTTTTGAAGCGAAAGCAGAAGATGCATAAGATGCTTGTAATGTTTTATTACCATGTGAATAATTACAGATGGCAAAATGTGTTATTAAGTCATTTTCCATCATCAATTTTGACTTGAGGATATTATTCCCTTTTTTCCTCGATTTGAAACATTTAGGACACCTCCAAACATGTTTGAATTCTGCAACTTTTCTCCAATTTTGTAAACCATCAATTAATTCTACTTTCGAAATGAGTTCACCTGCCCAAGCCTTTTTATCAAATTTTGCGAACAATTCGAATACATCTTTGTCAGTGAATGAACCCAGTTTATCTAAAAATAAGATTAAGTCACAGAAGTCAAAATTCTGTTTACTAGTACCACTAATAACAGCATGTTTCCAAAATGAATTCTTCAAAATTGAATATGGAATGAATCGCATTCTTAAATGCATGACTGGTTTTTCAAACTTTGACCTATTTTCTTTTGCAATCAGTTCCAATGGTAAATCAAATTCAGTCCACATATATGGATCTTTATTATCAAACTTAGAGATCATTTCAGACCAAGGAAGATCGTATTCTGCTATTTCATCATTGTAAGTGAAAGAATCTTTATCCATTACTTTGAAATAGAAGCTAAAATTTTTCTCAGTTGGGAAAACTTCAAACACAGCTGTTTCATAAAAATTAGGATGTAGTGTGTGTTTTTTCCATGAAGTTTTAAACACTCTTCTACCGAAAGATGCAATAATAAATGGATCCATATCAAAAGTTCTCGAAAGTCTACTTTTCAGTGGTGGTAAACCAGTAATGGATAGAAATTCTGTATACATAACACCAAGCGAATGCTGTCTTTTTGATACTTGAAATGTAGTCTCCACTTTACGAGTTAATTTTTCTTTATATGCAGTTGTCTGTCTCCTCATTTGTAATGTTTTCTTAACTGATGGTCTAAATATTAAACCACTCCTATCACTGTTGCTCTCTTCACTAATCGATATAGATTCATCATCACCATCATCATCTTCTTCATATTCATCTGTAAAATTATCTAAACTATTTGAAGATTTCCTGGTTGTTTTGTAAAAATGACCATTGTCATCTGATTCTACGTTTTCATAATTTTCTTTTCCATACATTATACCATCACGGAACACATCATCGATAGAAGGCATTCTATTTCTCTTAATTTCTTCGGGAAGGACAACATCATATTCATCAAGTACTGTAGCAATAGATTTTAAATCAAACCCTTTCAAACTACTATCAGAACTATCATCCAGTGAATCATTTCCTAAACCTACATTAGAAACCACTTGGGATAAAAGTTCGAAATTATCGATCAAGCTTTCCATGTCAATATCATCAATATCATCACCTTCCTCATCTTCACTTAAATAATTTTTTGTATCCATGCTTTCAAAAGTGTCTATAGATGAAGAATAAGACAATTGATCATCATCATCATAATAATCATCAGATGTGTTACTTAGTTGGTCCTCGTTTATATCTAACAATTTCACTGCTTCTATTGTTGGATTACTTCTTGTTCGCAAATGAGTGCCTTTTGTTTTATCACTTCCATTTTGTCTAGAGTTCCTATATTTTGAATCTGTATTTAAAAAAGTATTTTGCCAAATATTATATGCTTGAAACGTCGAGTATTCTTTTAAATTACAAGATAGACTAAATCCAAGTTGAATTTCACCCACAGGGTATGACTTCTCACTACCACTATCCAGTTCTTCTTTCTCTCTTTTTTTATCATATAATGTATACCAATCTGGATTGATTGTAAAATTGTAACTATGTGGTGTATCTTTTTTCTTGAACAGATCCAGTAAAGAAAGCTGTACTTCGCCAATGTACAAATAACTACTAGTAACATGTCTTCTAATTGATTCCGAACTTGAATGTTCCATTTTGTCATGACGGTTAGTTTGGTATCTTGCATCCAAATGATCAACACTTGAACTATAATGTTTCAAACCTGATTCGGATACACTCTTATGAGAGCTACTATTTGGATACGACCCCACTGTACTAACATTCAATGAACTTGAGGATTTACCTTTACTTGATATTGATGTAAGATGAGGCACACTTAAGGGGGAACTAAAAGGAGACGGGTGTGTCACTTGTGCTACTGGAGGCGGAGTAGTTGAATGTACCGGCGTTGATGCCCTACTCGGGGTCGTTGTTTGTATAGCATCGAATATAATGACTCTTAATAAATCAGATTTGGGATTCCTTGGTAACTTAAGTTTTAAAATTTGATTCCATCTTGTGCTTGAATTTTTCAATTTCGAGGTCCTTTTTGTATAGAAAACATTAGTGGTAACGAAACATACGGGATTACAGGGAAACTTCTCTATTAGATCGATATGCCTGGCATGTGATATACGAACCGTGAGACTCAACGTCGGCTGTTTAACTTTCTTCTTCTTCTTCCTATTAGGTATAATCCTCATTTGGGGGAACTGATAACACAGTGTACTAGAACACTACACACTAACACACACTACACCAAACGGGGAATCCACATCCGTATCGCCAACAACCCACATTAAAACTACCAATCTCCTGTATTGTTGTAGTGTTGTATCGCTTCTTTTATGATTCCTCAAACTCAGCCCTAGCACGTGACTGAAATTGTTTTGATCCAAAAAATAAAATTGAATTAAAATTATAGCCCTTGAAAGAACAATAGAGGTAGATGAGTTAAACATCGCAAAGGTTCAGGTATATATAGGGCACAAGTCGGTTGAGAAATATCTGCAATTGGATAGCTAGGTTTAAGAGATATAAAGTACTACAAGAAGGAATGGGTAAGAGGTTTTCAGAGTCTGCGGCGAAGAAAGAGGCTGGTCAAGCCAGAAAGAGGGAACAGGCTGTTGCGAAGAATAGAGCAGAAGCTGCTATGAAAGAGGCTGCCGAGGCTGCCAAGTGGGATGAAGGTGCCAAGAAGGCCAGTAAGAAGCAATTGGAAGAAGAGGAGAAAAAACAGGAGAAATTAAGATTGAAGTTGGAACGTGAGGCTCAACTTGCAAATGAAGATGCTGAACTAGGGAAAGGTGGTAAGGGTTTAGGGTCAGTTAAGGCTGGTAAACACAAGAAGAGGAGTTCCAAGTAAGGAGAAACAATGTCGACTTCTTATAGCATTTCATTTCATTTCATAAGGTAACGAAGGATATTCTTGCAATATTCAAAACATTTTCAATATGACATTACGTTCAATAACAGAGAGAAAAAAAAAATTAATTGTAACAAAAAAGTCATCTCATCATTGTCAATTTAGTATTGTTTTTTGTTTATCTGTAATAATATCATTTTCAAAGTAAATATTATTTACTATGCAATTATTTAATTAATAATTTATCTAAAATTCAATTTCAACAAATCAAGAATACTTTCAAAAGAAAGGAAAAGTACGTAACGTATCCATTTATGCAACAATGAACGTCGAAATATGTGTCGCCAATGGATTGAGATACATTAAACCATATTATTCCACACATTCAACCTTTGCCAAAGGTCGATGGACTGGGAAATCGCTCATCGATGTTCTATCCAGCGAGTTCAAAAGTTTCTCCAGAGAAGAATACCTTGATAAAATACAAAAAGGTTGCTACCAGATTACTAGAGGAGACATTAAACTAGATCCATTCGTTACACCTATTAAATCCGGAGATATCATTATAAGTAAACAGCATAAACATGAACCACCGATTAAACAATGGTGTATATCTGATATAGAAAGTCAAAGTTCCCCAAATAAGATTGCTGGAATGAATATTATTTACGAAGATGATCATACGTTAGTAATTGATAAACCTACTGGTATACCTATTCATCCAACTGGTCAGTTTTACCAAAATACGTTGACAGAAATTTTGAAATTGCATGGTAAGATAGCTTACCCATGTTATAGATTAGATAAAGTAACATCTGGACTCTTAATAATGGCAAAAGATACTGAAACTGCAAACAAGATTCAAACTAAAATAAGTGCTGGAGAAATGAACAAAATATATCTTGCAAAAGTACGAGGTAAATTTCCAAATTCAGAACTGCTGGAGAGAGACTCAACCCCATTTACAGATAGCAAACTCATAACTACAGTGAATTCACATATTTACACTATTGAACCGAAAAGAGGCTTTCCAGCAGGTTTGTCAGGTTCAAAAGAAGCTACTACCTTGTTTTATCCACTGAAATATATTCCTACAGCCAACCAAACTATTGTTGCTTGCAAGCCATTAACAGGGAGAACCCATCAAATCAGAATACATTTGGTAAGATTGGGTTTCCCAATTCTCAACGATTCTCTATATTGTTCCGAGAAGACAGTGTACCCATCCAGGCTACAGTTCATTTTAAAAGTTGAGAGATGGGAGGATAATCAACTGGATACTCAGGAGATGAAAGAGCAATTTAATGAAATGATAAAAGAATTCAGCAAATTTAAAGAAAGTAAAGTAGATCAAAGTATGGTCAAGCAATGCGATGAGTGTCACATACGGCTAATGGATGATCCAAACCCCGATCAACTAGAACTGTATCTACATGCTTGGAAATATTATGATAATGATGGAACATTCTCATACGAAACATCATTGCCTCAATGGTCTATATAAGAAAAAAAATCATGTAAATAAATATTGTTATTCAATCTTTATAATTACTGCAACTACAATCGATGATAAGGGGAAAAATATATAACCTGAATCAAAAAATAGATGAACTAAGCAACATGAAATAAAGGTCAATATAAGCATAGTAAGAGCTACAAAAAACTAACCTGATGAGAAATGGAAGATCGCCGGCTGCTAAAAGGTTGAACATAATTCTTAGATGGATTATCAGACTTATTATTACGAAGAATGGCTCGCATAAGAGCATTATTGGTAGACGTCGAATAACAAAGGTCCTCAGAGGAGTCATACCCCGACTATTATTGATTTTACTCACAAGAGTTTTAAATATATTGCCAAAGTTAACTGTAGATGGCAGTAAAAGAATTGAATCTGTTGAGTTGATTAAGAATCTAAGAAATACTTTAGCACTGATGACACTTTCTGCATCATATCCATTGTTTACGGAATTAAGCAATAGTATAATATCATGGTGCACCACAGTTGGACTAAGTTTAGCTATATCAGACTTCAAGATACCGACCTCTGTCTTTACATATCTAACAACAGAATCTTTGTATGATTTCTTCCAAGCGATACGTTTACCTAATACAATAACATGGAGTATCGAAAATAGATGTAAAATTAAACAACTTTTCTTTTGTGGTGTCATCTCATTATTATATTATCAGTCGTCTGCAGATACTACTAATACCTTTTTGAAACTAATTTATGGGAAATCATCCTTTTATCACGATTTTTTTATATTATACTCACTTGCAAATATACATTCATCTTATTTAATGATAAAACGACTCATCAAAGGAAAGAAACCAAATAGAAACGAAATTAAAAAACTGTACGATCAAAGATTGAAGGAATATACCGAATATTCTAGTTTACAAAGACCATTAGTCTCTAAAATTGTAGAGATATATGAATTGACTTTGGAGAGACACGACTCTATCAAAGAAAAATTATTGAATTCATTTTTGATTAATAACATCACACCTTCTCTAAAGTGGACTTTATTGAGACAATTATTAAAATTTCTAATTCATAATCGAACTATTGGGAGGAAAAATCGTATATATATCGACAAGAAATCCAATTGTATTATTCAGTTCATCGTTTTGTCGTTTGGTTTTACTATATTGGGAAGTGACAACGATATGTCAATCAACATGAATATGCTGAAGTATTTCTTCAGATTACTATTATCAAATACAATCGAAGACAATCTTCAACTGTCAAATAGGATTAAGAAGATACTACTATTTATGAGTTCAATTTTAGCATTTACCAATTACGAATATTCTAACATATAATTATAACTTACAATTACAATTACGAATTTATTTTCTTCTTTTTAAAATATAAATAACTATATATTTTATGACAGTTTTTTGAAGTATCCATTTCCTCAATCAAAGGAGGGAATCCCACATAATATTAATATTAACAGACTTAAGCACCTGGCGCATCGACCTTACCCTTTAGTCTCTGTAGAATTTCCTTAAATTTAGTTCTATCCCTACCACCGACAAACGCAGCGTCATCTTGATTGATCAATTGTAACGCACGATCCCAAGTGGTGTTTTCTTGGGCAAAGAATTCGTCTCTGTTCTTCAAGAATTCTTCAGCTTCCTTTCTGGTGCTATCCAATTGTTGTTGCTTCTTGGAATTGTAAGTTTCGTAAAAACTATCAATGTGCTTTACAGCTTCTTCTTCTAAGTCAACTTTACTCTTTTCTAAATCAGTATCTCTTTTAGCAATTGCTTCATTAGCACGTTCTCTCCATTGAACAATTATTTGTTCAGCGTCTGGATTAGATAGTGTATTTTCGGTTTGATCAACAGCTGTTGTTGTGGAACTTTGCATGGTTGAAAATTCATCATCTTCAACTTCTGCAGGGTTGTCAACTGTGGTATCAATATCTGGATATTGTTCTTCGAAGTTTTCTTCATTTAGTAAATCAGCATCATGTTCAGTTTTGAATTCGTCACCCAAGACTTCAGCTTCCCTTTTCAAGAAATCTGTATCATCTCTATTGGCTTCAGTTGAGTCTATTTGTTCGTCTTCTAATGGTGGAAATTTCTCAGACATTCTCGATTTCTTCAATTCAATTCAAGCCAATCCAATCACCAACAATCCCCACTAATAAATATAGCGCAACTGCTGTTGATCACCTGTACTTTTTTCATCACTTTGTTCTTAGTTTTATTTTCGGGTCTATTGCCCCTTTCCTGATTGAGCATGGTTTATATAGTCGTGCAGAGTGATGCGAATACCAGTTATATTGATATATTGATATATTGATGCTGTTGTTTTGCTTGTATATATTCATTGTTTGTATATATGATGTCTAGTTAACTAGGATGGATGCACCTAGGCCAACTTCTACCAGTTCGTTGGTTTGGAGATCCAGTACTTTTAATGCAGAGAGCGTTGAATAGTAACCTGACATGATAGCGATGAAACTTAGATCTACAAAATAAGTTTCTCTTGGTTTGATTAGTGGTATTTTGTAATCATTTGTTAGCAATATGATTCCCTCTGTAACTTTACTGAATTTTCTGAATATTTGGTATTTTTTCATCAACGATAAATTGGACAGCGAATTACTATTGTTGGTAGATCCTAATCCCAGGGTTGAATTTTTGTTGTTATTATAATACACTACTAGGTCCAAAGGCAAATTCGAGCTATTGACAATTTGCAATCTCATGTGGAATTTATTGCCTTTAGAAACTTGTAAATTATTGTTTAAAAATTTAAATTTTACATTGTTTAGTTTGTTATTAACTAATGAATTCACTGAACTTTGAAAAAGGTTATTATTGCTATAAGCGTACACACTACTTCCACTCCCAAAAGTTTTCGACATGCCAAATAATCTTGGTGTAGATAATGCAGATGTAGATGGTACTCGAGATAGCGCACTTGATGTTGGTTTCTTAATTGTTACATCTGTTTCCCATGCTGTTAATACTGGTAACTCTATCGATAATGGATGATCAGTATCCTGATATAGAGTCATTAAAACTTTGTAAATTAATTTAACACGTACACGATGAGGATTCGAGTCTGCTATAGAAGCGTCTACCAATGGCAGCTTATAACATATACTAAAACTATCGTGGGTCAAAGCTTTAAATGGTATATCTATTGGTATAATTGGTTCCAATTTAATATGTGAATTCCTATCTAGTAATTCATATAGAACTTCGTCAAATTGAAACTGTAATGGTTTACCATTAGTTACTTTCTTTGTGTATCTATCTGATAGTTGTGTAGTAGCTTTTGAAGTCTGGAAATCGAGTGAGGACACAATGTATTGGTTCGATGTTAATGATATGTTCCTCAGCCTCATATTCAATAGGGAATAAATTGGAAATTCCAATGTTATAATTTCTTCCTTGACATCTTCGTTTTCGTTATTTTCCAAATTTCCATTTCCATTTCCATTTACACCTTCATCTATTTCTTCTTTATTTTCTGCCTTTTCATGTTTTGAGATTGCTGGCCCATTTTCCTGGGACCAATAGTAAATCGGTTCAAAACTTGGTAAAAATTCATCTTCAATATCCTCAACTTCTGGTTTTAATTCATTGCTCGTATCATCACTCTGACTCTCAACAGTAACACTGCTTGTAACACTGCATTTAAATTTAAATTTTATATGATTATCATTTCCATTGTTCATAACGACTGTGGATCTAAATAAATCCTCAGAATAAACGTTCGGCTTCATCACCCAAGTTCCAGCATTATCCAACTTGTCGAATAATGACCAATCATTGGACTCGAGCATCATTGCATCGTTTATCCAAACAGTAAAATTGTTCAGTGTGATATTCGATTTGGGATCAGATATATGCAAAACTATTTTCAATTGCTCATCAAATATGATAAAATCTCTCTGCTTATGAGATTCTTTCAAAGACTCATAATCATTACTCGGTATACTAGAGTCTAAAGGAATAAAACAGTCCATTGGCTTAACTATGCCCACTATATGCTATATTTAGTCTTCCTTTATCTCACTATCCTTTTAATATTGGAAAGCTTATGTTATATTTTTTTTTCAGTTGTAGGAAAAAAAAAAATCAATGTACAAAGTGTTATTTACAAGTAGATATATATATACTTAATCAATTAATTAATAAAGGATAGAATATTGATATGTACTGGATGCTTTCTGCGATTATATGTAGACCATATGACCACGTTCGTTAAAACCAATGACTCTATCTTTCTTATTATCACGATTACCCGAACCATAACGGTGAGCAACATTTTCTGCTTTCACATCTCTAAATTTTAATCTTGACCTGTCACCTTTTCTTGTTTCTGCAAGGATAACTCTAGTTTTCTTCTCTTTCTTGTTCAAAGAGCGACCTGATGAATCTCCATCGACTTTTGAGAGTCTCTCTAGAGTCTTTAAAGCTGGTTCTAATTCAAGAACATTTGCCGCATCAACAGGACCGAAAGGTTCAGATTCTGCGATAGTAACAAATCTTGATTTTAATGTCTTTGGAGGAACTGGAATTTCCGATAAGTTTTCTCTTCTTTCTACATGTTCTGGTTTAAATAATGGTAACATTTTATATAGAGTGGAAGCCATATTTTTGAGATTAGGATCTATCATATTTTTATTTTCCCATTTTTGTTCAATTTTCACTAATCTAACAATAGCTTCAACTCTTGGAATCTTTAGACCATATTGTTGTGAAACTTGTTGTGATGACATACCTTTATTTTCGATGTCATCGAATAATTGCAATTTTAATTCATCAGAAATCATGTAATTTGTTTTAGAATATGGATTTAATGGGAATGGTTGTAATTTTTTAGTATCTGAGTTGAAATTTTTTTTCCTGAATCTATCTGTTTTAGATACTTCTTCGAATTTACCTCTCATATTTTCTTGTAAAACCTTACCATTAATTGGATTTTGTAATGTTTGCCCTCTATCATTTTGTGGATCTAAATAATTTGGTTCGTGATTTGTTGGAATTGAATTATATTTATTCAAGGAATATTCACCTTTATAATTCTTTGGACCTAAAAACTGTCTCATTGCATATTTCAAATTAGAGTCATGTTTTTTTGGATTTTGTCTTGTTAATCTTTTGAAAGGGTAAGTTGGATAAGCTATTCTCCTTCTTGAGATATTTCTCGTTTGTTGTAAGACAGTAACACTTGATATTTTGCCAAATGCGCGTGTGCTACTATTCTGTACACCCAACATTTTGATAGATACCCTTATCCCTACTGACTTACCATTTCCTTATCCTTTATATAAATAACAAGCATGGAATCTTATACTTTATTGCATCTTGTTTGTTCGAATTTCTTCCTTAGAAATCTCAACGCATGGGAAAATAGTATGGGGTGCACGGGTCAAGCCATAATAATATAATTAATTGATAATAAAAAAGGGTTTATTCCAATTACTGGTAGTTCTTGTGAGTGTTACAACTACATTGAATCAAATTTGTTAAAAACTACCAATTTTCTTTTGAACAGTGTACGTGTTTAGTACAACTAGGATCAGAAACAGGATCACCTTGCAACAATAAGTAGTAACAGGGCCAATTGACCGTATTTGGATAACAATAAATAACAATATAATGGGTTCCAAGTACTTTATAAACATTAAAAATGGTCTTTTTATATATAAATATTCACAAATATTGGGGTATTTTCTTAATTTCACGTGCACTTCAGCGGCTAAATAAAAATATTGGAAGTTTTAATGGCGGCAAAATTTTAGAAAAAAAAAGTATATAAAGGACAAAGAAAACCGCATTTCCAGCGATTCTTGGATTCATATTATTTTTATAAATACCATGTTTCTTACTGACTATAGAGAATACCATTGACACTGGTATATAAAATTTTTATTAGAATATTTTAATTCATCGGATGTTCAAAAATATAGTTATTATATTGTTGTTTGTAGCATATTTCATTCATTAAATCCTGATATATTACATTGTAACAGATATTAGCCGGTAGAATATATTAGAGTTTTATAAGATATTAATGATTACCATAAAAAGAGCCTTTGGTTACCCTCATATTAAGTAAAAGAACATTGTAAATCATTTATTACGACAGGCAGTGTTAAAAATTTTGACAAAAATTGATATTTTGTAATTAACACCATAAAAAAAATATGAGAGAGTGAGTGTGTGTGTGTGTGTGTGTGTGATGATCTTGTAGTTATTTAGCTGAATACTTACTCACTTATTAAACTATTGAAGTCGTTTCTGGAAAGCCATTAGGATAATTATAACAAAAATGCAAGCACCAGTAGTATTTATGAACACTAATCAAGAGAGGACTACAGGTCGTCAGGCTCAAATATCAAATATTACAGCCGCTAAAGCTGTTTCTGACGTTATTCGTACTTGTTTAGGTCCAAAGGCAATGTTAAAGATGTTATTAGATCCAATGGGTGGTTTAGTATTAACCAATGATGGTCACGCAATTTTAAGAGAAATTGATGTTGCACATCCAGCGGCAAAATCAATGTTAGAATTATCACGTACTCAAGATGAAGAAGTTGGTGATGGTACAACAACTGTTATTATTCTAGCAGGCGAAATTCTAACACAATGTTCACCATATTTAATCGAAAAAAATATTCATCCAGTCATTATAATTCAAGCTTTAAAGAAAGCATTAGTAGATGCTTTAAAAGTTATTAAAGAAGTTTCCAAACCTGTAGATGTTGAAAATGATGACGCAATGAAACAATTAATTAAAGCATCAATTGGTACCAAATATGTCAATTTATGGTCTGATAAAATGTGTGAATTAGCATTAAAAGCTGTTAAAATTGTTAGACTAGATGTTTCTAAAAATTTAAATTTGAATGAAGATGATCCAAAATTCGATATTGATACTAAAAGATACGTTCGTATTGAAAAAATTGCAGGTGGTGAAGTATTAGATTCTCGTGTCTTAAATGGTGTTATGTTAAATAAAGATGTTGTTCATCCAAAGATGTCTCGTTTAAGACAAAATCCACGTGTCGTTTTATTAGATTGCCCATTAGAATATAAGAAAGGTGAATCTCAAACAAATATTGAAATTACAAAAGAAGAAGATTGGAACAGAATTTTACAAATTGAAGAAGAGCAAGTTCAATTAATGTGTGAACAAATTTTAAGTGTTAAACCAGATGTTGTAATTACAGAAAAAGGTGTGTCTGATTTAGCTCAACATTTCTTATTAAAAGGTGGTTGTTCAGTATTAAGAAGAGTTAAAAAATCAGATAATAATAGAATTGCTCGTGTTACTGGTGCAACAATTGTTAATCGTGTTGAAGATATAAAACAATCTGATGTTGGTACACAATGTAGTCAATTCAAAGTTGAATTAATTGGTGATGAATATTATACATTTATTGATGAATGCAAAGATCCAAAAGCCTGTACTATTATGCTTCGTGGTGGTTCAAAAGATATATTGAATGAAATTGAACGTAATTTACAAGATGCTATTGCTGTTGCACGTAATGTTATGTTATCGCCATCATTATCACCAGGTGGTGGTGCTACCGAAATGGCTGTTTCTGTTAAATTAGCAGAAAAGGCAAAACAATTAGAAGGTATTCAACAGTGGCCATATCAGGCTGTTGCAGATGCTATGGAATGTATCCCACGCACATTAATTCAAAATTCTGGTGCTAATCCAATTAGAGTATTATCTCAATTAAGAGCAAAACATGCTCAAGGTAATTTTACTACTGGTATTGATGGTAATGCTGGTACGGTTGTAGATATGGTAGAATATGGTATTTGGGAACCGGAAGTCATTAAGCAACAAAGTATTAAGACTGCTATTGAAAGTGCATGTTTATTATTAAGAATTGACGATATCGTTAGTGGTATTAGAAGACAAGAATAGAATAACTTGTTATCGAGTAATCATCATATTGCTTAATAACATGGTTATTAATTATACAAATATTTGTATATATATATATAGAATTATAACCATATAACAAATTCATAATAATAATAAAATAATCTGTAAAATAATTAAAACATTATTTTTTAATTTTTTTTTTTAATGCTAAATTTATAATTTAAATATGTAAAAATTAATAATAGATACATGAATTAGCATATATATATGTATATATATGCTAAAATTTTCTATCTTTTCTTATTTTTGAGATCATTAGTTTTAGTCTTATTTTTCATTGTTAATTCAATTTCTAAATCCAAAATAATTCTTCTTAATTTATCACTGTTATTTTCATAATCTAAATACTTCTCTAATGATCCTCTAAGGGTTCTAATTCTAGGTATTATTGGTAAGGGACCAAATTTTTCATTACTACTGTTTAATAATGTATCGAACACATTTTCCCATATATTTTTTTCCCAGTACCTCTTGAATGTATTTCTTAATCTATACTGATTATTTGGTAATCTAATAGTATCAATAAACTTTCCAAATAATAAAGAATGAATTATACCAGCTAATCCATAATAATCGGCTTCGAAGGTCCAAGGTTGACCTAATCTCATTTGACTGCAATCTTGTTGATCTGTTTTCCAATCAGATTTAAATCGAGTACCTGGTGGGAATAATGTTAAATCAAAGGATCTACCAAAATCGATTAAAAATATACCTTTAGAATCCCATCCATCTAATGATTGACTATTATAAGGACCCAAATTTGTACATGATTCAAATCTTATCATGCAATTATCTGGTTTAAGGTCACCATGGATAATACCTACCTGGTGGATTTTTTCTATAATTTTCATTAATTCAATACTAATAAACATACACAGTAATTCATCCACTGGTTGACCATCCATTGAATTAATCAAATCTAATACAGTACCTTGATTTGCATAATTCAATACAAGATAGCTTTCATCTAGAAAGTAATGCAATGAATCTACTTGGATAATAGATTTTAATATTTCAGAATTTGACAATCTTGATTCTATCTGTTTTAATATATAATACTCCCAAACACTTGCAGGTTTTTCGATCTTTAGAGCATTAACATGACCTGCACTTGATTCTGCTAGATATACAATTGCGTATCCACCTTGTCCTAATTCAGCACGAATACAATATAAATCACCAGTCTTTTTAAAATCAACGATAGGATTTTTATTTTCTGCTAATGAAACTTTATGGATTTTTTTCAATAATGTACTCATTTTTAATGGCTGATTATATCTGTAAAAAGTCTTGTATTCATCTAAAGGTGGTTGAATAGTTGCTAATAGTTTACTTCGTAATGATATATCAAGAGGATGCTCTATAATAAGATTATTTTTAACAGATACATCATTATTTTCATCTTGTGGTTGAGTTAAAAATGGGGAGCTTTGTGTTGATTTAATATCTGCAGCATGATGAATAGAATGTGATTGTGTATGATAGGAATAGTTTTCTATTTTTTCTTGAATGGGTGTCATAAATTCAGCTAAACTACTTTTATATTGTCTGTTGATTTCCTCAGTGTTTTCATTATCTACATTGTCTTCCTTGTTTTTAGCCATTGTTTGACTATTACTTGTTTTAACTTCAGTTAGATCATCAATATTTTGCCTTGTCAAATCTTGAGTAAATCCATCAGCTTCAAAACCAGTAAACCTATTAGTTGTATTGTCAGAGGCTTCAGAAAACGTATTTGTAAATTGTGTACCTGTATTGGTAGTATTGTTATCTTCATAATTTTGATTAAACATTGAGTATACATCAGACATAGCATCTCTTGAGAACATTGTCACTGTCGGAGAATTTGGAGCGTGTTTCTTTGTATTATTTTCCTTTTCTCCATCCTTTAGTGGTAAAATAGAAGTTTTTGTTCTGTTTGTGTATTCTTGAGTTGAATTATTTTGGGTTGATGTTAATAGTTGTGATGAAGGAATAGTAGTTTGTAATACACCTTTTTCTGATAATACGGTTAATTTTTGTTTTTTATTTGGTAATGCATTAAAATTTTCTGTATCTGAATATATTTTTTGTTTTTGTTTTATTGATTTGATTTCTTTTTGATCATCTGTTATTTTTAGTTTGTTATAAAATTTTCTTGAAAGTGCTAATAGTTGATCGAAATTAAATTCTTCCTTTGTATTATTATTATAAATTAAATTAAAATTGCAATCAATTTTTTCAGGTTTTCTTCCTTCAATTTCAATAATTTTATATACTGATTCATTGATTGGTTTTCTAGTATGTTGTGTAATTGTTTCTTCTGATGAATAGTTATCATTAAATATATGTTGTTTCTTTATATTATTTTCATTACTATTAAGTCTTTTTTCTAAAATAAAGAGTGGATCTCCAATATTTTCCATAAATTCTAATGATATTATATTTGGTACATTAAAAAAATTGAGATGATTTAAATTTTCTGTTAGTTCTTTACTTGTCTCTAATAATCTTTTGTATGGTCTTGCATTATTTTGTAAACCAATTTGTAAAATACAAAATGAATCATTATATCTTTTTATGTTAAATAATAATTTTGAAAATTCTTCAAAGAATAATGTTAATTTAGTACCAATATTAAAATTAAACATAAACACGAACAATTTTAAACATTCATTTAAATCCATTGAATAAAAAGTAACGATATAAAGTAACCAAATTTTTAAATATCTTGGATCATTGTTATATGTTTCAATTTCTTTAAAATAATTTAAACATCTTTCAATTATGTTTTTTAAATCAATATCTTGGTGTGGATTATTTGAAGAATTATGTAACCAATGAATATATTCAATAAATAATTCCAATGGATCATCCATATCTTCTAACTCATTGTATAATTTTTTTTCAAATAATATTCTCGTCGCAGTAAATGAATTATTTGATATGATATCATTATTTGGTACTGACATAGTATAATACCAATGTAAGGAAAAAAAAAATGTGAAATCTTTATTTTCCTCCTTAACCCTGTGAAATCGATTAATAACTATATAAAATGATGAGTGTATATATATATCTTAAAATTTTACACTTAGTTTTTAAAAAGTAAACATCATCGCTTTTTAAATAAATCTATTTATTTATCTATTTATTTTTTTTCTTCGTTTTGTTATTGTTTTTGAAATAATTGTAAACCAATTTTCGTGTCTAAACATAAAATTTACAAAAAAAACCAGTTTCTTCAGCTTCCAAAGAGACTCTTGCGGAATTAAAATTGAAATTGAAATTAAAATTTGAAATTAAAAATAAGATCAGAATAGCACACAAAAAATAATAAAAGAACAACTTCTTTCCTTCCTATTTATACGTTTTCGTTTTCCAAAACAAAAATTTAGCCGCCCAATATCCAACAAAAAAAAATAAAACTGGGTTACCCGCATTACACAATTGACATCACTCCGCACGCATCGTCGCCACAACACCCACACGTTCTATAATCAAAAAAACTAAAGCCACCACAGTTTTCTGCTCTAAAATCCGACAAATCAAAAAAATTAGGGGTATCCGTAGATGTTACATATTAAAACACACAATTGGATCGTCATAACTAAGAAGCACATTGATCGGACAGGACAGATAAACGCAAAACTATGTAATATACAGCAAAAAAGATATGCTTGTTACCCCAGCGACTATGCATCTGATTGAAATTCTAGATAGTTAAGTTTTACAGTGGAATTTTTTATTTTTATTTACACAGTATTATTTATGATGTGTCACACACTATGGAGTTTGATATTTTGCAAACTATGATTATGAGTACAATCTGCAACGCGTTTTTATTCGATAGTTGAATCATTATCTCGTATACATCTAATTCCCGGCGATTAAGCTTGAATATATATATGTATATACCATTCTTGATATACTTGTTATGATATAATAAAATATTCTCGAGAAATATCTTCATTGGAATCGTTTCTGAACTTGTAATATAAATATATTTACAATGAGTATGAAAAATGATATCAGTACAGTATTACAAGATTTAATATCGAATAATTCCGAATTGGGCTCGAGATTACTCTCTTTATTGCTGGTCAATAGTGAGAACGGTAAAGAAATTATTAATGCAATAAATAATGGTAATGACGTTAAAGATATCGATTTAAAATTATTTAAGAATTTGGATAAAGTTGATAATATAAAGAAAGAAAATAGGGAAAAGATTTCAATTATGTTACCAACTCCAACTCCAACACCTTTGCGAGAAACTTATACAAATAATATTCATAACGATACAACAATAGAAGAAGCTAGTAAACTTCTGAAACGTAAAAGAAATACTGAAGCTTCGGCTAGATTTCGTAAACGTAGAAGAGAAAGAGAAATTGAAAAACTTAATAAATTACAATCCTTGCAAACACAAATAAATGAGTTTAATGACAAGATAAATAGTTTGGTTGATGAAAATGATTATTGGAAACTGAAACTGAAAAAAATTAATGAAAGTAAATCTAATGAATTATTAGAAAGTATCAAGAGAAGAAATATGCAAAAAAATGATTTCATTTAATTATTAAAAAACATAAATTTTATTATCTATATATATATATTTGTCTATTTTTATAAATTTTTAATAAAAGTTAATTTTTTTAGCCCATAAATCGTTAATTTTAATTCTTTGCAATTTTAATTCGTTAATTTCATCCTGTGTGTACCATTTATTTTTTGAAATATTTTTCAAAAGTATCTCAAATTTTAAATCATCCTGCCTTTGTAGTGATAGTAAATTTTGAACATATTCGTCTTGTTTATCATCATTGTCAAAATCAATTTTATTGAATGATTTTAATTCATCAATATTTGTTATACTTTGTATTGTTAAGTTGTTGCTTTTGTTAGAAAGTACACTATCAGTACTTTGATTGAAAAAGGTTTCCTCGATTTTATCTCTTATAGAAGTCTCTAATCTTGTATTCGGAAATTCACTTATTTCATTAACAGAATTACTATGATGTCGTATTGACAAATTACTGAAACTTAATTTTCTGAATATATTAGAATTTGATAAAGATCTAGACCTTGATTTTATGACATCCCTACTACAACTATTTGTATTGTTCTGTGTAATTGTATTCAATCGAACATTATTATTATTATTATTTGTAGATTTTGATCTACGATTATACCCATTATTACCCCAAGAAGAAGATATTGAAAAGAATCTCTTATGAAGTTTCGAACTTATCTTGGGACTCGATGATATTATTGATGACGCGTCTAATATACTGGCATTACCATTACTAGTAGTGCTAGTATTATGATTCTCAAATATATTATTATTAAAAATCACTGAACTTGATGAGGATAATGATGCCGAAGTATTTCTATAATGTTGTCTATGATTTATTTTTGGTGATTCAATTTCAAATGAACTATCTGAAATTTCTAAAGCTTTTGATAAATTATTTATTGTATCATGCGATTTAATAGGAAATATTCTAGGTACATTAAAATCCAATGCTGCAATATCTTCTATATTTATTATTATGCTATTCCTCGAGATATCACTCTCTTCTGCAGTCGTGTGGGGTAAAGGAGGTAATAACAAATCATCTTTACTCCCAGAGTGTCTGAATATCATGACATCATTGTCACTATCACTTTCACCTTCAAAATTACTAGATATATTATTCACACTTAATATTGGAACATCTTTCCTCGAAATATTAAGACTCGGAGTCATTGAATTAGTATCCGATTGCAACAACATAGTGTCGTTACCATGCAAAAGTGGCTGCACTTCCATTTAATAGATAGAACAGAAACACTTAGAGTGCACGTTGCAGTAAACCTATTTGAATAAAAAAAGGTCTCAATTCTTTTGTTTATCACCAATAAACAGTCAACTTGCAACCTGCCAACGGAGTTCCCTTTAAAATGTTTTAGTTCTTTTTTCTCCAGCCCACCCAAAAAAACATATTTAGTGATTATCCGCCAATTGATTCTGGCGCGCTTAGAATCGCTCCGTACGACGTTGCCGTGTCACGTGCACTGTCATTAATTTGGATCTGATCTGAAACAGTATTAAGAGTGTTGTAGTTGTTTGTAAGAAACATTAGTATAGTTGAGTAATGGCAGCTTGTTGAATCTGGTAATCTGTTTGCTTGTATGTTAATTAATGCTAGTTGCAATAATAGGAGGCCGGTATCCAGAATGGAGCAGGTTACCGTGGACCATTTATTCAAAGGGAAATCGTCCTCTATCAGAAATAAGAATATCGTACTGTATATCTTCTCAGAGTGTCTAAACGTGAATGTGTAATGATACCATATAGAGTAAAAACATTGTAACAGAATAAAAGTTTGAGTATTGCTCAGTAATTTATTCACTGTATTGCATACCACTTCCGTCTCTGAATCATTCATAACTATCTCGATTTCATATTGATTATTAATTATTTGACATATCAAATTAATCACTGAAAGGATCAAAACATTAAGCGCAGCTAATACTAATGATCTATCCCTCATAAACCGAAGAAACACAACCACGTAACTAGCCAACAGCAACTGTCGCGTTACATGGTTGACCAACTCATGTCTCACACCAACTGTCATACCCAAATATATATATCCGTACTGCTGTATAGATCTATCAACCCATGATCTGTGTATATAATCAGTTAATGGTTCAGTTACGCCACGAGGCCCTTTTGAATCTGCCAAAAATGAAACGGCCCTTAATTATCGATGCTTGGACTGGGTGCATTATCGGACAAAACCAAGGAAAATTAGTAAAAGATATATATATTTTATATATATTTGGAACTATTAGAATACAAAGAGGGAAGCGGTTGGGTAGTTGTATCATATTGTGTGAATTAATGTGTATCTGGTACTGCTAAAAATATCGATATTCCATTTTGTTGTTTTCAGAAGGGAGTAATTTCACCTAATAATACTAAATTCTCTTTTCCCCTGGGCTTGTGTATTATTAAGCAGCCTTCAAGTAATATATATATACAAGAATAACATCAAACAAATAAGATAATAGTTTAGAACATGGGAACGAATTTACGAATTATTAAACCAAAAGACTCGAATATTAATGATGCATTACTTATGTCGAAAATCTTGATTTCAAAAAATTGGACATTACCACCACGCACATCGTCTAAACATATCACAAATGACTCTAGTAGCGTTAAGACTGTTATTAGTACTAAACATGATGTTAATGATTCCGGTGTAGTGAAGAAACAACAGAATAGAGATGCACAAAGAGCATATCGTGAAAGAAAAGCAAATAAAATCAAAGAAATGGAAGATTCCATAGAAACTTTGCAAAAATTGGTATTGCATTGGAAAAATAAGTATAAATTGAAAGAAAAAGAGTTGCGAAATTTAGAACAAAATATGAAACCAGCGGTTGAATTAAACCCTGTATCATCAACTGTACCTACTTCACAAATTATCACACCAAGTAAATGTGGATTTTGTAACGATGATACCAGTTGTGTATGTAAAGAGTTAGAAGAGGCGGATGAAGAAAAAAGTGTTGAATCTATCACTGAAACAGAGGTCAAATCAGAGACATTTAATTGTTCAAAGACACCTTCGACATGCGAAAAATGTTCAAATATTGATGAAACATGTATTAAACCAGTTAATTTTATAAATAACGAGAAATCAAGTGGTCCTGATGCGATTGATTTCACTTTTACAAAAATGGCGTCCAATGTTAAGGTGGTACCGGGTGCGGTACCTTTAATTAATAGTGTTGCATTTCAAAGGATAAAGAAACAAATGCAACGGAAATAATGAGGGGGGGGAACAAACAATAGGTATTAACCTTTATAAACTTACGAACTAAAAGTATTAAGTGGTAATATGTATATCAATGAAAATAAATGATATAAAAATTATTTATATACAATTTTTTTTTTTACATTTATTAGTAGATGTAGCAAACAATTTGAGAAATTGCGTTGAAGAAAGCTGGAACTTCTAAAGATCCAGCAGAACCTCTTGAGGAAGAAGAGGAGGAAGAAGAAGAAGAAGCAGATGTGGATGAAGAAGTAGCAGATGTAGAACTGGATTCAACGGTACTTGTAGATTCTTGGCTAGAGGAAGATAAACTTAGAGTATCGTCATCATCGTCATCGTAACAACTGTTTTGAGTAGAAAGGAAAGTACCCATTGGTTCACCAGCACCGCTTTTTAAATATACAGAGGCAGCGGTTGGCATATCAGGTAAAGTGTTATTAGCTTCCCATATACCATCTTCGTAATCTGGACAAGTAGAATAATCGTTGCTACTGTAAGCACCACCATTACCGGATGGGTTAGTAACATCAGCATATTCATTCTTTAAATTGATATAATCTGGTAATTCAGTGACTGTGTTGTTATCAGAATTTATTTGAACCAAACCGTAGTTATTAGTTTCATTAGAATATTCGTACACTAAACCACCACTAAAGACAGAACTCATTTGTGTAGAGTAAATAGATTGAATTTCTGTGAATGGTCTGTTATCTACAACTTTATTACAACCGAATTCGGATAAGAAGATTGGAATGGAATAGTTTTTGTATAATTGCATCTTAGTAGCGTAACCAGAGACTGCAAAAGATGAACTACCACACCAGGAGTAATCATTAACACCGAACATATCGATTCTAGCATCAGAATCATCACCACAATTGAAATATTCTGCGGAAAGGAGTCTGTTTGAAACGATATCAGCTGCACTATAACCGACTGGAATTTGTCTATAGTCTCTTGCTTTAATATATTTCTTCATATCTCTAACGACGGCTTTAACATAAGTAGCTGTATTAGTAGTATTAGCACTATTAATAACTTCATTACCTGCGAAGAAACCCAAGACATTATCATAAGTAGCAAAAGCGTCGATTGTAGCGAAAACATTTTGTAAATAATCGGCATTGTAAGAACAACTTGGATTTATTCTAGAGATCGAACTCTTTGGAGTGTTCACATCCAGAATTAAATAAATACCTGCATCGGATAAAAGTTGCATACATTCGGTATGATCTAAGGAGTTATCGACTGTATAAACTCTTACAGTATTAATACCTAAATCTTGGAATACTGGAACATCACGAGAACAAATATCGTAATCAGCCAAAGGATCTGTTAAATTTGAAGAACCACCTGGTTGATAATCTACACCTCTAATATAGAATCTTTCATTAGTTTCAGAGTTATAGAAAGCGTTCCCATCGATAGTAATCGCTGGTGTGCCAGAATGAGTCGAGTTACTAGCTGCGTATGCCACTGTATATAACCCAGTGGCTAAGAGAGATGATTGTAACAAATTACCGAATAACATTGTTGAATCAGATACCAGTGGAAATTAGTGTCACTCACTTACGAAATTGAAAACAACTACAACTACAACAAATATAATCAATAAATAGCATATATAACAAGCATAAGGAAAACAAGAAAACTGATCCATCCTTTGGGTTTTAAGCCTGCATGTCTGAGTTATTTACCTCGAAGAGAATAATCAAACTTTTTTTGGCTGTCGATCGACAATTTTGTTGTTATTTTTAGCGGTCGTACATGGAATTCTGTGCAAAAATGCAAAAATTTGATTCTTTTCTTTTTTTGGATTTGTGAAAAGATACAGAAATTGTAAAAAAAAAATGCTTCCACTCGGAGTTGAACCGAGGATCTCCACATTACTAGTGTGGCGCCTTACCAACTTGGCCATAGAAGCTTATGTTTTTGTGGAATTCCGGTATTTATTACTCAAATCGAAGACTTAATTATTACTTATAAATGTCAGGAGTTCGAACTCTGACCTTTTTTACGTATGATATATATATTTAATATATAACCTGAACTTTATTTGCTAATTTCATGAGTTCATCATCAGTTTATATAAGTTCGCTTTTATTCTTCATTAGTAATCCTAATAATAATTGTGTTTTCTTTGTGATACTAGGATCACTTCTACTTTATCTGAGTCTCGTATTTGTCATCAGTTTATTCTCGTATTTATTGTCTGATCATTACTTGATCAACAAATAGGAATTGTAATAATATTACATTACCATGAATGTACAAAACAACGAAAGGTAAATCAGATGAGACATAGCAGTGCTAGAACATTTCCTAATTAGGAAATGTTCGATGAATCTGAACCAAGATTGTGATTACGATATTTAGACAACACTACGCAATTATAGTTACAGACAAGAGAACAAGAAAACCCAGATATATAATATTCACCTAGTTAAAATCTTAGATAGTATATATACACTAGCAATACACGCCTATAAGTTAATACAAGCACTTATACACCCAGTTCAATATAAGTTAATACTAGTACTTATATTACCGGTCACTAAAAGATTATCAACAATAGTACACCAATACTATTACAGGAATTTGCTGTAATATGAATAGTTGTAATAAATGATATAATCAGAATAATCTGAAATATAATAATAAGCATACTATGCTCAACAACACAAAACAAAAGTGTATAAATAGCAGACGTTTAACAACCAAAAGATGAGAAGTTCAAGTCAAAAGAGAGGAGGAATAATTCGAATAGCAAAGTATAACTAATTAGATCCGACTCCGCGCTTCCCATCTGACTACAGTGACCAGTCTGATATATAAATATATATCTGTCCTTATCCTTTGCTACACTCTGAATCTGGTAACTACCGTGAAGTAGATACAACAGAATTTTCACATTTATTATGTTTGGTTAAAATAAAAAACTACCAATTGGCAAAACAGCAAAACGAGTATCTAAGCACAGTATTATGCACATGCTAAGAAACCCCTGTTATAGCTAATTAAACTGAAATAAGAACTCCCGTAGCCACATCACTATCACAGCGTCGAATGCGTTCAATATCCCATCTATTCATTCACACATGACTTTTTATTTGTCTCATCGATCTTCGCCACAGTTCGCAGTGCAATCTCCGATAAACATCCCGTTTCAAAATTAATTTTAGATATAAAAGATGTGAAAGAGATATATGTATGTGGGTGGGCAATTCAACTGAGGGAACGGCGGATTAGATCAGATATCTTCAGGATGGTTGCAACATATATACACGATAATGATAACACTGTAGACTCTAGGGAGGCTCATAGCACTGGTGCCCCGGTTTCTTTAGAAAGATTAGAGAAATTAGGTGTGATATATAAGTATTTGAAGACCAAAGAAGAAGTGGATGAATTAGCAAAGCAAAGACATTATAAGAATCAAGATATGGTGAATATTCAACCAAGTACGTTTAATAATGATCAGAATCTCTTCGAACAGAAATTAGCAATGTTCTATGATGAACATTTTCATGAAGATGAAGAAATACGTTACTGTTTAGAAGGTACAGGTTATTTCGATATCAGAGACCCGAATAACGAGGAATGGATACGTTGTAAAGTTGATCCCGGCGATTTATTAATTGTACCAGCTGGTATTTATCATCGTTTTGCATTAACAACTGATAATTATATCAAAGCGTTGCGATTATTTAAAGATGAACCGAAATGGGAAGCCATAAACAGATCAATAACCGCAGATCAATCTGCAATTCGTAAAGATTACTTGAAATCAATTTAATTAATAATTCTCTCTCTCCCTCTATATATATATTCTAATATTATAACTTTCATTATTGTGACTTGTATCTCACGTGATGGGCGAATCATTCAAAGCCAAAAATAAATATAAGAAAAGACGAGAAAAACAGAAAAAGTAAAGAAATTGGTATAGTAAATGGCACTTGAAATTTTTCAATTTAATACAAAAGAAAGTGTACTAGTGCCCTCTGTCAGTCAGAACCATAAACGAGAATGCTGTCACAAGCACAGGAGATCGTTGCAAACCCGATAAAAGTCGAAGCACCTACAGTGACGGATACTTTATCGTCATATCTACCCAGAGTAGATCAATTTTATATTCCAGAATGGTTGACTATGCAATTTTTGGCTAATAACTTGATTAGTTTCACTCCATTGTTTTCGTATGGTTCGATAATGTTCAGTATTGAACGTTGTCAGACTTCATTGGGGTTTTCTATTGATATTTGTGCCACTATGTTAATTGCTAGTATTTTAAGAATTTCATATTATTTAATTACACCATATGAAATAACATTATTAAGACAATCGATTATAATGATATTAATCCAACTGGTTTTATTAAGAACAAGTTTAAACTACAGACCAGATGAATATAAATATGAAAATTTAAAAGATGTCGAATCAATTAATTCATTAATGCATGATATATGGTTTGAATTTTTTGATATAAATAAACCGCCATTTTTCAGTAATGATTGGAAGTCCAATATACGAACATTATCATCTAAAAAGCTTTTATTATTTTCATACAAAATATTATTAGCATTCGTTTACAAATTTTTAAAATTTTTCGATCCAGGTTATAAAAGAGTATTTTCATTTTGGCAATGGAGTAACAATTCAATGTATTGGAAATTTCTAGTAGTTTTCGCTACAATTCAACTCTTATTGACATTTTTAATATCTAAAATATTGGATTGGGAAGAATTAGCACAATTATTAGGCTCTATTATTGGTTCGTTAGGTCTGTTTGTGGAATCTTTATTACCATTACCACAAATTGCTATCTTATACACATTAAAATCTATCCAAGGTTTCAAATTAATTTTATTAGTTAGTTGGCTATGTGGTGACACATTAAAGATTACGTATTTAGTATTTGGTGCCAAAAATATCTCGGTCTTATTCTTTTTATTTGCTTTCTTCCAAATGTCATTAGATTTCTATATCGGCGGTCAGTACATTTACTACAAATATTACTATCCATCTTTGAGACATCAAGAGAACCCAGAGAACCAATCCATCGAAATGACAGAAATAAACAAGAACCAACCACTATGGAACCAACAGGATGAGATGTCGGTAGAAGGAACCTCTCGTTCTAGAATGGCGTCAGTGTAGAAATAATACAGCACTACTGGAGGATATACAATCCCCATCTCCTCCTCACACTATATAAGTCATCAATTTACATACATACACATGTATATTTACATAACAATTCTTAATATGATAGACTAAGCAACCATCTCTTCAGCACACTAACCAATCACAACCATCCCGCGCCCCGCATGACCACCGCCGCTTGTCGTTATTTTATCAAAAGGAGTATTATATAAAAGGGGACCCTTAGGGAATCATCTTTCTTGAGTGACAACAGGTGGTTTCAGTTGACTCAAATCAGTACAATTCAAGTCAATTAACAAAATCACAAGTTTTATATACATGAGTTTATACAAAACAGATATCGCCAAATCCAACAATTTAATTAAAGGTACAATTCTTAATGCAACGTTCACTAATGAATCTACCACTTTCACGTTCATTACAGATGATACCACAAGTAAAAAACCGTTTAAAGTCTGTTTTAATAATCTGTTCTTGAGGGATGCGTCGCGTTCCTCAAATTCTATCGATATTAAGACCGGTCAGAAATTATTCACTACTGGTGAATTAGCATTAAAACAGATTCATACAATTCCTAATTCTATCAAGATTTCAAAGGATGCACAATCTGTTAATATTACATGGAAAGATGATGATTCATACGATTATCCATTGGATTTCATATTTAAATATAAGGGGTCAACTTTTGCCACCAGATCATTAAGAAATGGATCTTCTGTTTATAAACCAATTATTTGGGATAAACAAAAGTTCGATGATTCAATGGAACATTTCGAGACCGATTATACTAAGTTTATGAATGATGATCGTGTCTTATACGATTGCTTAATTCATTTGCAAAGATATGGTTTAACTTTAATTACAAATTTACCTGAAAATGAAAGTAAAAATCCTGAATTATTGAAAAGTTTATGTGAAAGAGTGGGCCCAATAAGAAAAACAGTATATGGTGAAACATTTGATATTAATAATTTAAAAGAGGACGATACTCATATCTCCTCCACTAATATTAAATTGCCCTTCCATATGGATTTACAATATTTACAACATGTTCCTGGTTTCAAATTTATTCAATCAATCAAGAATGAAACTAAAGGTGGTGAAAATTTCTTCGTTGATGCATTTAATATTACTCGTTTGATTAGAGAACAAGATACAAAAGCTTATGAAGCATTACAAATTGTTCCAATCAATTATAAATATGCCAAAGGTGATATGAGATATTTTGAATCACGTCCACTTGTCGAACAAAATGATTCTAATCAACATAATATCGAATCTTCCAATTATGAATATTTAATCAGAAACGTGAATTATTCACCACCTTTCCAAGCCCCATTCACTTATGGTATCTATAATAAATTCCCAAAGCATTCTGACTCAGATTCAACTGATACTGAAAACTGTATATTAACTGCCCCAGGTAAATTAATCGAAAGATTTACATTCAAAGATTTTGTGAGAGGGTTGGAAATGTTTGAAACCTCAATTAACGAAGAAAAACATCAGTTCATGATTAAATTACCTGAAAATTCATGTATTATTATGAATAATAGAAGAGTTTTGCATTCAAGAAATAATTTTGAAGCTAACAATGAAGGTGACGCTAGATTATTTAGAAGTTGTTTCTTGGATAGCGACCATTTTAAAAGTAAAATAAAGTATTTAGAAGAAAAATTCGAATTGTAATCAAACAAATTAACACCTTCCATCATTATATTACATCATATAGATTTATATCTTACAGATTAACACTTAAAATATAAATATGAGCAATTTTTTATATCAGAACTTTTTAAAAAAAAAATATTTAAAAAAATTTAGCAGATCTCTTCGGCGGCTAATCCATTACAATAGTTTAGAGCTATCTCAAAATAGAGAAAACCAAATGGTTGGCAGTCTTGAAGAGTTGATGATTTTGAAACCAACGAGGAAACTACTGATTGAGAGTCTAATACCGAAGTCACGTACTATTCATTTAGATCCTGTTACAGAGAATAAATCGCTGAACGAAACTATTGAAGAAACATTGTTCTTGATAACAAACTCTTTTCGTTATTCAACAACACCAATTACATTGGTATTATTTGTGAAGGATACTTACTTCAGAAGAATCCATTTCCCATATTTTGGTAAAGAGAGTGGGTTCCGTACTTCGACTAATAACATCCCAATCTTATTAACATTACTTAAAACCATTCAAAAAAAGGTTAAAACGGGAACCACAAGCACAATTCGTGATGTATATTATTCTAATGTTGAATTATACCAGGAACAAAGAAATGTCGTATACTGGCTCGATGTTATTACTAAGAATTTCAAATTAAGATCAAGAGATTCTTTAAAAATAGTTGCTGCCCAAAAAGGTTTGATATATACCACTTCCCCCATACAGTTAACTTTCCAAAATAAGGTACATACGATATCTGATAACACTATCAATTTGGTACCTTACTTAGATGAAGCGTCGGTTTTGACATCATGTCATCTGACTTCAGATAGTACCATCATGATTCTAGAGAAAGAAGCGATATTTAATAAACTAGTGACGTCGAAAACTAAAACATTATCGAATTACATTGTAATCACTGGCAAAGGTTATTCAGATCATTTAACGAAACTCTTCTTAAGGAAATTGTTGGAATTTTGTAATAACTGTCATAAGAAAGTCAAGTTTGCAGTCTACGTTGATTCGGATCCCGATGGAATCTGTATAGCAATGAATTACATAATGAATTGCAATTTACCCACGAATAGCGGTTTGAATAGAATTATCTACAAAGGTGTGACACTATTGCAGTTGATCGCCTTAAGGACACAACTAATGAGTCTGACACAAAGAGAACTCAAACTTGCAAAAAACCTGTTAATTAGGTTAGCAACAAAAGACAATAATACAATGTATCCAGGCATCAAGTTACAATTGCAGAGACAGTTATTCTTCTGCAAGAAAGGTGAGATGAACGCTTTCTATATTTAATCATATGATTTGAAACTTCATCTATATTTTACGTGTTCACTGCAATTAATTTTTTTTTCTTTTGGCTTTTCGTGGTTGGAAAAAAACAAACGATGATTTTTCAGTACGTGTACTATTAAAAAAATCCTATTGAATTGTGATTGATTATCTCAACCAGACATTTCTATTAGTTATTAGTTGATCTATTTCAATAATAGTTTGAAAAGTTCAACAAGACGTGGAAGATAGATAGAATATGCATTCGAAGTTATTTATACTTACAGTTCTGTCCATCATTACAACTGCCTTTGCAGTTTCATCGAACTATTCACCATTCACCATTAACTTGCCATCTTTCACCCAAGAATGTATATATCATGATTTAACTAACAATGACGAAAAATTGGTTGTCAGTTACCAAGTCTTGGCTGGTGGTAACTTTGAAGTTGATTTTGAAATCACTGCTCCAGATGGAACTAAAGTTGTTAATGAAAAACAAAAGAAATACTCTGATTTCTTACTAAAATCTTTTGGTTTAGGTCAATATAAATTTTGTTTCAGTAACTCATACGGTACTTCTGTAAAGAAGGTTGAAGTTACTTTAGAATTTGAAAAGGATTTAAACTCATATCGTTCCGAAAACCCAAATAGTGAAGATATTGTTGCAAACAATGCTATTGAGGAAATTGACAGAAATGTAATCAAAATGTCTAAGATCTTAAACTACCTAAGAGCTAGAGAGTGGAGAAATATGTCAACCGTTAGTTCCACCCAATCTAGATTAAAATGGTTCTCCATTTTGGTTATGGGTTTGATGGTTGGTATCAGTATAATTCAAGCTATTGTGATTCAATTATTATTCAAGAGCCGTACAAGCAATTTCGTATAAATACCTATATATATATATAAAAGGTTCATGATTATCATAATAATTAAATTTAAATTGTATTTAAAAACCATTATATATAGATTGTTTCTTTAAATTAATGAAATAAAACAAGTTACATTCTGTTGAAAAAAAACTTAAAAGTAACAATAGGTCAATGCCATACTACCTATAAACGTTATCTTAAAAATATTCATATCACTGATACTATCCTTTCCAACTTTGAATAAACTTGCACTCTGAGCCTTTGTAAAATTCAACAATTGACTATTATTTACCGTTATGATATTCCTACTCTTTAACCATTCAAGACCAAGCAAGGCAAAAATTGTAGCATACAGTGCTACTACTGATATTTTAACGAGTAATAATCCTGCTGCTATACCAAATATTGAACCTAAGCAAAGTTGTCTGTAGTATGACTTCCTGCGTTCCTTCCTTTTAGCTTTCACTTCTTCATTTACCTTAACTTCGGGTATCTCGATTGGACCCTTTTTAATAGCTACATCATTTCTAACAACATTATTAGTTGCAAATCCCTCATACCAGACAAATCCTAATAATGAAACACTCGTTAAACTTGAATATATCCAAAACTTACTCCCATTTGTAGTCGTTGAAGGGTTTGTAAGAAGCGATGAGGATGCCCTGACATGCATAAATCTACTGTTCAGGTATGATCTTGGTACATATCTGATATGTTTCGTTGATCTTGAGAATACTTGCGGTTTAAATAGTTGTAACATTGTTGATATAGGCGATATGTAATATTTGAAATCAAACTTGTTATCCTTACTTCATATATTCTAATGTTTATGCTAATAAGGTACATTCGTGAGAAGTTATTTTTATGAAACTGATATATATTAATAAAACAATTCACGATATAAATTTATCTCTTTAATCGTTAAACATTTTGTGAATCAATACAACACTACTATTCTTATTTATATACCCTTATAAAATAGCGATAGATCTGGAGTTGATAACATTGTTGCGTGTGAAATTAATTTGTATGATCGTATTATCAATCTCAATGTATTACTTTCTAGATATTATATGACAAATGTAGATTTTCAAGTATTTGTCTATCATCTTTGAAGTCTAATGCTTATGACCATTCACTATTTTACGTCTTCTTGCACCTTCTCTAGCCCAAAATTCATCTCTGTATATCTCCCAACCTTCTCTAATTTCTGCACTGAATGCTCTTGGGTTTAAAACTATCTTCACATCTGTTGCACCTATTCTTGGTTGCCCACTTATCTTTACTCTGTTCCAGAACCTAACAATCATAGTTGATTTACCTAATTTAAGTACTTTTTCACAAGTCCATAGACCAGAATCTGCAATCATATCAGTTAAAAGTCTGATTTTATCTGTTAGTGACTCATCCCAAGTTGAAGGTACTTTGACCAATCTAATATTGAATTGTCTGATGCCTTTATTTGTAGAAGCATAAAACCTTTTGGGTATAATCATTGTTCTCCTATATTGACCACTTAAATGGAATAATGCTAAAGTAACAGGGATAAAACATACAGTAAACTGTAAGAAGAATCTATATATACCCTTCATTACAACATCGCTGAAATGTAATTCATATATCGAGAAGCCAGCTACGCCAGCCAGAATTGAGACAAAGAATGTATATTGCCACCTCAATATTTTTTGATACCTGGCTTGATTGCGTAAATCATCCTCCATAATTAATAGATTTCTAAATATCATTGAGGTAGGTGATATGTGAGCTGAGTTTCGTCGACTTCTGATGCTTGACTCTTTACTAGTTGATCTCCTTCTGTGTGTAGTTGGCGAATTCTTCACTGCACTTGAATTGGCAGATCCGAAGCCTATTGCTTCTATATGATCAATAGGTGCAGTTCCTAATGGTTCATTCAAATGTGTTTCAGACTTAATCGATGATTTTGATGGGGTTATTGGAGTTGTTGGGGCTGCTCTTCTTAACGGACTATCGTCATCACTTACATCAAAGACGGGTTTACTAAATTCTGAGTTACTGGAATACATATCTTCCTTATTCTCCAATATTTGATCTTTGGGTTCACTATTTTGGCCCTCTTTCACAATATCACCGACTTCTTTCATATCATCGGACTTTGTGGGCTCTGACATTCTTTGAGAGCTGCTAAATACGAATTTAGAATACGAGGATCGATCTTGATGACTAATATTACTAAGAACAGCTATATCTATAATGTTTACCTTGGTTTTTGGCCGTTTTTTGATCGTGTTTTTAATTGAACAGATCTTAAAAATATGTTAATTGTTGATCCATCGATTTAAAATTGGTTGAAAATTAACAAAACGTACATGGAAATGACAACAACAAAGAAGGTTTTACAAACGACAAAGCAAAGAAACTAAGAAACTAAATATATAATATATATGGGTAAACTAATTTGGCTATGTTAGATTTTATGGACTATGTTGTACGAGCCTTTGAACGAAGCACCTCGTGGAATCGTGACAATAACTATGAGAACATCAATGCAACTTCTGATACTTTGATCAACTTCAGTATACCAAATACGTTCAAGTTTCAAACCTCAGATCGTTCCTCAAAACATACATTCAATACATTGGAAGTTACAGCGAACAAGAAGATTTCTGGTTCGTTGGCTTACCTTTATACTGATGCCAATAATATGGACAAATACCTCGAAGGTTCGAATTTGAGGACATTGCAAGACTCTACTGAAACGTATAGACATATTCAACCATTTTTTGTGAAACAATCGAAAGAAGAGTTAGCCGATTCCACTGCATGGCACAAGAACGGTGCTGGTTATAGAACTAAATCTTTATATTACGGGAGAATTTACTACCCAACATCAATTCTTGAGTCATTGATTATTAAAAAAATTAATCCATATAACCAATTGACTATAAAATCGTTAAGCAGTGTGAATAGTAGATTGAATATTATACTAGTCAATTGGCAAAGAAGTAAAAATGAAAACTTACAAGAGTTAACATTTTCTTCGGATGGAGCCTTATGTGGTTATAGATTTCTGCATAATTTCATAAGTAGTCCTTCCAGGTTTAACAATGCTTTATACAACAATTCTTCTTTATCCATGGGTGGTGAAGTTTGGTTAGGACTATTGACGTTAACGCCTAGTTGCTCGACAAGTTTAAGGTATTGTACTCACGCTGCAAACACGGGTAGACCCCTAACATTGACATTCTCTTGGAATCCACTATTTGGACATATATCATCAACTTATTCGGCAAAAACTAGTACGAATACGACATTTTCTGCTAGATATGATTTTAATCTGTATTCAACAGATTCGAATTTATCTTTTGGCTGTGAATTTTGGACAAGAAACTCATATCTACAAAATAATCCTATAACGTCAAATAATGTACCTACGACAATTGATAATAATGGTAAATCTTCAATATTTGACACAGAAAAAATTGAACATGATAATATTAAGGACAATACAATCCCTGACCAACAGCAAAAGCTACTAGATGATCTCACATATACATTTTCATCATCCTTACAACAAATAGATAAGGAAAAATCAATCATAGAAAATTTTGAAAACAAATTCGGTACAGAAAACTTTACAAATGTTTGGAAGGTTGCTACATCCCTGCGTGATCAAAATGTTCGTATTCTCTGGGAAGGTAAATTTAAAGGATTTCTAATATCTGCAGGTACGGAAATATTTTTAACTAGAGATTACTTAAATTCTTTAGTGCAAGTTCTTGATGACCGAAAGAGTAGTAGTACAACTGGTATTGCACAGCCTCAAAAATATAATTCGGCAGTCTCGCTAGGTCTGACTATTCAATATTGTGCTTAGAAATAAAGCATTCCAGCAGTATATCATATCCTATTATTTAATGCCACTTGATATATATTACTTACTATTACATATTCTTTTTTTGTCTTTTACCTCTTAATGCATGCTCATATTCGTTTAGTTCAAGTCTAAAATTTTCTGCCATTTCTGAATCATCATACCCATCTAATTGATACCATAAGTTATAACCAGATAGCCTTGTACCAATCTCAATAATTCTTTCCATGCGTTTCTGAACTTCCTCTAATGGTTTGACACTATTGATTATTATAGGATTGAACCTTGTAGGAATTTCAGATAATTTAATATCCATAGTGCTAAACAGTGGTGAGGGGCAGTCATCCAAAAATAGCGCCTCGACTAATGATTTAACTTTTTTTTTCCTAGAAAATCTGTTGATATCTTTAATATTGTGAATAACAATCCACGATATTATAAAAATATTTTCATCTTCATCAAATTCAAGAACACAATCGTCTGGTAAGCGGTACCTAAAGTTTGTAAATTCAAGGAATTCTAACACTAGTTGAGCTCCTTCAACGTACTTTTGCTGGAATGCAGTTAGCTTCTGTTCTTCTACAATATTTAATGCTATTTTTTCTTTTTTGGAAAGTCTCTTTTTTCTTGGCTTTTTTTCAATTTCATCATTATTGTCTTCCATTTTAGTGAATGGTAGTTCACTATCTTCTGTTTTAATGGAAGATTGTCTGCTTTCGCTAGAAACATGATTTTCTGTCTTACCTTCTGGTTCATTAGCAGCAGAGTTTTCTGATTCTTTCAACTCATCATTATCATCTTTATCCAATTCTTTCTTGCTGGGTGATTTTTCTGCCTCAGTTTCCTTTTTTTTATGATCCGATTCTATATCACTAGAGGCATTAGTTTTATCTTTTTTAATGGTGTTATCTTCTTTTTGCTCTGACCCAGAATGAGCAGTTTGTTGCTCCTTGTCACTAGCAATTATTTTAGGCGATCCTGAATTTTTTAGCTGCACAATCGGCACGGTAGCTTTTTGTTGGTTGTTCAATTTCCATCCAGCTGTTGGTGACCAGCCAGGCGGAGGTGGTTGTTTTTTAGCAATTTCTATTATGCCTTTAAACTTCTCTATTTCTTCAATTGATGCTTGACCGCCAGCCACTTTCCCCATTAGTTTGTTGAGTTCAGGATCGTGTTGGGCCATAAAATTTAAATTGACAATCATTTTTTCTTCTGTATTTTCTTCTTTACCTGAGGAGTCGTTCTTATTTGATTTTGACTGAGATGTGGGAGCTGGCTTCGATGGTTTTTGTTGTTGTTTCTTCAATAATTTTTCTTCCTCTTTTCTCTTTCTTCTCTCTTCTTTCATTTTTTCTCGTAGTAGATCTTGTTCCAATTTTGCCTTTAATTTAGCCTCTCTAATTTGGACTGATCTTCGTTCTTTTTCTTGTTTCCTTAGTAATTGCTGTTGTTTCCTTTCCTCGATACGTTTTTTCTTTTCTTCGATTGCTTCCTGTTTTTTATCCTCTTTTGCTTTCTTTACTCCATCCTGCTCTTCCTGCCATAATCTTTCTTTATCATCATCCTTTAAAATAAATAGTCTAACACTAAATTCATGTGGACCTGCGGTCATTGTACAATCACACATTTTTTGCATCTTATCTCTAATACCTGTATTACCTGATGCATCTGGATTATTGGGATCTCTCTGTGGTCGTATCCAATATACCTCAAACATTTCCCCTTGAAACCATGTCTTACGTGATTGTATCAATGAACTATATAAAACACCAGAATCTTTTACTGATAATGTATGTGTTAGTGTAGAATTATAATCTGGTTCATCTATGGAAGCAGGTAGGTTACCAATGATTTGAAAAGGACGCCCACTTACATTTTCTGAATCTTGTAATGCGGAACCACTCTCTACATCTGATACATCGTCTTCAGAATCCTGTTTTCTCTTTCTTCTAAGTGTCCTTGTATCTTCACGTGTGGGACTCTCTGATTTTACTTCCTGTATCGAACTGGTAGATCTCGTTCTTGATCGTAGAGATCGTGACATAGCTAATTGATATTCTATATTATAATGATATTTTGTGTAATGTTTATTCTTGTCTTGATAGAACTATTCCCATCTGCAATATATGTGTGTGTGTCATCCAGCTATGAGTTTATATTTTTATTTGTTAAAAAGAAAATGGGTTCCGTCAAATATGATTTATCATACACTATCGATGAATAAATATATAATAAATATATAATAAAAGAAATGATATTGAATACTGAGATTTAATTGTGTCTAAAGAATTTATGATTTATGTAAACGTGTTACAAATGTGCTTATTTAGCTGCGGCTAAAGCTTGTTTAATGTCATCTAATAGGTCGTCACCATCTTCAATACCGACAGATAATCTAATCAAATCGTCAAAGACACCAGAGGTTTCTCTGTCTGCCTTTGGAATACCACCGTGGGTCATGACAGCTGGGACTTCTAATAATGATTCAATACCACCTAGAGATTCAGCTAAAGTGAATAATCTAGTAGAGGAAGAGAATTTGGAAGCAGCTTCAGCACCACCTTTGATTCTGAAAGAGATCATACCACCACCTAAAGCGTCACGGTGTTGTTTCTTAACGACATCGTAATTTGGATGGCTTGGTAAACCTGGATAATTGACAGCAACAACGTTTTCATTTTGAGCTAAGTATTCAGCAATTTTGGTAGCGTTTAAAGCGGCTTGTCTAACACGTAAGTGTAAAGTCTTTAAACCTCTGTGAGTTAACCAAGCATCAAATGGAGATGGAATTGCGCCGACGGCATTTTGTAAGAATTGCAATCTTTCGTAAATAGCTTTGTCGTTAGTAGCTAAAACACCTAGAACGACATCGGAGTGACCGTTGATGTATTTAGTAGCAGAATGAACAACAATATCAGCACCGAAATTTAATGGATTAGATAAGTATGGGGATAAGAAAGTGTTATCAACAACTAATAAGATGTCTTTGTTAAAAGATTTAATCTTATCAGAGACGGCTTTAATATCGGTAACCTTTAGAGTTGGGTTAGTTGGGGATTCAATCCATACTAATTTAGTATTTTCCTTAACTAAATTTGGTAAATCTTCAATTAAATTGTTAGTGAAACTAGTTTCAACACCATGAGCGTTAGCGACTTTTGTGAAGTATCTGTGAGTACCACCATAAACGTCACCAATAGAAATGGTATGAGCACCTTGTGGTAGGGATTGTAAGATAACAGCAGTAGTAGCAGAACCAGAAGAAAAAGCTAAACCGTATTTACCATTTTCTAAAGCAGCGATAGCATTTTCTAAGTTTTCTCTGTTTGGATTTTGAGATCTAGAGTATTCATAAGTACCAATTGGTTGAGCTGGAGCGGATTGCTTGAATGTGGTAGATAGAGAGATTGGTTCGATAACGGAACCATGAGCGTCGATGTGTTCACCAGCGTGGATAGCCTTGGTAGCGAATTTGTCAGAAGCGATTAAACCCATTTTCTTAAGTCTGAAAAATTTGGTATGAAAAGTAAGAGATCTTCAGTTTTTTTATATTATACAAATATATCGAATAAAGAAACTTGATGTACTCTATCTATAATGTATCCAATCACACACAATCGACAACAACAACCCCACTCTCGAACATCGCAACTTCCGTTACTCTTTATATACCAATTCTAACGGCTCACGTAATAAAATTTTTTTTCAGTTGGAATTTTCGCCGCGCGTTGCAAACTGTGGGAAGTTTTGGTCATGTGATTATGGGTTTGTCATCATGGAACTTCAAAGAACGTTTGAAGGTAAAGTTAATGGGAGTGGATGCGGCGAATGCCGTATGTGTCATATGTACGGGGTGGGGTGGATTAATCATTCGGTGTGCGGTTGAGGTTGTGATATTGCTACTTGGAGTTCGGCCTGCGGTTGCGGTTGCGGTTGCGGTTGGAGATGGAGATGGAGGAACTCGAAGTCCTCGTTGATCTCGGAGTCCCTTAGACTGTTCAAGGAAGGAGCACCTGGGAATCCATGGAAGTACTTCTTCAATCCTTGCAGGTCGCTCAGTTCATTATTTAGCCTCATACGATCCACAATAACTTCTAGTTTGTCAACTGGATTAGTCTTGTACTTGAAATCGATATTTTCACATTCCAAGTCTTCCGATAGGGGCTCACCCGGTAATAATTGCCTTGCTGGACCTGCATAA
>PPOH02000263.1:190576-212936 GCA_003708465.2 Kazachstania kunashirensis
ATAACCTGTGACACAACTCAAAGTTTTATTTGCCGTTTTGATTGGTACATGATAACTCACTTCTGGTACAACGACATCCATATCCCTTCGTTCCTTATTGATATCATACCATTGTTGTGTTGTATTATCTAATAACGTATTCTTTAAATCGTTGACTCTCTTGTAGTAGGCTTGATGAATAAATGTTCTGGTCGCATGTGTTTCAATATCAATACAATTTAATTCATATTTTTGCCTTTGATAAGCTCTACGTAATTTATAATCACGTACACTTGCTATCTTTTCATAATATCCACGAAGTTCAGGATGTGAACCTTCAAGACACATTTGTAACTCAATTTCTAATTTAAATAATTTAGTTTCGTATAGTTTTTGTCTTAATTCAGCAAATTTATATTCAATCTCAGTAATACCATTTAATGCTTCTACTCTCATATTTTCGGAATCCTTTGAGTCTGGTAATTCAGCAGTTTCCTCTTCCTCTTCCTCTTCTTCTATGTGTTCTTCCTCATGATCCGGTTCAATTTCTTCTTCCTCTGATTCCTTTTCCTCATCTGTTTCTTTATTTTCTTCCATTTCCTCCTTTCTAATCCCTTCCTCTTCACGATAGTCAGCAGTAACATCAAGTTCTGGTTCAACTTTGGTTTCTACCATTTCCTCTTCTTCCATAGTATCCTTAGTTATTTCATTATTTTTGTCATAGTCCATGAATGATTCAACAATATCACTATTATTTATGTTAGTGTCTTCAGTTCCTGATAAAATATAGTCCGGTTTGCTATCTTCCACTTCGTCTTCTTCTTCATCCTCTAAGACATCATCAGCTTCACCCTCATCTCCAACTTCATTACCATCATCTTCTTCAGCGTTCTCATGTGGTTTCTCATCTACTTCTTCTTCAGCCATTTTTCTTTTCTTGGCATCAGATGTTCCTTCATCACTACTTCCTAATGATCTCTTGTTCTCATTAACTTCATCCATTTCATTTGCATTTTCAGAAACATCATCAGACGTTTCTTGAATTAATGAAGATAACCTTGGTGGGAAATTATTGCCATTATCACCATTTCCATTTGAATCACTTTCAATCTTTTCTGTGTCTGCATCACTTGATATACAATACTCCGATAAATTCAACTTTCTGTTTAATTCTTCATTACTTTCTTGACTAGTATAGTCAATATTTGTCAATAGACTCTCTTCATCATCATCTTTAGTCTTTAAATCAGAGATAACGGGTGATACCTCTCTCTTTTGTACGGTGTGATCTGCGCTTGAATCCATATTGGTAACCTCTGTAGATCCACTAGTACGGTTATGTAATGCCAGATTATGTACGTTAAGATCTTCTTGATTCTCGGTGGTCTCTTTCTCACTCATTAATATACGACTTCTCTGATCAGTATCAGTTGGGATTCTCGTCAATTGTAAACCTTATAAAATTAAAAGCAACAAAGTAACCATTGTTCACGTTTGGATCCCCAATCCTTTTCAACTAGCAGTTTATTTTACTTTTTCTTTTATTTTTGGTTCGCATAGTAAATCAGTAATACTGAAATTTTATCGGTGTTACCCGGTTTAATAAGTGTTTCATTTAATATATCATATTCTGCAAAATCGATAGTACCATGTTTATTAATACGACTTTTTTCTACCCAAATTTTGATGGTGTTTGTGTGGGCTGCAAATAAAATGAAAAAGATCTCTATTAAAATTATACATTATATATTTTAAATCTTGTGCTGTTTATCACAGAAATAGGCCTTGTTGGCGCAATCGGTAGCGCGTGTGACTCTTAATCACAAGGTTAGGGGTTCGAGCCCCCTACAGGGCTTTTCTTTTTATATATATTCAAATCTCATATATAAGATATATAATTTATTATTACGCTGTATATTTTGCAATCCATGTACTTGCACAACCACCAAATACATCTGGTGGAATTTCTGTATCAATACTCATCAATCCATTAAGTAAACTTGTGACATTAGAATAATCATTAATAATCGATTTCCCAACCGATTGCTCTTCTTTTATTCTTCCACAGTTACCATGTTCACCCCAACCCCAACAAAATACAGAGTAACGTGACACATTAGTAGCCGTCTTGACAACTATTATACCATGTTCGCTACCTGTGTTTATTTTGACTATCTTTGAATCAGTGTTTTTTAGAATCTTCTGATAAAAATTGTCATTATCAAATATCTGACCAAATGCACTAAAACCATATGAGTATATCTTACCCAGATACTCAATATGCAAAGACGACCACATAGTATACACTTTTAACCCTTGTTTATCTTGCCATTCTTCTAATCTAAAAGTATCTGGTATAGCACCTTTCATAGAGACAATAGAGCCGTTATTATCAACGAATACCATAAAATTCTTACCCATTGCAACATAATCAATAATTGTATTATCATCTTTATATATCACTGTAGGTTCTGTAATAGCTTTAGATTTTGGTTCTAGTAATTGACATTTTGTATTACTGCCCCAACCATAAATAATTGAACCTTTTTCGATCTTTTTCTGTACCAATAATACACAATTTTGAAATGATGTGAATAATTTACCATTATCATCTTCATTGAGATCCATAATCTTTTGAAATGTATTACTCTGTAATATATCCTTACCTAAACCTAATTCGCCCTTTGGACCATTCCCCCTGCTCCATACTCCATTGTTCATATCAATCATACTACTAAACTCCCAACCACAAGCAACATCCTTAACTTTTTCATGAGACAACTTTCTCCATTCAGAAATCACTTTCATTGATGTATCATCATCCAGTTGTCCCAGAGAGTTCTCACCACACTCATATACATCACCGTTGTTCAATAAAATCATAGTATGGTTACCACCACCAGTAATCTTTCGTACTCTCAATTGCGAATCAGCATCTAGTGATAAAGATAATTGTGGCACGATTATATCGTCTGCATGTCCCAGCCCCAGCTGATAGTTCCCATTCGAACCCAACGTATACAGTTCCAGCATTGGTTATACCACCTGATTCCACTTGTATATTGTCCTTCTTAATGATTAAATCTTATCATTATTAAGCAGATCATCGTCATTAGGGCTCATCGCTTGTTTTTTCACATTGAACAGGAAACTCCAGTCGCGTAAGAAAAAGTGAAAAATTATCAAACAGTAACAATGAAAATAACTAGGCAATCTGAACATTGCTCAGAGTATTAATTGAAGGAAAGATTTGTCATATATAGCAGGGAAAGCTCATTAAGTAGATTGTCATTTGAAGTATGCAAGAGACTTCCTTTGACGATGACGTGCAGGTACCAGAGACCTCGTCTCCAAATAATAAAGTTTTGTCCTCATCGCCGCTTAAACCAACTACAATGAACAATCCAACGGATCAGGTGTCTAGTTTTCGTGATAAGTTTATGTTTAAACCAAATATGCCGGCACAAAATTCTGTGAGTAGTGGTTCACCTATGGAACAGGTAGCGCAATTACAGAAGGAATTTCCTGAATTCTCAAGTACATTAATTCAAGCTGTGTACAAATCAAACTCATCTGATATAGCGAATGCCAGATCTCGTTTGAATAGGATCAAAGAACAGAGAACATCGTGGTCTAATTCTTCCACTTCTTCCAGATCGAAAGGCGGTTCAACTGGTAGATTGAATTCGATTACGTCAAGTTCCGCAACGTCCACTAAAATTACGGTTAATAAACCATCAAGTTCCATTTTTGATAGATATTCAAACTCTTTAAAGAGATCATCGGTAGATGAAAATCCAGGTTTTGTATATGATCCTGCATTATTAGCCAAGATTAAAGGTAGTAGAAATCTTGAATTACCACCTAATATTACTTCCGATACAAAGAGTAAAAACAAAGCATCAAAAAAGAGAAAATTGGTTAGAGGTAGTGAATTAGATGCTGCTAAAAATAAAATGTTAGAAGTGAATGCCAAGAAATTAATGGATGAAGGCAGTGCAGCTGAAGATGAAGAAACGGATATGGAAGATCAATCTGGTAGTGATATAGAATATGAGGATAAAAGCTCATATGTTGTTAATATTGACGAACAAATTCTTGAATTTTTAAACACAGCAGATGCATTAGATATTGCTGATTTAGCAGATACAACATTTGATAAGGCAAAGATGATTATTTCAAAAAGACCATTTTCTAATTTAGCTGATTTTAGTTCCAATGAATTTTTGACTGAAGAAGAAATTGCCAACAATGCTGAAGAAGCTGAAAAAAGAAAGAAACGTACTGGACGTGGTTATAGAGGATCCCAAAAGAAGGAATCTGAAAAATTTCTTGAAAAAATTAATCAGTCCATCAGAGGTTACAATGCAATTGATTCTTTATTGAAAACTTGTGATTCTTATGGTAAATCCATTGAATCTCAAATGGGTAAATGGGGTATTAATATACAAGAAATAGAAGAGAAAAATAAAGATGATAAGAACCCAAGTAAAGACGATAATGATGGGATAGCGTTGATGACTATTGATAACGACGAGGAAGAAAATGGTGATGGAGATGACATTCTAAATGAAGTTAAAAATGAAGATGTCGTTGAAGAATTTGATGAAACCGAAATTAGTGCTACACCTACACCTGCCCCATCTGAGGAAATCACTGATGAGAACAAGAATAATAGTGGTGAAAGTGATTTTGAACCAGATGATTTAGAAGAGGAAGAAGAATACGCGGAGGAGGAGGAGGATGAGGATTATGAAGAAATTCAAATTAATAAAAGAGATAGAAACTCTAGATCCACAGAAATCAAATTTTCCCAAAGGAAAGGAGTAGTTAAATATTTCAAAGGTAAGCCAAGATTATTATCACCTGATATCGAATTGAAAGATTATCAACAAATGGGTATTAACTGGCTAAATCTTCTGTATCATAATCAGATGTCGTGTATTCTTGCCGATGATATGGGTTTAGGTAAAACATGTCAAGTTATCTCATTCCTTGCGTATTTGAAACAAATTAATATATCAGGACCAAATTTGATTGTCGTTCCATCATCTACATTAGAAAATTGGTTAAGAGAATTTAAAAAATTCTGTCCAGCATTAAAGGTTGAACCATACTATGGTTCACAACAGGAAAGAGCTGATTTACGTGAATACTTGGAGAAGGCATATGGACAATATGATGTTATTGTTACTACATACAATTTAGCTGCTGGTAATAAGTATGATGTTGCATTTTTAAAGAATTCTAACTTCAATGTTGTTGTATATGATGAAGGTCATATGTTAAAGAATTCTATGTCGGAGAGATTTAATAAGTTGATGAAGATTAAAGCTAATTTTAGATTATTATTAACTGGTACGCCATTACAAAATAATCTTCGTGAATTAATGTCATTGTTAGAATTTATTATGCCAAGTTTATTTATTTCTAAAAAGGATTCCTTAGCTACCGTGTTCAAGCAAAAGGCTAGAACATCTGATGATAATAAAGATCATAATCCTTTATTGGTTCAAGAAGCCATTGAAAGAGCCAAAACTATGATGAAACCCTTTATCTTAAGAAGACATAAGGATCAAGTATTGAGACATTTACCAAAGAAACATAGTAAGATTGTTATGTGTGATATGAATGATATACAACGAAAGATATATAACAAAGAGATAAAACATGTCATGGCACATAGAAAACAAGTTAGAGAAGGTAACGTTGTGAAGGATAAGAGAATGGATTCTAAAAATCTAATTATGTCATTAAGGAAAGCCTCGATCCATCCATTATTATTTAGAAATTTATATGATGATTCTAAAATTGATAAGATGAGTACAGCCATTTTAAGTGAACCAGAATATAATGAAAATGGTAATAAACAATACATTATGGAAGATATGAGTTATATGACAGATTTTGAATTGCATAAATTATGTCGAAATTTTCCCAAGAGTTTATCCAAATATATGTTAAATAATGATGAATGGATGCAAAGTGGTAAAATTGGTAAATTGGTACCAATATTAAAAGATATTATTACCGTTAAGAAAGAAAAAGTATTGATTTTTTCATTATTTACCCAAGTATTAGACATTTTGGAATTGGTACTCAGTACACTTGGTTTCAAATTTTTACGTTTAGACGGTTCCACACAAGTCAATGAAAGACAATCTTTGATCGATAAATTCTACGAGGATAAGACTATACCAATATTCATCCTGTCGACCAAGGCCGGTGGATTCGGTATCAATTTAGTCTGCGCCAACAACGTCATCATATTCGACCAAAGTTTCAACCCACACGATGACAGACAAGCAGCCGACAGATCCCATCGTGTAGGCCAAACCAAAGAGGTCCAGGTCTCCACCCTGATCACCAGAGACTCCATCGAAGAAAAAATCCACCAGCTGGCAAAGAACAAACTCGCACTGGACATGCACGTCAGCGAAGACGACAAGAAGGGACAGGACGCCATGGAAAACAAGATCAGCGACATCCTCGAAGACATCATCTACAAAGAAGAACAATCCACAGCATAACACACAATATATATATATATATAGTTCTATATTTTTAAAACACACTTACTTAATCATCTCATAGTTTATACTGCTGATCGATTACCCAATCGAGTATAAAAAAATTTCGGGTTTTCCGTATCGCAACAAAACTGGAGAAATGAAACGAAAAACGGAAAACAATTTGATTTTTGAGTTCTTTTTCTTTAATAAACACATGGATTGAATGGAGTGGGTGGCTGATTTGTAACGGATTTGACACTTTGGATTTACATTGAAAGAAGTTAGTACGCTTTATTTTTTGTAGGTGTAATAAGGCTACGATAGAAGTGTATATGGATTGTGTCTCGCAGTTTTCTATCTGTACAATTTTTTTAACTTTCACCCAGGATCAATAGATTGGAAAAAAAAAAATTTTTAATTTTTACCTTTGAGAAAAAAGGATTGTGCCATTAAGAGAACTTTTCTTCAACACACTGATATTGCTATACTAAGATACTAGAAAGATAGGGTGTTTTTTTTTTTTGAACCAACTGCTTATAACACTACTATATATAGATTAGCTTTTTTCATTCGGTAATATGAATGTCGGGGGTAAAGATGGTTTAACCATCGAAGATCGTTCCAGAAATGTTGCTGAATTGTTAAAAGTTTTAATGGAAATTAATCAAATTAATGGTGGTACAAATGCCACCGCTGAAAAGATGAAAGTTCATGCTAAAAATTTTGAATCTGCTTTATTCGCTAAAAGTTCATCTAGGAAAGAATATTTAGATAGTATGAAAGAAAAAGTTACAGCAATGTGTAATACAAGAGATACAAGGAAAAAAGCTATGAGTGGTCCAAAAATGGATCAATCAAATCAGCAACAACAAATGCAACATAATGGTTACCAAAATAATAGTAATAATGATACTAATAATGCTAATATGGGTAACTATATGGCAAATACAATGAATATGAACTCGCAAATGTTTTTAAATCAACAGGCTCATGCAAGACAACAAGCACAACAACAGCTAAAGGATAGACATCAACAACAGGTACAACAACAGCAGCAACAGCAACAGCAACAGCAACAGCAACAGCAACAACAGAGACATCAGTTGACCCCACAACAAAGACAACTTATAAATCAAATGAAAGTTGCCCCGATTCCAAGGGAATTGGTACAGAAAATTCCAAATATTCCACCAGAGGTTAATACATGGCAACAAATCACAGAATTGGCTCAACAGAAAAGACTGACGCCACATGATATGCAAATTGCAAAAGAAGTATATAAAATACACCAGCAATTACTTTATAAATCCAAGATTCAACAAACCAATGCAAGCAATGTAATGAATATGCAACAGCCAAAACAACTACAAGGTCAAGGTCAAGTTCAAGGTCAAGTACAAGGTCAAGGTCAAGGTCAAAACCAAAGCCAAAATCAACAACAACAGAGGCAAAAGGAACAACAGATGAACAATGATAATAACGCTAATGTCGTTGCAGGTCAGCAACAGCAGCAACAACAACAAATGTTCAGAAATAGACAAAATGAAGTTCCAAACGTTTTAGGTCAAATTAATCAAATATTCACACCTGATGAACAAAGGGCTCTTTTACAAGAGGCTATGGAAGCTTGTAAGACATTTCAAAAGACACAATATGGTGCAAATATGACTGATGCTAATAGACAGAGTTTTATTAGAAAATACATTAATCAAAAGGCATTAAAAAAGATTCAAAGTGCAAGAATGGCTCAACAAGCAGCTGTAGCTGCTTCTAGACCTAATCAAGGTAATCAAAATGTTAGTAATATCAATGCTAATAATAACATGAATATACCAATGTCTAACAACCCACAACAAATGAATAATTTGCAAAATATAAATACACAAGTAAGAAATGCATCAATATCCCAACCACAACAATTCCAAAATCAAAATCAAAATCAAAATAACCAACCAGCTAATCAAACTCAAACGCAACAAATAACAAGCTCACAAAGAGCTTCTATGTTGCAATTATTACAACCAACACCAGGGGATATTGAAACTGTTAGAAAAATTTCAGCTGATGCAGCTAGAACACCACTAAGATTGAATGATCTTACAAATGCTATTAGTCCACAAGAAAGAGATGAAATTAAGAGAAAACTTCAGATGAATCAACAATTGTTTGCCCAGGTTAGTAATTATGCCCCACAAGTTTATGTATTCACAAAAAGTGAAGCATTTTTAAAGGAAGTTCTACAATTAAGAATATTCGTTAAAGAAATCTTGGATAAATGTTCAAAAGGTATATATGTTGTTAAATTGGACACAGTTGACAAATTGATTATGAAATATCAAAAATACTGGGAAAGTATGAAGATTCAAATCTTAAGAAGACAACAACTGATTCAACAGCAGCAGCAGCTCATGAAACAGAACCCACAGATTAGTGGTAACAATACGCCAATTAACAATGGTCCAGCTGCTCTTCAAAGTAATAACCTACCACAGGCTCAGAGGATACCAGCTCAAAATCAACGTGCACCATCTCAGAATAGGCAGCAAATGCAATGGCAACAGCAGCAGCAGCAACAACATATGGCACAAGCTAATAATCAAAATGGTCCTATGAATAACAATTTTTCACAGATGAATGTTAATGTGCCTGGCATTTCTATGAATGATAAAATGAATGGAATTTCTAGTAGTAACGATAACTTATCTCAAGCGGGTATGAACAAATTCAATACTGCTACTCCAGATGTTATGAAGATGTCTCCACCAAATGCAGCAACATCTGCTAAGGTATCACCATCTAGAGAAAAAAGTCAAGGTGGTATCAATAATTCGAGCTCCAAATCGAGTAGCAAAAAGCCATCGCCTTCTACGGTTAGTAATATTCCATCCACAGGTATTGCGAAGGCATTATCCAATGTACCAATTCCTCGTCCATCCAGTGGAAATCAAAGAGCTCTCTCGCCATTAGCTACTATTGATAGCCAAGCTGGTAGTTCAACTAATAGTGTATTTAAGAAAGAAGAAGATGAATTACGATCATTAAATATTAAGAAAGCGGAAATTATATCAAGACACAAGCATAGACAAGAAATTTTCCAATCTTCTCCACTTGATATATTCTTAGGTACCTTATCCGAATCACTAGGTTTAAAAGATGATGAATATGAGCCACAAATGAAGTTTTCAAAAGATTTCATTGATTCAACCAATCGTACAGATAAGAAAAAGAAATTGTCAAAAGTTGCTCAACGTGCTAGAGATCAAGATCCGGTTGATGTCAGCATTGTTAATGGTAAGAAATTAATAATGAATTCCAAATATTTGTCACAAAATAATCAAACTAGGAACTATGGTATTAATACGAGTAGAGTTGCATCGATTTTCAAAGGTCTGGAGAATAACATTTTTGAAAAGTTGAGTGATTTGTCCTTTATGGATACTCCATCAAATGTCGATTTTGACAGTAACAGTAAAAAGAGGAAATTAGAAGTAGTTGATTTAACACCTGATAGTATTAAGTCGACAAATAATGAGTCTCCATATATAATGAGTGACTCTAAACGTATTAAATTTGATTCACCAGAGGATATTTTCGTTGTCAATAATAACAATAGTAAGAGCACTACAAATATGGATTTTTCTACAAGTGATAAACCTGTTAGCATTAAACAGGATAATGTAAATGTATGGGATTGGGATTACTGGTCAACTAAATCATGATTCGTATCAGAAATTGATTTCCCTCAAGTTTTTTTTATTCATCAAGTATATTAATAAAGTTTTTAAGTTAATTTTAAATGAGCATATAATTTTTTCTCTAATAATACTATAAAACAAATTATGCAAATATTATCTCGAGTTTTTAAATATATAAAGCTAAGTAAAAAAAAAATAGCTATTATATTATGTAGAAGTGGTGGTTGTTTGTGCATTTGTAGTTGTAGTTGTAGTTGTTTCTTGAGCTGTATTGCTTGATGTATCAGTTATTGTATCTGTTGTATCGGTAGCTGTTGTTTCTGTAGTTGATGATGTACCTGTTTCTGTAGTTGATGGGGTGGTGGTAGTGGTGGCTGGCGTTGTAGTTGTTGTACAACTTTGTTGTCCTGATGAATTTTCTTGCATAGAATTTGATTCTCCCATATCAGGTAATGTATCTAATCCTAATAAAGTCATACCAATAATATTTGCTGAGAGAGCTAAGCCTGAAAATATTGGTATTGTTTCTAATAAACCAGCCATTATTCCAAACGAAGTATAGGTACCTAGACGTTGAAATAGATAATCCATTCTTTCCTCATTACTAAAACCCTTCATTCTTAACAAATTTGAAATATATATTTTTGATAAGAATGGAGAGATAAGCATATGAAACATTATAGGCCCAACAATTGGTAATGCAGATATTGCCATTAAACTAATCAGAGTTATAAAACCTAGGAAATATTTTATAATTTTAGTTGGTAAATGAACTAACCAAAAATATGTGCATCTAACTGGTACATATAATCTTACTGGTTCACCAGATGGAGAATCGTTGGCTTCTGAATTATTATCCATACAAGTTTTGACCATATTATTTCGAAAAAATGAAAATCTGAGAAACATCATTGTTAATAAACTACCTTGTAGAAAACTTTGCAAAATTGCTAATACACAACCAAATGGTCCTAAAACTGCTAAAAACGCAAAATACATCGGAGTTATTGTTAACCAATACAGTACCATTAGTGGAATAAAACTTGCCAAATAAAGTATAAATGTGCCGCTTACCATATATAGATATTTCCTAGGATGATATAATAATTCAATAAAACCTTTTATGGGATATATAAAAGGTTGATTATTCATCAAATCTGGAAAGAAATTCATCGCAACAGTAGTACCCCTCTCTTGAAAGGTTTCCAAATTTGGCATTAATACTTTTTCCTTGTAGTCCCTAACTGGAATATCAACATTCAAATTCATTTCGTACTTCTGAGTACTATCATACTTGTGAAACATCCCGCCGAGACCTGTTAGTAGTAAAGTAGTGAAAACACTCATATAATCACCTATATATAATATATATTATTATTATTAAAATATACCATATCACACTGATTTGAACAATCTGGTGGTTACCTCTACAAAAAAATGGCGACAATCCTTAAACAATTCGTATTATTTTGTGTCATTTGGACCAAAAATAAAAATCTGTCGGAGTCCTCACGTGATCAAGCTCCCCTTAAAATCTACCGTACATGATGATAATGATATTAACTCCGAACACGATGATTTGCCATATATTGGATGGAACTATTGTCCATATATAATGTATATTGGTTCATGTATTATGAGATATGTCAGTGATATCTATATATATGTGTATACCGTGTCCCATTGCAATGTATACTATGGGTCAGTTCCTTTTTCTCACCAGTTGGCACTCGCTGCCCCGCTAGAAGGGGGCCACTTCTTGGTTTGCTTTGGTCTAACTAAGGGAAAAAAAAGTTTTTAACATAAAAAAAGGAACTGTCCCATAGTGTGTAAATGAAACATTTTTGTATAAATTATATAATTTATATCTAGTTACGATAGCTGTAGAAGCTATTACTTTGGAATAGACATCATTTGGAATATTTAGTACTTTGTTTTCCTTCTGTTATCGTTGTTATAAACGATTTTAAAAGCTACTACTTTCTTTTCATTTTGAAGTAAATAAGATGCCGTATATTGGTGCATCTAATTCTTCACATAACTCTTTTATGAGTTTGAAAGAAAAGCATTCCATTAAGAAAGTAGTACATTCTACTCAAAATTCAAATAGTGGCTCTGTTTCAACCTTATCTTTAGAGAAACCAAATTCTGAAAGTGACATAGCTCAAGAAAATGTAAAAAAACTTGATAATGCCCAGAATATGGATATAGAATCGTCTTCAGCAGAGTTAAATGAGATTGTAAAGGATAAATGTGATCATGAAAATGATGAAAATTTTTCATCTGAAATTACGTCAGAAAATATTACATCAATACCATCGGATACCGCATTGCATAACTTTGAGAAAGCTAGATCTACTTCAATTGATTCTCCTCTGACAGATATTGATTTACAAGAGTTGTATGATTCACCAAATGAATCCACTCATTCATATTCATATAATCCATTATCACCAAATTCTTTAGCAGTTAGATTATCAATTTTGAAAAGATCATTAGAAATTATTATAAGTAATCCAAATGTGTTAGAAGATGGAGCTTTAACTAAACGAAGTGGTATAGACATAAAATCGAATACACAAAAATTCTCAGATACAAATTCTCAAAAGATTGATATACCAAAAACTAGAAATAAAAATGGAGAAAATAATATTAGATCTTCAAGAAGTATGTCATTATCGGTTACTGATAATATTCCAAAATTTGCATCATCGCAAAAATGGACTTCACCAACTGCAGCATTAAATGCATTTGTTAGCAATTGTCAACAAAATTCTATTGGTATTAGAAATAACACAGATCCTAATATTAGGACATCATTAACAATGGGCAATATCAACAGAAGATCACATAATAATAATAGTAATAATAATAATAGTCATTTTAACAACTGTAATAATAATAATAATAATAATAATATACCACTTGCACATAGAGCTAATTCTTTAGCGTTTTTACCAAAAATTATGAGTACTTATAATATGCAAAATAATGTTAATGGTTATGAAGATCCAGGTATCCATAAAACTTCAACAATTTCCTTCAGACAACCGTTTAAACAATCAAATGAAAGTTTTCAAAATTCATCAAGTACACCAACAAATGATAATCCAGAAAAAATTAATCCAGAACAAGCAGATCAATTAGATGATGCTGACACGGAGTACATTACTGAGCAAAGAGCAAATTTGGTTAATTTGTTAGATTTATTAAATGAAACTTTAGAAAAAAACACATCTTCAAAAGCAACCGATTTACATATGTTATCTTTATTCAATATTAAAAAATCGGTTCTTGAAAGGAGCTCATTTGATGAAATCAATAATGAAAATGAAAATGAATATGAATCGAATAGCTATCTAAGATTGAAAAGAACATTATTAGATAGTTTGGCTCAACCTTTTTATGAGCGTAACATTATATATGCTGACGACTTTGATAAAAATCTACAAAATGGATTAGAAGATTTTGATAGAACACAACAGTCCATTGATGAATCGAGGCAATCTTCCCAGGATTATAGACATATATTAAGAACTTTTGCATCTGCTAAAAACTCAGCTCCGCAGGCTATTTTCACCTGCTCACAACGATATCCATGGCAGTTTAAGGCAGCTAATGATTTGGCATGTTTGATTTTTGGAATATCTAATAATATTTTAAAAACTTTAACTCTTTTAGACCTAATTCATATCGATTCCAGGAATTTTGTCCTTCACAAAATACTTTCAACAGAAGATCAAGAGTTGGTATTTACTGGTGAAATTATTGGAATTGTTCAACCTGGTAATAATTATACTGCTAAAAATGATCTGATTTGGGCTTCTTTCTGGGCAAAGAGAAAAAATGGTCTGTTAGTTTGTGTTTTCGAAAAGGTACCCTGTGATTATGTCGATATATCATTGAACCTAGATAATTTCGAAGTTAACAGTATATTAAAAAAGAACAATAACAACTTATTGATGGACTTCATGGCATTTGGAGACCATATCACACCTAAATTTCAATTAGGTTTAGGTGATGGTAAATTAGAAGATTCAGATGATACTGATTATGAGTCTGATACAGATACCTCATATACCCACGATGGTCAAGAGAGGAAATTGACTCATGTTTTACATACTCCGGAAAAGCGTGGACAAGACAAGAAAAAGACTGTTAAATTTGCAAACGAATTGCAATATGTTAGTACGTTAAGTCAGTCTCTAGACCAATTGATAAATGACGTCCGTGAAGGAAAGATTAAATCAAGGGGTGATGATAAGTTGTCTATGCCTGTGAGAGTAACAAATCACATTAATAAGATAAGATATTTCACTTTGAATCACTTATCGTCAAACATACCTTGTGCTGTTTCTTCATCATTACTACAGAATGCTGTAAAGATAAAGATCCATAGTTTACCATATATTGCTGGTTTGTTTGTCATTGGTTCTCAATCATTACAACTGATTAGCTTTAATAGATCAGTCTCCAAGAATATGTTTGGTTTACATTATAATGAGCTAATCAACCAGCCAATGAGCACTATCATTCCAGATTTTGAGAGCATTATTGAATTTATTAGAGTTAACTATCCAGAGTTAGATATAATATCTGATAGCAATAGGGGATTAGTATTAACTGAACATTTCTTTAGAAAAATACACGCAGATATGAGTAACGATGCAGAATATTTTTACAGTTCCATTGGTATAAATGGTCGTCACAGAGATGGTTCATTGATCAAAGTTGATATTCAATTGCGTGTATTATCTTCAAGCATCTCTTTGATTTGGATTACACACTCTAGGGATGTACAATTGGATGATTATCACACTAGTCCTAATCAATTAAGTATGTTCAACGAAAACGATCTGACATATATCAGTAATAATTCAAGCAATACATCATTACCAAAAAAATCAACTTCAAGGGAATCTGTCCTGTCATCCATATCTTCCACCAAATTGTCACCATCAATATTAAAGGAGAGTCCATCAAGAGATAAGACTATATCCCCATCTATTAGAGACAAAAAGGAAAACTACTCTGTTTCGACATCATCATCATCGACTTCTAGAGATTCAAATGAATCTAAGGCATCTAAAGATACTAAAGAAACTGAATTAAATGATGACGAAATTAATGATCCAGAAATGAAAAGGAAGTTGGCATTAGCTAGAATGTACACAAAAGATAAAACACAATTTGTCAAAGAAGGTAATTTCAAGGTGGACCAAAATCTCATCATTAGTAAAATCGGTACTTTCTTAACCCTAAATGATGCTAGTAATCAAGAATATGATCCTAAGGAGCCATTAATTGTACCTACCTCTTCAGATCATCAAGATATTCCTAATGGAGATGAAGAACTTTCTACTACCTTTTTAAGAACGCCTAGTTCACATATTGGTTCCCATAAGCATAGCAAAAAGTTTTTGGACTTCGTTATTTTGCAAAAGATGGGTGAAGGTGCATATGGGAAGGTTGGTTTATGTCTTCATAAGACAAAAAAGTATATTGTTGTTATTAAAATGATATTTAAAGAGAGAATTTTAGTAGATACGTGGGTTAGAGACAGAAATTTGGGGACTATTCCTTCTGAAATACAAATTATGGCTACTTTGAACAAGAATCCTCATGAAAACATTTTAAGTCTTATTGACTTCTTTGAAGATGATGAATATTACTATATTGAAACACCTGTTCATGGTGAAACTGGATGTATTGATTTATTTGATTTAGTTGAATTCAAGACTAATATGACTGAAATGGAAGCTAAACTTATATTCAAACAAGTTGTTTCTGGTATAAGGCATCTTCATAAACATGGTATTGTTCACAGAGATATTAAAGATGAAAATGTTATTGTAGATTCTAAAGGTTTTGTTAAGTTAATAGATTTCGGTTCTGCAACTTATGTTAAGAGTGGACCGTTCGATGTCTTTGTAGGGACAATCGATTACGCTGCACCAGAAGTTTTAAGTGGTGATCCATATGAAGGTAAGCCCCAAGATATTTGGGCCATTGGTATTCTACTTTATACTATTATATTTAAAGAGAATCCATTCTACAATATTGACGAGATATTAGAGGGTGATTTGAAGTTTAATCAATCAGAAGATGTGAGTCAAGAATGTGTCGAATTAATTAGAAAAACCTTGAATAGAAATGTTCAAAAGAGACCAACAATAGAAGATATATATCAAGATCTATGGTTAGTTATTTGAATTTAAATATTGATATATATTATTTCATAGTTCCATATACTGTAAACAATTTTTAATATTATAATATTTAGAAGTACCAATTTTTTGTTTACCTTTGAAAGGTATGCGTTGTATTTTGAACAGATTTGAAAGTTTAAAAAATAAAACGAAACATAAAATCGTGAGCAAGAAAATAGATAAATGGTCATTCCAAGTTCATATTAAACAGGAAGGTGTGGTGGTTTTAAAACTTCCATTGCTCTCTTAGTTATTCAATGATGATTGCAATTTATAATTGAAATTTTCTTGAAAATTAGGTATATATGTATCTATGTATGATTTTATTTATTTTAGGAACTAGAAAACTTCGTTTTCCAATTTTATTTCAGATTTTATTTTAATGTCATCTTCCAATTTAACCAAAGGATCATCTAGTTCACTATTGATTGGATTATTAACTAATTCAGTTTTCACGATATCGTACTTCTTTGCCTCTCTTATCAAGTAGTTAACCCAATTTTGATAATTATTCATATGTGGAACCATTTCCAATAATTCTGCACTAGCTAGTTTTTCACAGATGTGATTATTATTATTACTCTTTTCTGGTTCGAAAGGTTCTGATTCTGTGGCACATAATTCACATTGTTTTGCTCTTGGCCTGTCAATAGCTTGACCGTAACCCACTAATAAACTATTTATTTCACGCCATAATGGCAGAGGTAACCATTTTTGTAGTTCGTGCCTGGTGTCGTTTGGTGTTTTACATTTCTTTGGATCAACCCATTTAAACAGCTTACACAATCTATCTACATGAACATCCACACATATCCCATCCATTCTACCCCAGGCTTTCTGCAGAGTCAAATATGTCATTTTAGGCCCTACGCCCGGCAGCGAAAGCATATCATTAGGAGTTGTAGGTATCTCTGATCCAAAACGGTCAACTAGGATTTGACATGTTTGTGTGATATATTTTGCCTTTCTTGTGTGAAATCCCACAGATCTAATTAATTCATCTAGCGTTGGCTCATCAATTTGTAACATAGCATTTAGTGAAATACCTCTTGAATTAAATTTTTCCAGACAGTATTTCGTAATATTATACATTGCCTTGGCTGTGACTTCATCTTTTGTCTGTGATGATAGCATGATACCTATCAATGTTTGTAGTCTGTAATTCTTTGGTTCAAGTTCTGCCTTTGCAATACCTAGTTGTTCAGCTACTGTAATCGACACTGATGAGCCTCCTACTGTATCCACTGGTGCATTAATCTTTGATCTTAAATTTCTAAGTTTTAAGTAGATGTATTTGAAATGTTTTGGTAATTTATATCCATCCATTGGTGTGAATGCATCATCAGGCAGTTCTACAGTCCAACGATCAGGTATATTTCCTGTTCTTTCAGCCACCCAATTGAAATAATCCTTGTTGTTTAATGTCTTAACCCAGTCAATGTCTACTGAATCTCCGAGCAAAACATTATCATCCACAAATACTTCTTTTTGAACTTTTGCTTTTTTGAAGTATTTTGATCTTATCTCGACGTTTTGTTCTTCCTTGATTGTAGTTCTTTTCCTAAGTTGTCTTGTCATAACTATGCTTCTAATGCCGATAGAATAATTTGATGTGAATGGTACCTTGAGTATTGAAAAATATAAACTTTTGCAGTATAACATATACCAGTTATTTAATTCCGTCGTGTTTATATAATCAACGTGCTTACTAATTAAAATAGAGCTGTTTTAATGTAGATCATTATTTTTCAGCAAGATGTGGAGTGAAAAATCTTAAATATGATACAAAGCTGATAAATAATCAGAATTGCAAGATATATATGCTTTGAAATCACTGATGTACACGCTAGTGAGCATTGTTAGTTATCATCATTATTTTGTTTAAGAACTCTTTCCAAAATGGTAATTAAGGTACAATATCGGAGGGGAAATGACTATACTTAGAGTTTTACAACTAATTACCAATAAACATGATAATATATAAAATTGCTACTAAGGATTAAGTATATAGATATACAAAAGAACAAGCTATTAAAACTTTTCCGGAAATATAGTTGAAAATTGTTTGCACCACAACTATGGAAATTGTGTTCAAAAAATAATAGTATGATTTGATCGTTAACCATATCTCCCACCCAAAATATTTCATGCAAAAATGGTATGTATCCTTGTTTAGAGTCCATTATCTTTCGAAGTAGATTTTTTCTTTCACATTAAATTACAGTATTACCAGCAAAAATATCAATATAATTATCAGTATTATTATTATACTACAAGGTCCATTTTCTCTTGCCGTTTTTTGAAATATGTCTAATCTTCTCTTGGTTCTATGTAGATTTCTTCCACTTGTCTCGATCATATTTTCCAAGTCTGTTAGCACATGTACATTTTGACCTGTAACTTCATTATTAATATCTAACGACATTCCGTGCACTCTTTGCACCGAATCAGATAACGTACCAATATTTGTATCTTGTTCAAAGAGCCTCTGTTGTTGTTCAATAAACAATTGCCTATTCGTAACACTGTTGATTAGGGGATCTGTTGGTTCAAGATTGTCGTCATCATCATAGTCATGATACGGCTTGAAATGCATATTTTCTTCTGATATTGCTGTATTTGCACTAAATGCTACTTCTTCATTATTATCAGTAAACCTCACTTTCTTTGCAGACCCCTGATCACGAAAATTATGTACATTCTTCTGTATTGGGTCCATCACTGGCTTATAAATGAATTCTTCATGGAACTCATATTTATTCAAATCGAACCCAGCATGATCATCGATACTCCTCAGCAAACCCTTGTACTGTGCCACTGACCCATTCACATTCGATACATCATCTTCCAACAGAGATTCGACTTCCTCATGCAGGCTTTGCAACAGTTCTACGACTTTGCCCAACTGTTTCTCCAGCTTGCCATTGTCCTTCGCAGAAACAGCAATCCCTACACTCTCCACCAGCCTCTTCCGCTCTTCCAAAATATCTGCCAGCCTGTTCACCTCATACTCCAGTTTCAATACGTCCATTTCCACACATACACACACACACACACACTGACACACCCCTACCCAATCAACCAACAAAACAACACTCTTCATCACTATCATATCTTATCGCTAGTCAACCTTTTAAAACATTCAAACTTTTGAAATTTCCAGATCACATGACATGCACGTGACACCAACTGTTACCCTGACCATCACCCGGCCTCCCCATATATTTTTTTTATTGTTTTTTTTTCCTTTAATTATTGAAACTGACTGAACTGGAAACCACTATGTGGCGAGTCTTGTTGTCAATAAAGGATTATTTTAGGTCGGAATAAGTGGTTCAAAGAGTTTCATTGTGTATAGTGTAACGATTTAGGGGCTCAGTAATTCAGTTATATTGTTACGTTATTCTTTCTGTTGTGGGAAAAAGCAAGAACTAACCGTGTTATTTTAAAGAAAAACGCTTAAGGTTGCGATTTTTTGAAACAATTTTAGTCGAGAATTAAAAAATCATTTTTGTATTCGCAATTTTCTTTAACTTTTTTTCTAGAAGGTAATAAAATATATCTATTTATGTTATATCAATTTTAGAAAGTTATTATTGAAAATTTTGAATAGTTAAATAATAGCTTTTTTTTTCTTCATCCATCCCCTGTAATATCATTTTTGGCTCATTTGTTCTAAAAAACATTTATTTTTTTTAAAAATAACAATTAATTATATTATTACTATATTATAGATTTATCGTATTTTGAGAATTCATTTTTTTTTTTTTTAATTATAAATTCAAAAGATTAGTGTAATGAATGAACCATCTTTGATGGGTTATCCAAATTTAAACCCAAATATTCAGAATGGTACAACAACCAATAATAATACAACAGGCACACCTGTTCAATTACATATTAATCCATTAATTAATAATAATATCGGTCCTCCAGGTCTTATATCAGATAATAATCATTTAGTTAGTAATTCACGTCAATTATTAGATCGATTATCACAAAATAATCATAATAATAATAACAAAAATAATTCAACAACTAATACTCCAATGTTAAATAATAATGCAAATTTAAATCCAAATTTACAAACAGTTAATATGAATGCAAATAATCCGTTATTTCATCCACATCTTGAAGATCCATCATTATTAAATAATCCAATTTGGAAATTACAATTACAATTATCAAATACATCAGTTCAATCAGTTGGTCAACCAAATATTTATGCAAGACAAAATGCAATGAAAAAATATTTGGCAAATCAATCACAAAATCAACAACAATCAACTCAACCACAAATGACCGAAGCTTCATTATCATTAGTTGATAAAACACAAAATTTATTAATGGATATTGCTGTGGATACACCAAAGGATAAAACAAAATCTGGTAATAATAATGGTAATAATAATAATAATAATAACAATAACAATGATAATAATTCAATTTTAACAAATTCAACTCCAACACCAATGACAACTAGTAACAATAGTACAATTTCAACACCAACAACTCCACATATTGAATTACAAAATCAAAGAGATCAAATGTCACCAAATGTATTATTGCAACATAAAAAATTATCACAATTTAGTATCGATGAAGATGATGAACTAAATGGTACATCACTTACAGAAAATAATAAAGATGGTTTATTATGGCATGCTTTGGATTTATCAAATTTACAAATGCTTAATATTAACAGTAATATCTTCCACTATAAATTTTTAACGAGACTTTATTTAAATGGTAATAATTTAAGCTCAGTTCCAAAAGAAATTAAAAACTTGAGAAATTTACGTGTATTAGATTTATCCCATAATAGATTAACATCATTACCACCAGAATTAGGATCTTGTTTTCAATTAAAATATTTATATTTCTTTGATAACATGATTTCAACTTTACCATGGGAATTTGGTGGTTTATCAAATTTACAATTTCTTGGTTGCGAAGGTAATCCATTAGACAAACAATTATTAAAAATATTCACAGAAAAATCTGTTACAGGTTTAGTGTTTTATTTAAGAGATAATAGACCAGAGGTTCCATTAGAAAAAGATCGTGAATTCATTGAACTAAATACAGATGGTGAACCACAACAAAAATACAAAACAATTAAAGATGCAAACGATCATTTAGATTCAGATTTATCAAACAAAAGTTTCACTATTTTAACATATAATACATTATGTCAACATTATGCAACACCAAAGATGTATCGTTATACACCATCTTGGGCTTTAAGTTGGGATTATAGACGTGAAAAATTAAAACAACAACTTTTAAATTACGATTGTGATATTTTAGATTTACAAGAAGTTGAAGCTCAAACTTTTGAAGATTTTTGGTTACCAATGTTAGAAAAGAATGGTTATTCAGGGAGTTTCTATGCTAAGACAAGAGCTAAGACAATGCAAGGTAAAGATTCTAAAAAAGTTGACGGTTGTTGTATTTTTTACAAAAAATCGAAGTTTAAATTAATTTCAAAAAATGCTTTAGAATTTAGTGGTGCTTGGATGAAACATAAAAGATTTCAAAGAACAGAGGATTATTTAAATCGTGCAATGAATAAAGATAATGTTGCATTATATTTAAAACTTGAACATATTCAATCCGGTGAAACAGTTTGGGTTGTTACGACACATTTACATTGGGATCCAAAATTCAATGATGTTAAAACTTTCCAAGTTGGTGTCCTACTAGATCATTTAGAATCATTATTAAAAGAAGAACATCCAAAACGTGATACGAAGAAAACTCCATTATTAATTTGTGGTGATTTTAACTCCTATCCTGATTCTGCTGTTTATGAATTACTAAGTACTGGTAGTGTTAAAAATCATTTAGAAGATAACGGTAGAGATTTTGGTTACATGTCTCAAAAACAATTTAACCATCATTTAGCTTTAAATTCATGTTACAACTCTATCGGTGAATTACCATTCACTAATTTCTAAAGCAT
>PPOH02000263.1:212956-239278 GCA_003708465.2 Kazachstania kunashirensis
GATCTGTGGTGATTTTAACTCCTATCCTGATTCTGCTGTTTATGAATTACTAAGTACTGGTAGTGTTAAAAATCATTTAGAAGATAACGGTAGAGATTTTGGTTACATGTCTCAAAAACAATTTAACCATCATTTAGCTTTAAATTCATGTTACAACTCTATCGGTGAATTACCATTCACTAATTTCACACCTTCTTTCACTAATGTAATCGATTATATTTGGTACTCTACACAGTCGTTACGTGTTAGAGGTTTACTAGGTGAAATTGATGAAGATTATGTGAATAAATTCATTGGTTTCCCTAATGATAAATTCCCTAGTGATCATATACCATTAATTGCTAGAGTAGAATTTATGAAAGGTAACAATGGTTGCAGAAAAATATGATTGATTCATCACAGATCCTTTTATTTTATTGTTTCTCAATTTATTTAATGACATGACCACTTACAAATCCAATTTTTATTAATTCAATCCACTTGTATCATTCCTCATCTTTTTATATAATAATGTTACGTTTATGTACAATAGTATTTACTGCATATATAGTTCCACATAAACCATATAAAGTAGTATAATCATAATATAAGATTAAAAAAAGTTTTTAAAACACTTTTATTTTACTTCATTTGGTATAAATTTTCGAGATCGGCGCATTGCGAATTTAAATGATTAAAATGACCTTGGGCTAATAAAACAGGTGAATATAATTGTTTAAATGAGAGGATAATAGAAGGAATATTTAACGATACACAACACTTTATAAGATGGAGAATGATAATCAATCGATTGCTAGTCTACCGATGATCAAAAAGTTGCAAAATACGGAATATTTGACATTTCTATTGATCGGTATTGGTTTGCTATGGCCATGGAATAATATATTAAGTGCTACTCTTTTCTTCCAGAAAAAGATCTTTGATGAGACAACAATATATGCCAAAATATTTACCAGCTCGATGATGACTGTTTCTACTTTAAGCTCTTTGCTCTTTAATGTTTATCTCGAACGTAGACAACATTCATACACTGCAAGGGTAAGGAGAGGTTTAATATGGCAAATAACGGTATTCATTTGTCTAGTACTAATATCTGTCATATCAGATAAACTTTGGATGATGTTGGATTTTTTATTTGTAATGGTTTTGATTTCTATTAGTGCAATTGCTACCGCATTGACTCAGAATGGTATTATGGCCATCGCAAATGTCTTTGGTCCTGAATTTAGTCAAAGTGTCATGGTAGGTCAAGCAGTGGCAGGTGTCATACCTTCAATTATTTTGTTAATTGTTTCTATTGGTAAAAGTGATGATAATGATCAGACAAGTAGTAATGTTGGGATATATTTCTATTTCTTAACTACCTCTTTTGTATGCATCGCATGTATGATATTGTTTCATTTGACTAAACTAGGTGACAAATTAATTAAATCAACTGAAACTGAGAATCCAGAAGTAAGTTTACATCCGAAACAAAATATACCGTTTGCTGTATTATATGATAGATATTAAATTTTTAGTGCTATCGATAATTGTAACATTTATCATTACATTGATATTCCCGGTATTTACTGCAGCAACTTTTGTAAGTCGATTACCAATGAATAACGCCCAATTTATCCCATTAATGTTCACAGTATGGAACCTAGGTGACCTTTACGGGAGAGTCGTTGCCAATTGGCCCCAATTTCGTGATTCTAATTCTACACCATGGAAAATATTCGTTTATTCATTGAGCAGAATTGCATTTATTCCATTCTACTTTTTCTATACATTCAGAAGTCGGGCGAATAGTACATCCAAGTCATTGCTATTAGATATAGGATACATTCTGTTACAATTCCTATTTGGTGTCACCAATGGTCACATCATATCGATGTGTTTCATGAAGGTTCCAGAATTCCTAACAACTGATCAAGAGAAAGAGGCGGCAGGTGGGTTCACCAACATATTTGCTTCGACTGGTCTGGCCATCGGTAGTATTGTCAGCTACATATTCGTCTTCTTAATAAATGCAATCAAAAAACAACCAACCATCTGAACTCAACTCAACTCAACTCAGCACAGGGCACTAGTAGTTGTTGTGTAAATGGTATTACTGTTATATGTAACTATCACGTGCTGCACGACCGTATGTAATGATCAGGCTGAAGAGGTTACGCGTTGGAAAATTTCCAGAAACGATCCACTCGAAACACGCAAATACGCCATGATGGTGAACTGGATTACTGTAAGATGGATGAGATCTGAGACAACGAGTCGTTTGTTTCAAGCGTTCTTTTGTTTGGATTGATTTTGTTGATTAGATTTTCGCATTCAATTGGGTTAGAAGTAGAAATTGAATATAGAATAGATATAGAGGACTTGCACTACTGAGTTCCATTGAATTGCGATATTTTTCATAGCAACTAGTTGTACGACGACATACAGATCGTCTATATTATATTAAGGGAGTTATGTCATCGTCTACTGGATTTCAAGGTGAAACTGAAAGTTTCCTGAGGAGCAGAAATAATAATGTTGAAAAGAATATAGATCAATTGCCTGATGAAAATGAAGATTCTTCTAAAATTAAAGATATTACGCATATTGGAAAGATCAATCCTTTATTACGTATAGAATCAATAGTTGCACCAATTGCATTTACTTTAATGAGTTTGTTCGTTAGAATGTACAAGATTGAAGCAAATAATCATGTTGTTTGGGATGAAGCTCATTTTGGTAAATTCGGTTCCTATTATTTAAGACATGAATTTTATCATGATGTTCATCCACCATTAGGTAAAATGTTAGTCGGTTTGTCTGGTCATATTGCAGGTTATAACGGTTCATGGGACTTCCCATCTGGTGAAGTTTATCCAGATTATATTGATTTTGTTAAAATGAGAATCTTTAATGCTTCGTTTTCAGCTATGTGTGTACCATTAGCATATTTCACAGCAAAGGCTATCGGTTTCTCTTTACCAACTGTTTGGTTTTTCACCTGTTGTATATTGTTTGAAAACACATATGCTACTCTAAGTAGATTTATTTTATTGGATTCTATGCTACTATTTTTCACTGTTGCATCATTTTTCTGTTTTGTTAAATTTCATAATTCAGAAAATCAACCATTCTCATGTAATTGGTGGAAATGGATGGCTCTAACTGGTTTCAGTTTGGGTTGTACAATTTCTGTTAAAATGGTCGGTTTATTCATTATCACTCTAGTTGGTATATATACTGTTGTTGAATTATGGAATTTCTTAGCTGATAAAAAAATGTCATGGAAAACTTACTGTGGTCATTGGATCGCTAGAATAATTTGTTTAATCCTAATCCCATTATCCATATTTATGTTCTCCTTTTTCATTCATTTCAAATTACTTTATAAATCTGGTACCGGTGATGGTAATATGCCATCTCTATTCCAGGCAGGTTTAGAAGGTACCGAAGTTGGTATGGGTCCACGTGATGTTTCAATCGGTTCTAGTGTTGTTACTATTAAAAATCAAGCATTTGGTGGTGCCTTGTTACATTCACATATTCAAACATATCCAGAAGGTTCCCAACAACAACAAGTTACTGCCTATGGTTATAAAGATGGTAATAATGAGTGGTTCTTTCAAAGAGCTAGAGGGGTTGATTCATGGGACGAAACTGAAACTGAAATTGAATTTATTAGACACGATGGTATGTACAGAATAGTTCACAATAACACTGGTAGAAATTTACATACTCATTATGTTCGTGCCCCAATTACCAAGCAAGCTTCTGAAGTCTCTGCCTATGGTAATGCGACAGTTGGTGATGACGGTGATAACTGGATTATTGAAATCATCGATCAAAAGAATGACGAAGATGCCACAATGTTACATCCTTTGACCACTATTTTTCGTATAAAGAGTTCCCTAAAAGGTTGTTATTTAGCTCAAACCGGTAATGCTTTACCAGATTGGGGTTTTAAACAACAAGAAATTGCTTGCTTAGAACATGCTTCTAAAAATGATAAAACAACCTGGTGGAATATTGAAACTAATGAAAATGAAAGACTACCAGAGAGACCAGAAAATTTCACTTATCCAAGACCAAGTTTCCTTGAAAATTTCATCAATTTAAATACTGCAATGATGTCCACTAATAATGCTTTAATCCCAGCTGACGATAAATACGATGTATTAGCATCCGCTGCTTGGGAATGGCCATTTTTACATGTTGGTTTAAGATTATGTTCATGGAGTGATGATGTCGTCAGGTACTATCTATTAGGTACTCCTTTCTCTACTTGGGGTTCTTCGCTATGTGTTGTTGGTTTCATGCTTTACACTGCTATTTTATTATTAAGATGGCAAAGACAATATGTCGATTTAACAGATGCAAAACAATTAAACTTATTCTTGATGGGTGGTTTATATCCATTATTAGGCTGGGGTTTACATTACGCTCCATTTGTTATCATGTCCAGAGTTACATATGTACACCATTACTTACCTGCATTATATTTTGCATTGATAATTTTTGCATATTGTTTAGAGACTTTAATTAACAAACTCCCATCTACTAAATTTGGTAATACTTTGAAAATGACCACTTATGCCATGTATATTGGTGGTGTGGTTGGTTGTTTCTGGTATTTCTCACCAATTTCCTTTGGTATGGCTGGCCCAGTAAAGAAGTTCGAATACTTAGCATGGTTACCAGGTTGGTCCATTGTTAAAGAAAATCCACAATGATAGATAAACAATATAGAAAAAAACTACTTTTTTTATTTATTTTAAAAAATATGTATTCTCTATGAAAATGACGATATGTAGTTGAATATATGCGATAAATTACATAATAAATATATGAGTAACTAAATAAACTAATAAAAATGTATGACATGAATATTGACATGAGGAATGATGCGTTTTTTGCTCTATTTTATTTGAGCATATATTGGACAGGGAAGGTCAGATGTGTTTTGTTCAGTATAAGAGGGCGTGAACTCTCGATCCCAAGCAACATGATCAAATTGTGGTTTTTCACTTAGAACTAGTTTATAAGCTGTTGTCAGTCGTTGCATCAAACCTGTTTTGTCAGCGCAAAGTTTCGTCGTTCGAACAATATCACTAGAATATTCCGACTCCACCGATTCTATATCAGTTGTTTTTGTTATGATAGATTTATCCTCTGTGTTGACTTTTTTTTAGTGCTAGTTTTTTTAATGCTAGTTTTCTTTAATGGAACTTTTTCGTAAGATATCTCTTCTTCGAATAGAACAATTTCCATAACGGCGGTATGTGTTAGTGGAGTACTTTCATCTTGAATGTCTATACAATAATTTGATGTCGATAATTAGAATAATCAATTTTAAAAGTTGCTTAAATATTATTATTTTCAGTACATTTTGTCGATATTTTTTCTTCGATGACAGATCTGAATATTGGGTAAGACTGTTCTGTTGTTATTGTCTCATCCTTATCACCAGATATATCCTCAATTGTTAATGTTTGAAAATATGAAGTAATCATTGGTTTATTTGGTCTACACATTGCAAGCAATGAGGTTGAACTATGATCTTCAGTGTCTTTAATTAATTTTTTAGATTTTTTTTATCATGTAAATGACAATAAATTGAATTATACTTGACATTTTCATATAAATGAACCACTATAGATTTTATTGACTATCGTCTATTTGTTAAATTTTTATTAATATTTTCAACCACCACTTTCACTGGAGTCTTTGAACCAAATAAAAAATGTGTCAGGAATAAACGTATCAATTATTGTTGTTGTTGGTTCGAAAGTTCTATGTGATAATTTTGGTCTACCAGGAGTGAAACTTCTTGAAATTTCCAATGGAGATTCAATAGTTGAATTTTAAAGAATATTTGAATAATTAGTTTTGTAATGAATCGTTGTAATTAATTTATATATTTTTGAATCCTTTTTCATACCAAATTTTGCTGTAGCAACTAATTTACCATCTATATGACAAGATAAAGGGGTAGTATAATTACCTGGAACGAATATTTTTGGATGCGATAATAATTTCCAATTTTTAATAACTATTTCTGAATTCATTGAATTTCTACCACATTGTTTACAAGTTGGTATCAAAGACGGAACAATAATAATATTTTGAATCAATTCAATATTCACTGTGGAGATAGTTATAGGATAATTTGGTTTTACAGTGAGTAAGAACATTGCTCTAAACAATGAACCTGATGAAAGATGTGCAGCATTAAAAAGGGTACAATCGAGTGATTCTATAGTGATACGAGACAGTATAGGTTTATCACAGTCATCATTCGTGGAAACTGTATTATAATTTGTAAAGAACGTTATTGAATTTGAAATATTCGATGAATTAAAGAATTGAGAGGAAATATTTTTAATAAAAGACATTTGTACTGTCTCTATCCAACACACTGTTTGAATATAAACAAAAAATAAGAATATAGTATAAACTAACAAGAACTTATCCAAAACAAAACGCAAACATATTAAGAGATGGGAAACTCTCCTAATCTCACCTCACGCCATTCCGATCAAAATAAAATACTCGAGCCTTATATAATTGATAGCTGACACTATTATTCCCTATTTATCCGTTCCGTTTAAATAGTTTTTCCGTCATAGTCATCGATCACAACTCCGTTACCGGTCCTAATCTTCAGAGCGTTTTCGGTTACACACGGCAATATCACGTGCTTTTGCGACAGCGAAACCCCAAAAAATTAAAATTCCAAAAGCGGAAATTTTTTTGACTCCCCAGTTGGGCTTGGAGCACGTGATACGGGAAAATAACAAACACGATTTTTCGCGGAACTCTGAGAAATCACAATGGCACAAGAGACAAAAATAACTTGATGATGTTGACAGTTTGTTTTACAATGTGTTGTGGGATTGAATTGGCTTTCTAAAAGATTGTTTTTGTAATAACAGAAAACCCTAGGATCATACTGATTGCGAATGAATATCTTTAGTCAACCGGATTATTATCCGTTTCCTTCCTCGAATGTCATTACGTATGTAAATGCAGATCAGAATACTATTGCAGAACCTAATGATAGTAGTGACAACAACGGTATCGAACGTTTGTCTTTATTGAATGCAGACATTTACGCTCTTATAGTCTATTTATCCTCACCGCTAGGCACAGTCAACTATTCGACTTTCTCGGATTTCTTTTTGATCTATAGAAATTTTATTGCACCATATAAGTTACACGAATTATTAATCTCGAGGTTTAAGTGGTCATATATCGAAATATTATCACAGGACAAGACTCAAAAGAAATTGGGACAAGTGGCATTGGTGAGAACATTTGTATTGATTAGACATTCCATATTAAATCATTTTATTCAAGATTTTATCCATAATCAACAATTAAGAAATTTATTGTTAAATTTCTTAAATGATGATTATTCTGCATTACCAAAAATTGTTCAACAATCAATAATTAATTTGAAAAAAATTTGGCTATTACAATCAAAATTGGTTTGGGATAATATTAAATTCAATGAACCAATTTCCAATGCTTGGTTATCATATAAGATTAAAGATGTTTCAATTTTATCTAATGATCAGAAAAAGACAAGTAGATTAAGTATCATAGCGATACAAGGCTCATCAAGTCCAGAATTTCGTAATCAAAGTATGTTATCACTCTATAAAAAGGATCTATCAATACCAAAGAAAAAAAGTAATGAAAATATTGAAACTCAACGAACTGCTTCAACATTATTATTTCCAAGGGATAACTCAAACATATATTCAGTACAAAATCAAACACAATTAATGAAAACTAAGAAATCTAAAGAATCAAAAGAATCTAAAGAATCTAAAGAATCTAAAGATCCTGACGAAACAAATAATAAACGTATGACTATTGCACAACATATGTCAAAGGTAATTAAAGACGTAGACTATCCAACATCTCCAGAGATTAACAAAATTATTCCACCAACACCTGCAAAAAAAGTCGAATTTATATTAAATTCATTATATATATCAAATTCGAAAGTAAATGAAACTCATGAAAAAGTTAAAAGATCAACATCGATTTCACGTACATTATCCCATTCTTCAACAAATTTTTATAAAGGTGCAATGGGATTATTAGCTAAATGGAAAAAAAATCATACAAATGGTGAACCAGAGAAATTTAAGAAACCTGAAATGGATACGTTTGTTAAATATGTTATTTCAATAACATCATTGGATCATGAAGAATCCAATACACCTGATATTACAAATCAAATTGCAAAATTCGATATCTTAAGTGCAAGAACAATCGATGAAGTTGAATATCTAATATCCTTAGAAAATAATTTAATTAATGAAATTAATGAATTAAGAGAAGATGAAACTAGTCAAACACAACAATTTTTCAATAATCAATCATTCAAACCAGCAGCAAATTTTAGTGCTATGGATAATTTAGATTTATACCAAGCCGTTAGTGTGATTGCTCAATCCGTAGTATCACTTTCAAACACATTGCAAAAGACAAATGCAAGTGGTATAAGTAGAGACACAAATGATAATTCAACATTTCCTAATATTTCACCATCTGAAGAAAGAAGAAAAGTTAAAAGCACAACTTCTGCTTTTATTAGTTCATCTAAAATTGCATTAAATGATAATGGATCAAAGGACGAATCAACTGGTCCACAGAGACTTACATTTCATGATGCAGAAACCACCCCAACCAAATCCAATCCTCATCTTCCATCTGGATCTCCTTTAAAAAATTTACTACCAAGTGTTACGGAAAGTTCGGATCCACTGGATTACTATCGTTCAGAATCATATCTTTCTTCTATTACATATGATTCAGACTTATCTGCTACACCACCTAATCTAACCACTGAATATTCTGAAAGGTCAGAAGTGAGTTCCTCTGGATTATTAAATGATAACACTCCTACAAATCATAAAGGTATTTCCAAGAAGGAGAGTGTCAAAAATTTGAGAGAATTTACTTTTGAAGACAAAGATAAAAACAAAGACAAAATCGAAGATGAAAACAAAGACGAAATCGAAGATGAAAACAAAGATAATGCGACTGCTGAGATTGAGAAACAAGATCAAAACCAAGCATCTGAAGATGAAGTTACGCACTCTGTTTCGTTTTCCAGGGAGAGTTTATCTCAGAGCGACGACGAAGTTTCTTCTTTACCCTCGATTCCCAATGCTAACAGAAGAACGAGTAACATATTATCACCACCTAATGGCAAGACTGCCGTTAGACCAGCTAGTGGTCGTATTAGTATAATGAAAAGGAATACCGTTTTTGGATCGAAAACCAGAAAATCATCAATTACCACTAGTCCAATGAGAAAACCTCATTCTTTAATAAAGGATGCAGATTTTGTTGAAAAAGATAGAATTTTATTTGAAAACGAGCTACAATTAAGCAGGCTTGAAGAGAAATTACATACAAGAGATTCTATAACACCAAGTGTTGCAACAAGTATACTACTTAGTGCACGCAATAGTCCATTGAAAAACAATAGCCCTAAAAAGATTGCGATCGATAATAGCGGCAGAATTAGACTATCCATGGCTCCAAGTATGAATTCCATCCAAAGCGGTAGCTCATTATCCAGTAGTATATCTACACAAAGTCCTTTACGAAACAAGCATCTGAGTAATTTAAGAGAAGAATTTCAGAAATCTCAAACAAACCGGGGATCTAACTTTGGTACTGGCAGTACTAATAAATATTTCTTTTCACCTGATAATGATAGCTTAAACGCGGCATCACCTGAGAAAGATGTCGAGGAATTGAAGAATAAGTTTTTACAATCTAAAGCGCAAGATTCTAACGATTCCAACTATAGCTTAGTCGCTGGTACTACAGAGGAAGCTGATGTTAGTGCAATAGAAAGAAAAATGAATAATGATTTAAACCCTGCAAATTTGAAAGATATTGCCGACATGCCAGATGATTCCATCCATGATGATCCCGTAAATGTTGCCATGATGAAATTGGAAGGTACGTACGGTAAAGGGTTAAATAATTTGAAGGCACAAAGTTCTATAGATGTGTCTAATGTCAGCAAAGTTGCCGGAATGCTGAATTTAGAACAAATTGTATCATTACCGAAGACACCAGGAGAGAAAAGAAGATCATTACTAATAGAAAGAAGAAGAAGAACGATCATGAATATACCATTTTCTCCCGAGAATATTGAAAGCCATAAAACAGATCCTGATAATACATTCGATGAGGGTACATTAGCGGAAATTCAAAAACTAATGAATAACTACAAGATTGAGGATCCGAGCATACTTATTACAAATAATCAGCATCATGTTCCCTTTATTTTAATGTATGATTCGCTATCAATTGCGGAGCAGATGACTCTAATTGAAAGGGAATTACTTAAAGAAATAGATTGGAAAGATATGTTAGATTTGAATATCGAATACGATGGCCCATCAGTGACAAGCTGGCTACAACTATTGATCGAGAACGAAAAATTATCAGGGATAGATCTGATGGTTTCTAGATTCAACCTAACTGTTGGATGGATTGTATCAGAGATATCATTAACCCAAGATGTAAAAATGAGAAGGAACACTATTCAGAGATTCATTCATGTAGCAGATCATTGTAAACAATTTCAAAACTATAATACATTAATGGAAGTCATATTAGCATTAAACTCTAGTGATGTTCAAAAGATGACCGATTCATGGAGATTGATCGAACCTGGTGATTTATTAATGTGGGAAGAATTGAAGAAAATTGCCACCCTTGATGGTAACTATAACATAATTAGAAGTTTATTGAATGAAATAGATCCTTTAAAAGGTTGTATTCCGTTCCTTGCTGTCTATCTCTCTGATTTAGCAATCAATTCTGAGAAAAAAGATTGGATAGAAGAAAATAAAATCATCAATTATAACAAATTTGATATTAGTGTACAAATTGTAAAAGATTTCATTCAGATCACACAATGGTCTAAATTCTACACGTTTAAAGCTGACCATGAACTATTGAGTAAATGTGTCTATATTACAGCTTTAAACCGGGACGAAATTGACCAATTGAACAATGAACTATAATCTTTTCTTAATTTAGACATTTTTCACTATTCATAAACATTCTATAAATATATATTTGCATGTGGAGTGAACCAACTCCCACTTTTAAAAACAATTTAATACAATATTAAACATCATATCATATGAACCTTCAGTATAGTTCTTTTGCTGTCGTTGGGAAAAAATAGCCGGGTGATCTTTGCGCACAAAATTAAGAAAATCATCAGCCCTGTAATTGAATTGCTATACAAAACTCAAACAAAGCTATAAATAGTAGAAAGAAGCTTCTAAGTACTCTATATGTATTTAATAGTAAGTGATTGCTAGAATTTAAAATACTATAGGATAGTAGCTTGTTTTGAATGAGTGGAAAAAACCGTCCCACTAACGGTGGAAAAGATACAACATTGTTCGATATTGACTTTGTTGAGCCCGAACCATTAAATAATACATCACAGGACCAACAATTCAGAGTTACAGATGACGAGAGTATATCCAATATTCAACAGAATCATATTTTTCCAGAAGAATTCATTGACTTAGATCATAATGACAGTATAATAAATGATGAAAATCCATTTAATGACCAACAAACGACTGAATGGAACCCTGACAGACTCGGAATGCACGAACCAAATTTTACTAGTAATAAGAAGAGAGGATTATTTTCAAGATTATTTAGTAAGAAACCAGCAGGTATATCTCAAAACAGTAATTATAATGCGGTGACTACATCTGACTTTGATGATAATTATACAAGTTCTAGAGATCAATTTAACATCAAAATATTATTCAATCGTTACATACTGCGAAAAAATGTTTCATCAGGAGCTGATTCAAACCAACCCAGAATTATTAATATGAATGATAGAGTTGCCAATTCTGGATTCGCATATTGTGACAATCATGTTTCAACTACAAAATATAACGCTGCTACTTTTTTGCCCAAATTTTTATTTCAAGAATTTTCAAAATATGCAAATTTATTCTTCTTATGTACATCTGCCATTCAGCAGGTCCCAAATGTTTCACCAACTAATAGATATACCACAATTGGTACCTTAATGTGCGTGTTGATTGTATCAGCAATGAAGGAAATTGTGGAGGATGTAAAAAGAGCTAATTCTGATAAAGAGCTGAACAACTCTTTTGTTGAAATATATTCTGATGGTGAATTTATTAAAAAAAGATGGATTGATATCAAAGTAGGTGACATAATCAAAGTAAATTCCGAGGAGGCAATTCCTGCTGATCTGATAATAATATCCTCCAGTGAACCTGAGGGGCTATGTTACATCGAGACAGCCAATCTAGATGGTGAAACTAATTTAAAGATTAAACAATCAAGAACAGAAACATCTAAATTTATTGACTCAAGACAGTTAAGTTCGATTCATGGCAAAATTTTATCTGAACAACCAAATTCAAGTTTATACACTTATGAAGGTACAATGGAGTTAGGAAACAAGAAAATTCCTTTGTCACCCGAACAAATGATTCTAAGAGGTGCAACTTTAAGAAATACTGCTTGGATTGCAGGGTTAGTAATTTTTACTGGTCATGAAACAAAATTAATGCGTAATGCTACAGCGACACCTATTAAGAGAACTGCCGTCGAAAGAATTATAAACATGCAAATTATTGCATTATTTGGTGTTCTAGTCGTTTTGATTTTGATATCATCGATCGGTAATGTTATTATGAGTAGTGCATCGAAAAATCTTTCGTATTTATATCTAGAAGGTACTAGTAAGGTTGGTTTATTCTTTAAGGATTTCTTAACTTTTTGGATTCTATTTTCTAATTTGGTTCCAATTTCATTATTCGTCACTGTTGAATTGATTAAATACTACCAAGCTTTTATGATTGGATCCGATTTAGACCTATACTACGAAACAACTGATACACCTACAGTAGTACGTACTTCATCTTTAGTGGAAGAATTAGGTCAAATAGAATACATCTTTAGTGATAAAACCGGTACATTAACTAGAAATATTATGGAATTTAAGTCATGTTCAATAGCTGGTCGTTGCTACATAGAGAATGTTCCGGAAGACAAACGTACTACTATGGAAGATGGGATTGAAATTGGCTTTAGAAATTTTGATGATATGAAAGGACGTTTGCTTGAAAGGAAAGATGAGGAAGAATCTAACACCATAGACACATTTTTAACTCTACTAGCAATCTGTCATACAGTTATTCCAGAAAATCTAGGTAATGGTTCCATCAAATATCAAGCAGCTTCTCCTGATGAAGGTGCATTAGTTCAAGGTGCTGCAGATTTAGGTTACAAATTTATTATCAGAAAGCCACATTCGGTTTCAATCTTGTTAGAATCAGGTGAAGAAAAAGAGTTTGAACTTTTAAATGTTTGCGAGTTTAATTCTACCAGAAAAAGAATGAGTGCCATTTTTAGATTTCCAGATGGATCGATCAAATTACTATGTAAAGGTGCTGATACAGTTATTCTGGAAAGGTTGGCTCCAGATAATATGTATGTTGAAGCCACAACAAGGCACATGGAAGACTATGCTTCTGAAGGTTTAAGAACTTTATGTTTAGCAGTTCGCGATATACCAGAGACTGAATATATAGAATGGAAAAAGGTTTACGATGCCGCTGCCACTACCTTAGACAATAGATCAGAAAGGTTAGATAAAGCAGCAGAACTGATTGAAAAGGATCTGTTTTTAATTGGTGCTACTGCAATTGAAGATAAATTACAAGATGAAGTTCCAGAAACAATACACACATTACAAGAAGCTGGTATTAAGATTTGGGTATTAACAGGTGATAGACAAGAGACAGCTATCAATATCGGTATGAGTTGTCGTTTATTAGGAGAAGATATGAATTTGTTAGTTGTTAATGAAGAAACAAAAGAAGATACAAGAAAAAATTTAATAGAAAAGGTTAATGCTTTGCAAGAACATGACCTAACTGAACAGGAAAGAGATACTTTAGCTCTTGTGATCGACGGTAAATCCCTAGGTTTTGCATTAGAGCCTGATTTAGAAGATTATTTACTCTGGATTGGTAAGTTATGTAAAGCTGTTATTTGTTGTCGTGTATCACCTCTTCAAAAAGCATTGGTTGTGAAAATGGTTAAAAGAAAGACTTCTTCATTATTGTTAGCCATCGGAGATGGTGCGAATGATGTTAGTATGATTCAAGCTGCACATGTTGGTGTTGGTATCAGTGGTATGGAAGGTATGCAAGCGGCTCGTTCTGCCGATATTGCTGTCGGTCAATTCAAATTTTTGAATAAATTATTAATTGTCCATGGTTCTTGGTCTTATCAAAGAATATCGGTTGCTATTTTGTACTCCTTTTACAAGAATACAGCGCTTTATATGACTCAATTTTGGTATGTTTTCGCAAACGGTTTCTCTGGTCAGTCTATCATGGAATCGTGGACCATGAGTTTTTACAATTTATTCTTCACCGCAATGCCTCCATTTGTGATGGGTGTATTTGACCAATTTGTTAGTAGTCGTTTACTGGAACGTTACCCACAATTATATAAACTGGGTCAAAAAGGTCAATTTTTCTCTGTCACTATTTTCTGGTCTTGGATTGTTAATGGGTTCTACCACTCTGCTGTAGTATTTATAGGTACCACTTTATTCTATAGACACGGATCTGCATTAAATATGCATGGTGAGGTAGCAGATCATTGGTCATGGGGTGTGTCTGTTTATACTACAAGTATTTTGATTGTATTGGGTAAAGCTGCACTAGTAACCAACCAATGGACTAAATTTACTTTACTTGCCATCCCTGGTTCATTTATTTTCTGGCTGGTATTCTTCCCAATATATGGCTCAATTTTTCCGTATGCGAAGATTTCAAGAGAATACTTTGGTGTCGTACCTCATACCTATAGAACTGGTGTTTTTTGGTTAACATTACTAGTATTACCTATTTTTGCATTGTTAAGAGATTTTGCATGGAAATATTACAGGAGAATGTATGAACCTCAGACATATCATCTCGTTCAAGAAATGCAAAAATATAACATTAGTGACTATAGACCTCACTTGCAACATTTCCAAGATGCTATCCGTAAAGTTAGACAGGTTCAAAGAATGAAGAAGCAAAGAGGTTTTGCATTCTCGCAAGCTGAAGAAGGTGGTCAAGAAAAAATTATTAGGATGTATGATACTACTCAAAAGAGAGGTAAATTTGGTGAATTACAAGATGCATCGTACAATGTTTTTGATGACCATCATCCTGATAACGATATATTGTCTGGTAGTAATTATGAAGTTATTGATGATATTTCTGTACCAGAAAATCCTTTTGCAGACAATAGCGATGCTAATAACTCATTTGAACTTTAAAATGACATTCGTGTAATTAGTAATAAGTAGACGCAATAAATTATTATAAAAATGTAACTATAAATACGCATGACTTGAAGTTTTAACTTTTATGCCTTCTTGGACGTTCTAAAACATGAATATCTAAAATAGGTCCCAAGTTTAAAATAGGTTTATATTTGAATTTAATTTCGGGCTTAATATCGTTTAAAGTAGCTCCATCTGTTTCCATAGTCATATTTGTATCATTTTCAAAAGACCTTCTTAGTGACGTCGACTTTTGCATAATCAACATACGTCTCTTATGTGGTACATGTAGTGGCAATATTGAATCGTTGAAAACTAGTGACTGTCGTATATCAGTCAGTTTCCTTGTATTTTCAATGAATATATCCAGTTTCCAATTTGATTCATAATAAAGTTTATATTTGAATTTCGATACTCTCGTTATCGCTAGGATATTTGATCTAATGAACTCTCCGTCATCTATTGTTAGGTCATCTTTTAATCTTTGTATCACACTAGTCTGGAAATCCATCGTCTGACCAACCCTAAGTTTTGATAGAACATTTTGAGATATATTTGGTGAAGTTACCTCATAAAGAATCAACGATATCTCTTCTTTAATTTCATCAAAGAGAGATTTCATATCTGTATTGGATAAATATATTCCTATGCTTGGTGATTTTAGCGAAACAATAGAGTTATTTGATAGTAATGGTGCCTCGAATACAGTTGTCTTAGAGCTATTCTGAAGGATCTGTTTTCTATTAACGAATATCCTCAGTTGAACCGTTGTATTATTATCAATTTTTAAAGTTGTTAGACTTTGAACCATATTACTTTACCTATTTGTAACGTTTGCCTTGTGTATCTTTTGGTCTACATCTTATAGCACAGTAATCAACATTTTAAATAATTTTTCAGATATCGCCATATGCTTCTTAATTTAATTAAAAATACTAAATGTCGTTATTTTATAAAAGATATATATATATATATATTAAAATTATAGATGCAAATGTATGATTCCTTTAGTGTTTTATAAAAGATATAATTATGTCTAGATGCCTGTAGATAAATACCGCTAGGAATACAACGGCTATTATTGTTGCAGTATCGAAAATAACATAACGATATTTTGAGAACGGATTCATGTTTTGTCTTGATGTGAACACCGTGTTCTCCAGGGAGAGTATACTGTCCAGTCTCTTCATTATTTCTTTCTGCTCGTCTAAATGATTCTTGCTATCTTCCATTCTTCGTTCTAGTGTTTCTAATCGTTTTACACTGTCTTCAACGGATATTTTCAATTGTGATTCGTATGATTCTGGATCATTTTGTTCAAAATCTTTATTCAATTTCAATAAGTAGTTATCATTCACTAAGCTTTTCATTCTACTGATGTGACCTCTTAAATTTTCCAATTCGAGATGAACATGATCAAAATCCTGAATATTTTTCTGAAAATCAGTTTCCCTCTTAATTATGGCATCCTTCAAGTTTGTTTTCATCGTCATTTCAATATTTCTTAATTTTGATGCAATATGTTGTTGATTGTAATCACTATCATTGAAGTCTAATGCTAAATCGGAGTCATCGATTGGAATATGTCCATTATTCGTTGAATCGAATGATGATGCGGTAGAAGACGATAATGTGCCACTTGTGCCTGATATATCAGACACCGATGATCGAAGTGATGTTCTTGAAGCTGAAGAATGTAATTGTAACTTTGGATAGCCTTTTGAAACTTCACTCATTGGAGAATTTTCCAAGTCATGGTATAGCAGACTTTGTAACGATTGTTGGGAATCATTCCTATAGGTAGGTGCCATATCACTTATATTAAATTTATTTTTAATGTTAGTACTTGAAGCAGTTGTGCTTGATGGGAAGAAAAAACCTGACGATTTTGTTGTTGTTTCCCCTATTGGTGCCATTGATTCCAAGAATTCATTAACTAATCTTTTCTTATCACTATTGAAGGAACCCGATCTTGGATCCTCATCCAGGTGTGATTTTTTATGTCTATGTACCTTTGGAATGCTCTGTCGATTCAAACGATTAGCATATGTGGATGCAGAAACTGGTCTGCTAAAGATATGATTACCTAATGAAATTTCACTGATGTCAATATTGTTTCTTAAAACGTTAGGACTGTTATCAGTACTTCTATCAGTGGGGATATTATTATTATTACTTACAGATCCTGAAGCATTGCTTGTTTCAAACATAGTATCACTGAAAGTACCTATTGTAGCAGACGTATAATCAGCTATACCTATTTTGTTCCTCCTGTGACGACCACGATGCCTCTCCCTTTCCTGATTGATATATCCGTTCATAGTATTGCTATTAGAATTTGTACCATCTCGATTATTCACATTCCTTGTGAATGGTGTATCATTAATCTCTATACGTGGGATATCAGTCCCTGTGGTACCAGCATTGCTACTGGTTCTAATAAACTTGGTCTTCAGGGGCTCCATAGGCTCCATACCGGTACCTCTGGATCCCTCCATTCGATCGATCAAACGACTCATATCTGACACCATAGATCCCTTTCAGACTCTCTAATCTGTCACAAAACCCTTAATCAAATAAGCAAAAGTTGATAAATATGAAGAATGAAGGATCCAACTGGTTCTAATCGTACGGAATTACATCCTTCCTTAGAACTAAACTGAAACTGAACCAAACAACCAACCATACATGCCCAATGCACATCCCAATCATCCATAAACACCCCCACTAGCTCTACCAGGTCCAACATCCAACATCCACCATCATAACCGACATGGGGACTACTATTTATATTCGATGGATCCATATCACGTGACCATATCTGAAACGATTTTTGTTTTGTTTTAATTTTGCAATTTGAGTGATGAGGACCACAACAATACAGTTATAAAGAAGTGGTTTGGTGTAGTGTATTGGTTGAATTGGACTGGTTGGACGGTGTTCATTGAAATTATGCTGTTTGATAGAGGTACGAGGTGTTGGTATCCGAGTGAAGAGCATGGCTGGGTCGCTGCTGAAGTTGTGCGAAACGTGGTGAAGGATGATGGGATGCATCATCTGGAATTGGAACTGGATGATGGTGAGATTGTGTCTGTGGATACCCAGATTTCCCTTGAGGAATTGGAGAAGATGTCGAATATTTCGACCAAGGACTCAATTGACAATATTGGTCTGCCGGTGTTGAGAAATCCACCGATTTTGGAAGCCATTGATGATTTGACATCACTGTCATACTTAAATGAACCAGCAGTATTGGATGTCGTTAGGGAACGTTACTCAAATAAGAATATTTATACTTATTCTGGTATTGTTTTAATTGCAGTAAATCCATTTGATAAAGTTGATGAATTGTATTCACAGGATATCATTGCAAAATATGCAACAGCCGACTCAAAACATGATTTAGAACCTCATATTTTTGCCATTTCAGATGAAGCTTACACAAAAATGATTGAAGAAGGACAAAATCAAACAATTGTTGTCAGTGGTGAATCAGGTGCAGGTAAAACAGTTTCAGCAAAATACATTATGCGTTATTTTGCATCAATTGAGCCAGAATTATCTCATAACAAATCATATTTTGAACAAATTAGAATGACAGAAATCGAAGAAAAAATATTAGCAACGAATCCAATTCTAGAAGCTTTCGGTAATGCAAAAACGACAAGAAATGATAATTCATCAAGATTTGGTAAATATTTAGAAATTTTATTTAACAAAAAATCAAAAATTACTGGTGCTAGAATAAGAACATATCTTTTGGAAAGATCAAGACTGGTCTTTCAACCACAAACAGAAAGAAATTATCATATTTTTTATCAAATTTTGTCAGGTTTATCCCAAGAAACTAAAGAATCGTTATATTTAACAGATTATAACGATTTTAACTATATGAATCAAGGCGGTGAAAATGTTATTGAAGGTATAGATGATAAAGTAGAATTTGAAAATACAATAAAAGCACTTACAAAAATCGGTATTGATACAGATATACAAGATCACATTTTCCAAATTCTAGCTGCATTATTACATATTGGTAACATTAAAATAACGAAGACAAGAAATGATGCTTCATTATCATCAGATGAACCAAATTTAAAAATTGCATGTGATCTTTTAGGAATTAATAATGTAAACTTTGCTAAATGGATAGTTAAAAAACAAATCACTACTAGATCAGAAAAAATCCTATCAAATTTAAATTATAACCAAGCTGTGGTTGCAAGAGATTCGGTAGCTAAATTCATTTATTCGGCATTATTTGATATGATCGTCGAGAAAATTAATACAGTTTTATGTGTTGATTCAATTATCGATGAAATAGAATCGTCTATTGGTGTACTTGATATTTACGGGTTCGAACACTTCGAAAGAAATTCTTTTGAGCAATTTTGTATTAATTATGCAAACGAAAAATTACAACAAGAATTCAATCAACACGTCTTTAAATTTGAACAAGAAGAATATATTCGTGAAAATATAGAATGGTCTTTTATCGAATTCAATGATAACCAACCATGCATTGATTTAATCGAAAATAAACTTGGTATTCTAACATTATTAGATGAGGAAAGTAGATTACCAGCAGGTTCTGATGAAACATGGGCTGAAAAGTTATACCAATCATTTCATAAAGCACCAATGAATAAAGTGTTCGCCAAACCACGTTTCGGTCAAACGAAATTTGTGGTAAGTCATTATGCCCACGATGTTACTTATGACGTCGAAGGCTTCATAGAAAAAAATAGAGACACAGTTTCTGATGGTCAATATGAGGTACTGAAAGCTACTTCAAATGAAACTTTGAAATATCTTCTAAATAATCTTGTTGCGAAACAAGAAAAATTGAATGAAATGAACGAACAAGATAGACAGTCTGGCGCCATCTTACGAAGAAATATTCAAAAAAAACCAACACTAGGTTCGATGTTTAAAGAATCGTTGATAGATTTAATGAAAACTATTGAATCGACAAATGTGCATTATATTCGTTGTATTAAGCCAAATTCCGGGAAAACTTCATGGGAGTTCGATAATTTATCGGTTATATCACAATTAAGAGCTTGTGGTATTCTTGAAACAATTAAAATATCATGTGCAGGGTTTCCATCAAGGTGGACTTTCCATGAATTCATTGAAAGATATTATTTCTTATCTCCAACGAATGAATGGTATGTGTTATTTAGTTCCGAAAATATTGAGAAGAATACATCAGTTTTATTCTGCAAGTCAATTTTGACTGACATTTTTGATGATGAAAGTGAAACTAAATATCAAATTGGTGATACGAAGATTTTCTTCAAAGCAGGTATGCTTGCATATTTAGAAAATATAAGGAGCGTCAAGTTATCCAAAATATCTACGGTCATACAAAAGAATATCAGAGGTTTATATTACAGAAGAAAGTATTTAGAAACAATGAAATCAATTAAATTGTGTCAATCATATTCTAGAGGTACGCTAGTTCGTGGCAGAGTAGACTTTGAATTAAAAACGAACGCTTCGATCTTGCTTCAATCTTATTTGAAAGGTCACGAATTATTTACTCGTTATAAGAATATTATCTATAGTACTGTGGGAATCCAGTCTGTTATGAGACAAAAGCTGGCAATTATTAAAGTAGAACGGAAAAGAAAAGAAATTACTTCCATCAAGATACAGTGCAGTATCAGACGTTATTTGTTGAACTCGCATTATTTGGGTTTGAAACGAAGTTCTATTATCATTCAATCCCATATTAGAAAGAAAATGGCACAAAGAGGATTCACTGCCTTAAAAGAGAAAATGTTAAGTAGTAATCCAGAACAAGTAGTTGTAGAAGAAAAATTCATTTCCTATATGAATAATTTATTTGGTATCTTACAGCAGCGCAATAAGGCATTAGCCATACTGAATAGTTACGATAAACCAGGCACCCATGATTTATTGACTTCGATTCCGGAATTCGATGAGATTCAAAATACGTTAGCCCTCAAGAAGAAAGAGCTGGAACTAAAGACTAATGAAATGAAAAGATTATTAAGTGACTATAATTCATGGAAGGATACAATGATCTTAGAGACAAATCAACTAAACAAAATTGAGATTTCTGAGAATATTGAAGAAAACTTAAACCTTGAGATGAATAACATGACCAAAGAAATTAATATTCTAAAGACTATTTTCTCCAAAAAGAATATCACTGGGAAGAACACTAACAAAGATGTTTTAGGTTTAGGTATTTTTCCATCAGTTCACACTTCGCCAAAGATTGAATTCGAGGAGATGTATGAATTAAGTGACTTATTGAAAAATTTGAACGATATCAACAAAGAATTCAAAATAATATTTAAAAGTGTCAGCAAATCGATTCGTGAAAGTGAAACCCAGTTGGAACCTTTAGTTTTGGCAAAAGTTACAAACTTGGTACTGGAGTCATACTTCAAGGTAGGACAATACTCGGAAGCGATTAGTTTTGCTAAGGAAAACGTTAGTGCAATTTTTGAAGTATTCTCTACCTTCGGGAGAAATGATTTGGTTGACTGTGGCATGTTTTGGATATCAAATATTTACCATATTTATTCCAATCTTTTCTTGATTAGACAAAATGAAAATGGGAATAGAGAAAATGCTGTCAGCAAATTAGAAAGTGAATATAAAAATTTATTAACACATTGTTTTGAAATGTGGCTGAAGAAAGTTTTACAAAACATCATTTATCAGTTGTTAGTATCTAGAACTATCTTGGGATCAGCCAATCCAGGTGTTGCCCCTTCCTTGCCACCCAAAGATGATGATAATATGATGAGATTATTCGATTATTTGGATGAAATCTATTATAACATTATAAGTTCTGGGGTTCCAACTATTGTACTAAGTGGAATATTACGTAACATATTTTTGTCCATTGACAAAATTTGTTGTAACTATCTATTCAACAAATTTCATGAATTATCATGGAAAATTGGTCTGACTATTGACCAAGCCAGTGAAAGCATTAACAACTGGATAGAATCTAAAGGTAATCTGTCCATTTCTATTAACGAACCATTACCGCTACTAAGACAAGTATCTAAGTTAATGCAATTGAGAATCTCAAATCTAAGTGACTTTAAAATCGTGGTTGAGTTTTGTTATTCCTTAAACACTTTACAGATTCAAACCTTACTCAATAAATACAAAGCAAACAAATACGAAACGCCAGTATCAGTCGAAGTGATGAACTTCCTATCTAATAACCTCAAGAAAAACACTCATCGCAAAGAATCCTTGCCCTTCTCTGAAGACATCAGAATGTTACCAGATCCTTTCAACGATCCAATTGAGATCCCTAATACTACAAGCACAGAGAGCATCTCAGATCTCACAAAAGCCATACCAATTGTTCACAGAATTATTACCATGACACAGTAGATGCCCCAACCATATGTACAAGACTTATATACACTTATTACATACATCAATCGCATATTATATTACATTATCTGCTCATGTAGCCTATTCGGGTAAACTTGTGTACAATCTCCTAAACACGCGTTTAGCGAAATAGCCATTCTCATAAGGCTTTGCTTGAGATGATAACAATTTCACAATGATGTTGATCGAGAACAAATCAATTAAAATCGGTAGTAGTTGTTTGGTTACGTGACCTAGTTGGCTCGTATTGAATCAGATAGAACACTGGGTAAAAAAGTACTGGTTTAATTTAAGGCTCATTGCACCATCAGGGGCTATATATTGTTGATTGAAATTAGGCTCTGTAAATATCGGTTGACACTGCAATTTGGCAGTACCTTTGATAAATTAAATACACAAGAACACTTTGGATTAAATCATATATTTGTACATATCTGTTAAAATATACTTTCGCTAGTTTTGTGGGATTCTTCTTTTATTGCGAGTGTTCCAGCCTCCATTATTTCGACGTTCCCCTTATTTATTTGATTTAGAGATGTTTGCGAAGGCAGCTGCTCATGCTTCAACGGTTGCAATAAAAGTTCCGATACCTATAGATTCATTTGATATTAAAGTTATCCAATACAAGTATGCATTATTCAAATTGCAAGAATTGCAACGATTATTAGGAATTTTGGAAAAAAATTTAAAGACCAATGAACATTCAAAAATTATACCGTTGGTTAATTATATCTTAGTATTATGTGATGGATATATGTTTAATATTAGCGCAACACTAAGGAAAAGATACAAATTACTTTGTGAGTACAAGCTTTGTAAGACTGATAATTTAAATCCTCCCATATCAACACAATCAATTAATTTACAAGTGTCTTTACCTGATGTATTTGGCGTAGAAAATCATGAGAAGATGCATTCATTAGTATACAATAATGAGTTTCAATGGGATCTACTAAATTGTTTGAAGAGAATATCACAGAATGCAATCATAATATATAATAGAAGAATGAGACAATTACAATTGCAGAAAACTAGTACAATTAATAGACCTTATGAAATATCAGAATTCAAAAATAAACAATTAAACAATGTCAATTTCAATATTAGCTATGTAGAGGATCTGTTAAGACCCGTTGAATTGTCATTATCTCTAGATTTAGCCGTACTAATTAATGATAAAGAAAAGGATACTTCAGAAAAATCATTTTTCAAATTACAATACCAGGTTATGGATAAGTTTGGTACTTATATCGATAAAAAAGTTTCTCCACTATTAAAAACGTATTATTATCAATTGCAAAAATATAGCAACTTGATACAGAAGGGTGCTGTTATAATCAACCAAAACAATGTAAAGGAAGCTTTACCAAATTGGCAGTTTTCTTTACATCGTATTTATGCTATGTTACTAAGGATCTATTCAGTCCTTTGCGTTATGAAAGGTATGCTAAGGCAAGTTTATTTGCCTAATAAACCGTTTTTCACCAATCCTAGAACAAAATTGGTAACGAAAAATGTTTGCGAATATGAAGAACTATTACATGATTTGGATGAACTTTGTGAAGAGGGGGACAAGCAAGAAATAAAAGATGTTATGTTAGTATTAGATCAATTGTCATCTCAGGGAATGACTTACCAAAGGGCCAAAACCTCGGATACAGTGACAGATCTATATCAAGAACATATTACCAAGATCGTACGTCATCTAAGATTACATTTACATGTTATCAAAAAGTGGTTATATTGGTGGAAAGATATTACCGATAATTCACATTTAATACCAGATTTCAACGAACTGGACTTCTCCCAAATAGAAAAAATGTTAAATGAGAAAAAATCTGTTGATCGATTAGCGCAACTTGAAAGGAAGAGAAAACAGGAAGGAGGTAAGATATCCAGGAGTCATTCTTCGGATTCCCCTGGCTCAACTTCTTCCAAGTCATCATCTGCTACAATATCGCCATTATTGGGTGCGCTAAACCTTAATAATGATGATATAAAACCAATCGATATAAAAAAGAAAATACCAAACTCAAAACGTGCTTATACTGCTATAATTTCAAATGGTGCTATATCTCCACTAATATCGAGCAGAAGCTCATCGTTTGATAAGAATACAAGAGTTTTTAATCCGGGTCTGTCACCGATATCGAAAGTTAGTAGTCCTCGTAATACTAATGATGTTCCATTCCCAACCTCAGATTCAAGCTCACCAAATATTTCAAGAAAGCCGTCTATTTCTGTGGGGCGTAGCTCTCAATCTAATAATAGTACGAATGGAGTGAGTACATCAGTCGTCAATAACACAAATATTGTTAAAGGCCCCAGGAAAATTGTTCGAGGAAGACCAAGATCAACATCATTACAATCATCATTCACTGGAAATAAGGCTCCACCCAAACCAACTGTTGCATCTGGATTGAATAACAATATTCGAGCTAATTCATTGGAGGCTACAGCAGCTCTAAATAGAAGGTTAGTACAAGATGCTGTGAAAAGATCCATGGTTAGAGATACTACTGGAATCTCTTCAAGCAATGGAAGTAGATCACCATCATTTTATAAAGGGGTTCGTAGTAGAAGTAATAGTGGTTCGAATGTACTACCCAATTCAACGCATCCTGATAGATTTTTATTGACACCTGTAAAACCAGCCTCTAATGGTGGTATAGTATCACCTATCACAAGAAAAAAATCTACTCTTTCTCAAGTGGTAGATAATGATGAATATCAGAAAGAAGTACATGAATCTGACAACGGTAAGCCAGAAGCTTTGATATTTTCCGAAAATGAATCGAGGGATCAAAGCAATGATACAATAAACTCAGAGGAGTCTTTTATAAAAAAGGTTAGGTTTACAGGGGTACCTCCAATGACAGCCGATGAAAATCCTAAACCGAAGAGGAAGGGTTGGTATAAGAAACCAGCTACGCTACATTATTCACCTGCACCACCACAAATCAAACTTCTGAGGCATAAGTTGACCCAGGAAGGTGTTGTATTCAGAACAAGTTTGAGAGAGAACTACAAGGATAACACAGTTGAATCCTTCGAGTCGGACCTTGAATATTCATCTCCAGTTAAAAGAACGTCTACATTCTTTAATGCAGATGAGGGTTCCATTAAACCATACAAGGAATCGGTAGGTCACAAATTCGCCTTAAAGATACGTGACAAATTAAGATCTTAACTAGTCATCCATTAGTGCATATATTATATAATATACCATTACATATTAATCATTCGTCTTATTTTATGAAGAAACATTTCTTAATTCAAAACGCATCGCATCGCATCATTTGAAAATTATATAAAAATAACAAACTCTATAATGAATAAAATTGAAATATCCAGTTTATTAAACAAGGATAAAATAAGATATAAATAACAAAAATAACTATGTCATTTACTTCGTCACTTCCTTCTCCTGTTCATTCAGTGAAGAAGCAATCTACTGTTTTAGTAAATAGGGCAGAAGAAAAATTAAAGTTGAAAATTTTAGCTGGGGAAGATATCAAGAAGGACACAGATAGTATTGATAATAT